>JANAVB010004399.1:16422903-16747903 GCA_029216955.1 Iris pallida | reverse complement strand
CCCACCCCCAACCTCTCAAAAGAAGATACAAATACAATGAAAATGTATCAGTTCCTCCAATGTATTCTTCCAAGTTATCACCTTTTACGTGACAGCTGATGCGACATCTGACATGAAAAATTTAAAATTAAAACTTATATTAAAATTAATATTAAAATTAACATTAATATTAATATCGATATTAACATTAAATTAATATTAAAATTAACATTAAAAATAATATTAATATTAACATTAAAAAATAGGTAATAATTCTTTTGGGTTAAAATTTGTTATGTCAACTGCCATATCAGATGCCATATCAGCTGACACGTAATGAGGTATAGCTTGGAGGGACCTTTGAAGGATTATTAGCATTGTTCAATACAATGAAATAGTTCAATACCTAGTCACTTACAAAGTGCACTCATGGAATAATGATTGTCCACTGTCCGACAATAACGATTTTCCTAACGAAGTAGACGAATCTCCGTCGTAAATCCTTCCTCTGTCATGCATTACATCTATACTTCTAATTCATAGGAAACGAATAAACAACTCTTCTTAACTTTATTCTTACAATAATAAATAATAATGGAGTTGCAAACTAGAAGTACAGTATCATTTCTCTATTATATACGTTGGAATGTTTATTCAAGCATGCATATCTTACTAGAAAGATCATGGAGTATTTGTTTTTTTCCCCGAAAACTAACCAATTTCAGTTAGGGGTGAGCGTCGGTATAATCGCTCGGTATTTAATCGATTTTTTCGGTATTTTTTAAAATCGGTATTTGAAAAATCAATACCAATATCGTACCATTTACAATCGGTTTTTTCGGTTTCGATTAAATCGATATTCGGTCGGTTTTTGTTCGGTATCGATATTTTACCAATTAATATTTGATCAAATAACACACTTAATATTGTAGAAGCTCTTAACCTATAATATATATTATTTACTTTTTTGGAAGCATTAATTTTAAAGCCAAGCCTCTACCAACCAAACAATTAATCAAAATTATTAGAACAATATGTAACAAGTCGCAAACACCTAAAAATGAGCTTAAAATATCAAACGCGGTCACTAAGTTTAATCTTTAGTATAAGTTTAAGTAACCAAAATTCACTTCAAAATTCAATTCTTAGCATTCTTAACATAAATTCAAGTCCAGTAAAATATATTCCAAGTTATAGGAAACCAACCAAAACAAAGATAAAAATAAAAATGAGTAGTGTAAAATTAATCATGAACAACATTAAAAAATGTGTGTGTGTATATATGTGTAAAAATAATAATTATATATATATATGTGTGTGTGTGTGTGTGTGTGTGTGTGTGTGTGTGTGTGTGTGTGTGTGTGTGTGTGAATTGGTTCGGTTCGGTATTTTCGGTATGGTATTACACTCAAACCGTTATCATTACCATTATACCGTAATTTAGTCGGTTCGGCAATTCGGTATCGGTACATAATTTTGGTTCGATTTTTCGGAATATTTTTAATCGGTATTCGGTCGATTTTTTCGGTATCGATCGGTATTTGCTCACCCCTAATTTCAGTACATGACTCACAATTTCACTGGTGCACCTTAATGATGTCAAAACTAGGTCTGTCAATGGTAGATCGAAAATCCGTATCCGATCCTTATTCGAATCGAAAATATTCGAAATTTTGAATACAGATTCGGATATCATATCGGATATTTATCAGATATCGGATGCAGATACGATAAGTGTCATATCCGGACCAATAATATTCGAACCAATAATATTTAAATTATTTCATAAATTTAAAATATATTGGGCCTTCAGGATTCAGCCGAAAATCTGTTGTTTCTTGACAAAATCTGTCGTTTTAATGTAAAAATATGTTGTTTCTTGATAAAACCTGTGGTTTCAATGTGGAAATCTATTGTTTCGTGACAAAATCTGCTGATTCTGATTTTTTTTCTTTCCTTTTTAAATATTTTTTTAGTAATCTTATTAGTTCGGATATTATCAGATATCCATTAAAATTATCGGTAACGGATATGGTAGCCAAAACTTCTATCCGATCGGATCTCGGATAGTTATCGGCAGGGCCAGCCCATGATAATGGGTTGCCCCAGTCGGAACAAATTTTGGCTGCCCCTTATTGCAAGGAGTGACACTACATAAAAAATGTGGTTATTATCTTATTAAGATGGTAGATAATCTAATTGTTGGACTCACTAGATCTTGAACTAAGACTGTTTAGTTCAGTAGTAACAAATAACATAAGAACACAAATATTCTCAAGGTTTTATATGTTGATTTGGCTGGGAAGGGATCAAGTATGTACTATATAGACCCACATAGAACTGAGACTTTTACATCTCAACTTTCCATAATAACTTTCAAGTCTGTAAAGTATCAATGAATGCTATAAACATTTAGTGGACAAACCATTGTTTCTAGGATGCTACATGCAGCAGCAACCTAACAATCTCATAAAATTGTCACGCCAATCCCTTTTAGGCTGAAAAGAAGGAATACGCTAAAAAGACAAAGCTCACATTTATATGAAGCAAACCACATATTTGCACAACAACTAAACTATACTTAAGCATGAGGTATCTTAAAAAACCTAATTAGACAGATGACCAGATAGACCGATAGACCGGCACTGAAGACACCATCCAAAGAAAGTTAACCATGTTTCAAATAAAACAATACAACACTGCTACATCAAATACCATATTTTTTCACAAGTAAAGACCAACAATCTTGTATTCTCCCTCAAATAATTCGAAGATAAAGAGAATCATCCTTCAGAGCTCCAACGCCTTTCCTTTCCTTTAATTTCCTTTCCTTTCAAGCTACTTTTCTTTTTCTTTCCTTTCATTTCCAGCTCCTTTCCTTTCATTTCCTTTTGCTGGATGGTTTTTTTGTTTGTTTAATTTATGGACCGATTGGTTGCCCTAGGGTCGGAGGGTTGCCCAAGCCCACTGGCTTGTTGGACTTGCCCTAGGGCCGGCCCTGGAACTTATCGGATATATCCGATAGTTAATAGTTCAGATATGGTAATGCCAATATCCTGACAGGCCTAGGCAAAACTAGGAAACGTGTTACACACATAGGTATCCTTTTAATTTTTGGTTTATATGGGACTACTTAGCTTTGGATCTTTCAATATGTATTCTCATTTGATCAACTTGGAAGATGGATGGATGGATCTATGTGCAAGTAAGTAATCCCCGGACCAAATAAAGTATTGTTGGATTTGATTAGGTCATGCATGGCTATGCCACGTCGCTGCGCTTGCTTGCCATTCTGAAGTGGGTACCAGTAGACAATTTTGCAGCAAGCGTCAATGATGAAGAAAGTGATAGGGAGAGAATATGTGAATAGAAGTGTTGGTTGGCATCATATTACACACATATATAAGCTAAGCTAAGCTAGTACGTAGTAGTGATCAAAGTCCATGATTCCTGTATAAAATTAGTAGGGAGTGTTGACTGCTCAGTCTTTTTTGAGCATGCATTAGTAGTGTGTGGCTAAGCTCTCTTATTTTCTTTCAATGACCACTTTACTTTGTAGTGCATGGCCGTTGTGGTGTCTCTTTCTCCGTTCCGTGAATGGAGCTTTCGAAAGGGGTTGTTGCATATGTATGTATTCTTTAGCTGCTCTGCCTAACCTTACATTGCTCCTCCTCAAAGGCTCGAGGAGGGTTGGGGAAAACCCGCCAGCCTATTTTTCACAAAAGGAGCTTCTTCTTTTTTTTCTTCTAAATACTTGTACCCTTGCTAATTCTCATAGCACTCGCTACCAATGTTTTAAAAACCGGACCAGACCGGACCGGTCGGTTGAACCGGTTCAACCGTGAACCGGTAGTTTTTTCGGTCCGGTTCAGCATTGATCCAATATTTTGTAAAAAATTTATATTTTTATAAAAAATAGTGTCCATAAGAGATTAAACTTGAACCATTTAGATTAACCCACTGGTTGAACCAACTGGTTGAACCCGTTTGACCCGACCCAGTGCCTTGGCCGGGTCAAACTCCGGTCTGATTTTTAAAGCATTGCTCGCTACATTTACAAGAAGTATTGCTTCTTTTTTTTAACATTATTCTGAATATTTATGGGGGCGACCAAACGAAATTTGCAGCCTCATGCTTTTGAGTATCATTAGTAGTTGGGACTCTCTAATACAATTTGGGGTCCAAAATTAAAAAAAAAAAGGTAAATGTAGAATGAGTTGGATTTGTATGAGAATAGTAGGAAATGATAAAGTGAGATCCGGTCCCAAAGATTGTGTGGTCAAAAATTGATGTAGGAAAATAATAATATAAAGTCTATAATCTAGAAAATTGGGCTCCAAATTGAGACTTACTATTTTACAAAACGAGTTCCTACAATCTAGAATCTAGAAATTAGGAGACCGAACTTAGCACATATGGATGGGATGAGACCAAAATTGCAGAAATTGGAACTAGGGATGAGACTCACTATTCTACAAAATGAGCTCCTACACTCTAAAGCTAGACTCTGGAAAATGGGATGGACCTTACTAATGATGCTCTTAGTCTCTGGTGCTAGATGACAGATTGAAAGAAGTACATCCCATTTTGTGCGAGAAATATATTATATTATCTTAACCTACTCGAAGCGACTGTACCTTCCAATAAAAATATGATACGTGATATACAAAACCATTTTGGTGGATGAACAAAACTATTTACAAAGTGATTTGTGTGGAATAAAAATGCCACACGTCATATTTTTATTGGAATGTGAACATCTCACATAGTTTTAATGGATGAACAAAAATGGACTCTTTTATCAATACACGACGACTTCAAACACGAAAAATATCTTTGTCTTCATAAACATGATTTTTCATCGGCATCTATTAAAAGTGGATTTCAATATACACCTACTTAATAAAGAATTCTGTTTTTTTTAGTTCTATCACATGAACTTGGGTCATCCATTATAATTTTTGCATGAAAATTATTTCTCAAAATAATAATTAAGATATTTCTTTAGTATTCTACATACAACTTTGGAAAATGCTACAATTTTTTTACCTCTCTCTTTCACTCCTTACACATGGATTCCATCGGATCTCACCTCTACTCTCATCTCTTCTATTATATAGACTCCATCCGATCCCACTATTTTTTTTTCTCCTACAATCGAAATCCAACACTTGACGGTTGTTAGAGGATTGTATACATTTGGTTGTAGGTATAGTAAAGTTCGAAAACTTTTGGTTCGACACTATAGCAGGTGACGAGGAGATACAATTAGTGGTAACGTCCAATCAAACCAAAAAAAAAAAAAAATACTTACACAGCAACAAAAGTTACATAAACCATCATAGTAAAAGAATTTGCATTTCATCATCACATGAAGTCAACCAAACTCCCCAACAGGTGGACATCAAATTACAAACTAAACGATACATCATACCATTTCCCTTCAAATAGTTTTAAATTAGGAATTGTAGATGTTGCTTTTATGGATGATGATATCTGAGTTCCTTTCTACCTAAAAGTTGCATCCCTAACAATAAACCATAAAACTGATCTATCATACTTATTTATAATTGGTTGTTGAATAAATCAATGCCTCTGCATGCACAAGGTTAACCATGAAAACATCACCGGCCACTACTCTTTATTCCACCTACCAAAACATATAATACAAAACAGCAGTCAGTCAGGATTGAACAAAAATTAAAATGGTATTCCTCCTTGAAAAAACACAAAACAAAATAAAAAGACTTTCAAAAAAAATAAATAATAAAACAAGTTAACAAGGCCATTAAGCCTTGAACTCATGCCTTTTTACATAGAAGGTACAAGTGAAAACTTACTTTGCTGTGTAAATCAATATATTATGTTATATGAGCACTAATATTTAAAATTATATATATATATATATATATATATATATATATAGTGGAACTATTAACACTCCTAAAATGTCATACTGTACTCCTTTTTAAATTTTTATCATTTAGATTACAAATATATCCATGCATTAAATATGATATTAATTTCTGCATGCATAGAGGGAGGAGTGCAGGATGATATTTAGGAGTGTCAATAATGTTAATGCAATGATAAATTTAGAATTTGAATGATAAAAAAATTAAAGAGCAGTGCAGAATGACATTTTAGAAATATTATATATATATATATATATATATATATATATATATATATATATAATTGTTTACTGGCCAATGATCCTAGTCTAGTGATAGCGGTGAGGTACGCGACCCGAGTGGTCAGGAGATCATTTTTCCTCAGTCTAGCGATAGCGGTGAGGTACGCGACCCGAGTGGTCAGGAGATCATTTTTCCTCAGTCTAGCGATAGCGGTGAGGTACGTGACCCGAGTGGTCAGGAGATCATTTTTCCTCAGTCTAGTGGTAGCGGTGAGGTATGCGACTCTAGTGGTCAGGACATCATTTTCCGGTAGTAGAGTTCGCAACAATTATCTTCTTTCAAAAATAAAATATTATTAAGTAGTATCAAATACATACGTCCATATATAGTAGTATATATAGAAAGAAATCTAATTTTTTTTGTATTTCTTAAAATTTTGGACGCTGAACCGAACGGTTGTCCGATTTGTCCTCGATCAGCGCAGCGTCGGTCCTGCAGTAAGTACACACAAGCTAGAGTTGAATCAATCCCATCTGGTCCAGAGTCCAGAGTCCAGACATGTGGAAGCACCTGAAGTATTTGTGTACCCATACATAATAATTGAAGATATACAGTACACTGTCAGGAATATACACATTATAATTTGTTAGTATGCCATCAGAGAGAGACGTATATAATTTGTTAAGAACAAAGATTTTTTGTTTTTTGTTTTTTTTTTTATTTTTCGAGATCCCAAGAGAATAGGAAGGAGGAAAACTAAAACAATGTCATGTGAAAGAAAGGAGAGGGAGGTGTTGTGCATGGGGGGGCAGGAGAAGCAAAGTCCATTTACTGCCCACAACTGCCATGTTCAGGGATTCCTTGGAGTAGCATTAAAGCCTTTCTCCCCCCCTTCCTCCGGTTGCATCTACTCCTGTTCCACCCAACTCTGATCACAATGCATTAAGGCCAGTGCTGTTCCAATGCTCATTCACCACCAATGCCACTTCTTCTTCCTCCCATTGTACTCTCAAGGAGGAGGAGTATGGGTCGTGCATCATGCTTGCTGTGTCTTCTCCTTCTCGCCTCCGCTCCCATGTACAATGGCGATGAGGAGGAAGTAGAGAAGGTCTCCGGAGGAGGAGACAATGCCGTTGGCGTGCTGGCGAGGCTCACGTTCCTTCTCGGCCTGGCGGATCACCAGGCCTCCCCGCTCTCGCTCCCTCCCGCTCCCGCGCCGACCGGACAAGCTACGTTCCCTACCCGCACCCACACCAGACCACCGGCACTGTACCACAAGACCCACTACGCGCCGCCGGCACTCCGCAACGGAAGCGAGGCCCGACACCGACACCGACACCGGAGGGTCGTAGTCGCCGTCGCGGTCTCGGTCGGAGCCGTCCTGTTTGTTGTGTTCGGTGTCGTCGCGGCCTTGGCAGCCTACAGGAGGTGTCGAGGGAGGGGGAGGAGGAGGAGGGATCGTCGTCGTCCGACGAGCTGCAACAACTCGAAGGTGAGTTACGATCCCGACCCCGATCCCGGCCCCGAGATGTTCTACCTGAACACCCTGGCGCCGATACTGGAGGTCGAGTCCGTTCCGAAACAGCCTTGGGAGTCGAAGAGTCCTGCGCCGGCGGCGAGCGAAAGCCCGTCCAACGAGCTGTGTATCGAATGCGCATTGTCGCCATCTACGAGACCGAGGAGCTCGTTATCGAGTGAGAGTGTGTCGAGCTCTCGTCCATTACAGAATGAAGAGACGATGGAGTGCGAGCCAGATGACGACGACGACGACGACGGCGACGAGTCCTTCCATTCTGTATGCAACTGGCATTCTCCCGACGAATCGGTGTCGGTCGTCTCGGAAGCAAATCTGAGCTGCCCGTCGGGGAGGTGCTCCCCGTTCAGCAGTTCCTCTCATAGATCCACCTCTTCCGAATTCAAACCGGCTCAGTTCCCTCCAGTTACAACCCCCTTTCTTTCGGCTCCAAACAAGTCTCCTTCCCATCCTTCGCCAAAATTCGAATGCACAACACCAACACCACAACCCCCAAATTCATCACAAATCGACCACCTTCTTCTCCGTTCGTCGTGCTCGCCGCCGACGCGCTGTAACGATGATCCGAAAGAACAATCATCAAAACCGGAGATGACATTGTTAGCGAAGAAACAATCTCCAAGTCCCACATTAGCGTTTAGTCCTCTGAAGCCAACTGCACTACCAGCGACAACTTCTTCGTCGCAGCCGACTAAATCTGTTCCTTCCAATGCTGCCACCATCAAGCCAGCAACTCCGATTCCTCCAACGCCGCCACTTCGCAGTGCAAACATTCCTGTGCCTCCGCCTCCGCCTCCGCCTCCCCCCTTACCGCCATTCGGAGCATCCTCTTCGCAAAGCGGGGGCAGCCGCAGCACCGCGAGGAACCCCCCTCCCCCGCCTCCCCCGTGCCTCCTCCCTCAGCAAGGGGCAGCGGTCGGCAAAGACGGCGCGCTGCTGCCCAAGCTGAAACCTCTGCACTGGGACAAAGTGAGAGCCGCCCCCGACCGCTCCATGGTATGGGACAAGATCCGGTCGAGCTCGTTCGAGTACGTAATCTATCAACCTCCCCCTTCCTCAAGAACTGCTCCTTACAACAGTGCTAATCCTTTGATCTGAAACTTCCGATAACAGGCTGGACGAGCAAATGATCGAGTCGCTCTTCGGGTACAAGACGCAGAGAAACGCGAAGGCCGAAGAGGCGAAGAACAAGAACCCGTCGCCCGGCAATCACGTCTTGGATCACAAGAGGCTGCAGAACATCACCATTCTGATGAAGGCTCTGAACGCCACTGCCGAGCAAGTCTGCGGGGCTTTAACGCAAGGTACTAAAATTTCGAAACAGAATAAGGCCATGTTTGGTTCACTGTAATGTAATCGTAATCGCAATATAACCGAATAAAAAACAATTAAGACCCCGTTTGGTACACTGTAATATAATCGTAATCGCAATGTAATCAAATGAACAAAAATAATTTTTTTTTCTTCATTTGATTACCTTACGATTACGATTACATTACAGTGTAACAATTTTAATTACACTGCGATTACGATTACATTACAGTGTACCATAAGTAGTAGTACTCTGTTCAACTCGCGATCGATGACATAGAGCTCGGGATGATGATTCAGGCAGAGGACTGAGCGCCCAACAACTGGAAGCTCTCGCGAAGATGGCGCCGACCAAGGAAGAAGAAGAGAAGCTCGCCAACTTCAAGGGCGACACGAGCGAGCTAGGATCCGCAGAGATATTCGTCAAGTCGATTCTGAACGTGCCGTTCGCGTTTTCGAGAATCCATGCCATGCTGTTCCGGGAGACGTTCGAAGACGAGGTCGTGCACCTCCGAAAATCCTTCGCTATGCTGGAAGTAAGGCTGTCGTGAATCCGTACCGATACAATGTCAGAGTCCTTAGCTCTACTTATTGTGTCCGCTTTGTGTCAGGAAGCATGCGAGGAGCTCAGGTCGAGCCGGCTCTTCTTCAGACTGCTCGACGCCGTGCTCAAGACGGGGAACAGGATGAATGTAGGCACGATAAGGGGAGGCGCGAGAGCCTTCAAGCTCGACACCCTCCTGAAGCTGGCAGACGTCAAAGGAGCCGACGGAAAGACCACGCTGCTGCACTTCGTCGTGCAAGAGATCGTGCGGTCCGAAGGCGCTTCCTCCGCTGCGGCCGAGGAGAGAGGAGAGGAGGACTGCGGGGTCCTGGGCCTGGACGTCGTCTCGGGGCTGAGCGCGGAGCTCTGCAACGTCAAGAGGACGGCGAGCGTGGACCTGGACGTGCTGGCGAGCTCCGTATCGAACCTCTCGGAAGGGATGGAGCGGCTGAGGCGCCTGGTGGAGGCGGACGCGCCGGCCGACGACGACGGGAGGTTCGCGAGCTCCATGAGGCTGTTCTCGATACGCGCCGAGAAGGCCATCAGGAGGCTGAAGGACGACGAGGGCCGGGTCCTGGCTCGGGTGAGGGGGATCGCGGAGTACTACCACGGAGACGTCGGCAAGGAGGAGGCCAACCCGCTCCGGATCTTCGTGATTGTGAGGGACTTCCTGGGGATGTTGGATCGAGTGTGCAAGGAGCTCGGTAGCGCCGCCAAGAGTACGCACTGGTCTGCGAATTCGTGCTCCGCGCAAGCCAGACTGTTCTTATAGGACTGATGACAAAATAACTGCTTGCTTGCTTGCTTCTTCTTCTTCTTCACCATTCATGCTTTCAGTAATTGTGGTGGATCAATATTTTTGCAGTTGCCATATACATATATACATATTAATCGAAACAGTGTATGAAAGAAGGAAAAAAAATGAACAACGTTTCATGCTAGCTAGGGACATTGTTGACGGACAGGGTTAGCTTGCCATGATGCATATTTGCATACATGCTCGTGGCATGTTGTATAATGTTTTACTGTATTATGAGTGAAAACAAAAAAAATGTGACATGGTCTTGTTGTACAATCGCAAATCCAATATGTGTTTGTCCAGGTTGCCGGTGGGTTCTTTTATTTTGTTTTTATTCTTGTTCTCCTATGAATTTACCAACCGAACTCAAATAGTCAAAATTAAAATTCTAAAAATTCTAAATCTAAACCGAACTAAAATTAGATAAACTATTGGTTTACTCAGCTTGTTTGGTTAGAGTATTTTTTATTATTTAATGGGTCGGACAAAGTTGAAATTTTAGTTAAACTATATTACAATTTTACAATTTTAAATTTGAACTAGTTCTTCAATTATCAAATTTTGACTTTTCATTGTAAAACATACACATTTTTAGTTATAAAATATGCATAAAATTGAAAGTATTTGATAATTGCATTACTTTTATTCGCTTTTCTGTTTTACGTTTTGAATCGAAACTGAATAATTTTTTTTTTTTACTGTTTTCAAAATCGAAACCGAATTGAACCTCGTATTCTATTAGTAAAAAACCAAATAATGATCACCCCTACCAAGTATAGGGGCTTTGATGGCTTAACAGTTTATGGCGGTACTAAGTAACCATCTTCGATTGCAATTCATCCCAAGACGGATGCTATGCATCTACCTCCAAAACAAGATGCCATATCAGGTTCCGTTTCCTATTTAATGTGTAGCTTTATAACTATGCTCATAAAATACCAGGGACCAACATACAGCTGCAAAAATGGTAGCTCTGAAGTTACAAAGTGGAAAAATAGATCACTATTATCAGTTACTTTTTTTGGTTCTTACATCTGAAAAAAAAAATATCAATATTTTTTGTAAGCAATAATTTTTTAATTAAGTCATTTTTCTATACCACTACTCGAATGAATTTTAACAAAAAAAAAAATCAATTATGTAATTAATAAAAAGGAACGGAAAGAGAGTAACAATATTGTAATAATAAAAACAGTAATACTAAGTTGCATGCGGGCTTGGACTGCAGTCATGATCCGCGGATCATGTGTCACCGTTTCATTGGAGGACGGGTGCTAAATTGGTGCAAGGGATAGGCACGGGCACGGTCATCCCGTGGAGAAAAAAGTTTCCGTAATAAAAATGAGGGGAATAGAATGTCACATGGGTACAAAGGATTTACCTTTCTACAAAGCATTAATTGTTTGGTCTTTTAATAGAAACTCATGTAAGAACTATTAAAAGTGTAGGAGGAATCATATTTATGGGCTGTAGGGAGCTACAATTTTTTGTTTTAGGAAACCAGACAGCCGTCCCAATTTTTAAAGCTGCAATAAGCTGCACCCGAAGTTTTAGAAAGCAACAAGAAGCCGTAGAATTTTTTTTTCCTCAAAATTAAGAATCAAATAATAATGAGAAAAAGAATGAAGTTATTTTTGTCGTAAGGCAAAAACTCTAACACACGGAGATATGACGAAGTATATTATAAACTACAAGTGCACCTTTACAAGCTATTCCAACCTCTCTTTATATAGGGAGAGAGGTTGGGGGTTATGAAGAAACGAAGGGCCAAAGGTCATGTAGGTTACAAGAATATGAATGTGTAGAGACATATGAGTTACAACACTCCCCCTTGGCTCTCCAAAAATTCTGCTTGTAAACACCTCTGAGTTTCTTCGTCTGTCTGTAGCTTGCAGATTCAAAAATGACCAACTACTTGTGCCTCGTTAAAACATTGCCAAAGAAAACCCAGTGAGAAAAAAAACTTTGGTCGAAGGACAAAAGAGTACACACATGTCAGTGTGATGGGGGTAAACTAACCATTGCAAAGGTGCCTCGTCAAAACCTTGTTAGAAAAAACCCAGTGGGAAAAAAAAACCGCTGATCGAAGGACAAAAGAGTACACGATGATTTAGAAGTATACACTGGATACTCCCCCTGATCACAATAGTCCTTAGTGAATAAGAGGTTTGAAATATGTCTCGTTAAAAACCTTGCCAAGGAAAACTCAATGGAAAAAAACTTGGTCTAAGGGAAAAAGAGTACACAAGCATACATTAGGATGCTCCCCTTTTCACTCGCACTCGACAGGGCGCGGGATATACGCACAACAGGGCGTTTGGAGGCGCTCGTTGGGGCGCTCCCCCTCACATGCACACAACAGGGTGCAGGAAACATGTTTCACTTATGCTAGCTCTGAAAGTTTCCTAAGTCCAATCGCTCTGACATGTTTCTGGAACGAGTGTTTCGACAGTGACTTGGTGAACAAGTCTGTACGGTTATTCTCCGATCCAATGTGTTGCACTTCAATCTTCTGAAGCGCTTGTTGTTCATGTGTAAAAAACAACTTGGACGATATGTGCTTGGTAGCTTCCCCTTTGATGTAACCATGTTTCGCTTGATCAATAACAGCGGTATTGTCCTCATAGATGACAACAGGTTCATCTGGGTCATATGGAAGATCACATGTACTTCGAATATGGCCAATAACAGCTCGAAGCCATACACGCTCTCTAGTCGCCTCTGTAGCTCCCCTTCCCAAAATTTTGAAATATTTTATTTATTATTTTAATTGATTTAAATGGTGATTATTAGATTTTATAAATAATTTCTAGAAATTTGATATATGTAAATTATATGTATCATTAATATCTAAGGGTGTTGTAGAATATTTGTAAGAGTTTGCAGGCCAAAGAAAGACCTGGTGTAATATGATGCATACGTGATACATTGGTTTATTCATTTTGTTATCATAGTTAGTATTATTATTGTCATTATTATATTACTCTTATTATTAATATTAATATTAAAATTTATAATATTATTATTATTTTATTGTGGTTATTAAATAAAATTATTTATTTCTATTAGTTATTATCATCAAGAATATATGGGTATATATAAATATATAATATATATATGTATATGTGTGTGTATATATAAATGTATAATATATACGTGTATATAAAAATAGATATATATGTGTATGTGTATAGAAATATATAGATACATGTGTGGATATATATATATATATATATATATATATATATATATATATATATATATATATATATACATATATATGTGTATATGGATATATAGGAATTTATATATATAAATATACTTATACTAATAAGAGATTGGGCCAGGCCCACGCCCCAGCCCAGGCCCACGCTGAGCCAATCAGCAGAATGGTCCCAGCCGAGCCCCTTAAATTTTAGCATCTGTTCATATACATTTCGTATATATTTATGGAGGTATATAAATATAGGCACATATATATATATTTTCATAATTTATTAATGAATATATATAAATGTGTAATATATGTACAGATATATAAGAATAGGGGTAGTAGTAATATAGAATAGAAAAGAAATAAAAAGAATAGGGAGAAATAGCTGCAGCCACCCGAGCCCAGTACACCAGTAAACCCAAACCCGAGCTAGCCCAAACTGATGAACCTCCATAGCACAGCAATGCTCGGCCACATGGAGCCAACCAGCGTCCCCCGTTTAATTTCCTTCCCGGGTCGAGCACAGCTCCCCAACCCGAGAACATGGAGTATACGCGAACAGAACCGAGAGTTTCCCATATAGATGTGTGTCGAAACCCTAATTCTAAATCCACGCCGACTACTCAGAGTCGACCCCAGCCACTGGGCGACCACCCCGGCCTCGTGTCGCCGCGAGGCAGTCGCCGGAGGCGGCAGGAGGCGCGCGCGCGTGGACTGCACGCACAGGCATGGATAACCAGCAACCTGCACAGGTACCAACTTCTCTCTCTCGTATCTCCCTCGTCTCTCGACGAAATTTCGATCCGAAAGATGTTTTAGAAAGCCTATATAACCCTCTTCCCAAACCATAAATTAGTTTATGAAGATACGTAACATGCCTGCCGAGAAATCGATGCCAAAATTGGCGTATAACTGTTCGAAAACAGAACACTATTTCAGTCCAAGAACCCCTGTTCGAGGATCGTTCCCGATCAATCCATTGACTTATTAGAAAATCTATTTGAAGAGACTTGTTGACAACATGTAAGGCTTCGAATTCCTTTTTGCAGAATTTGAATTCATTGACTGAGCGTCGAGAAATCAAATCCCAAAGTTTCCCAAAAAACCTGTTTTCAAAACTTAGAAATTGTTCCACACGACGTGCGTCCCGCCAAACCGGGCGACGTGGTCGCGAACCGAAGGCATTGAAAGCTGCGTAACGGCTTCGTAGTTGTGTGGGCTTTGACGGAATTCAAATTGGTCGCGTGTGCGCGACGAATTTGATGCGTATCCGTCGAAATTCACCGTATCGTGCACTTTGTAAATTCTTCAATTACTTTTTGCACGCTCGTCAGATCGAGACAAAACTTGCACCAACAGAACTGTATTATTTTTCTGGTCCTGTATGCCAAGTTTGGTCCAATTCTGAGACAGTTGAATCCGACGTCGTTTTGCGGGCCCCATGGTCCGACTCAACGGGAGATTTTATGCACGGCCCGCCGGAATCCAACTTTAGACATACGGTTGGGTTCGTATCGAAAAACTGGATCCGTAGACATGTTGTTTGACGACTTTAGAGACCATTGACTCTGGCACGCTTTTCGATGCAAAGCGGATCCAACGGCGGATATCGTTTTTGCCCGAAATTACCGTTTTGCCCCTGTGTCCAGAATTGGACTTAAGGACAAGCAATCCTAGCTATTTTGACTATTCTGAGAACATTAATAATTTTTATTTCAGCATCCGGGGACTGTTGTACGGATTTTGACTATTGTGGCATATTGAGTGATTTGGATCATCAGTTTCACCAGCACAGGACCACAGGCGAGTACAGTTTATCGTTTGTATTTCGATATTGATCTTTACTATATTTCATTGATTGGTCATTAGTTATGTGATATTTTTATACTCTATTATAAATATTGAGTCGAAAATGAGAAGTACCAAGGATGTGTGATCCGACCGTAGACAGTGCTTACTTTTCTGCAGTAGACATCGTAGACAGTGCTTACTTTTCTGCAGTAGACATCGTAGACAGTGCTTACTTTTCTGCAAGTAGACATCGTAGATAGTGCTTACTTTTCTGCAGTAGACATCGTAGACATTGCTTATTTTTCTGCAAGTAGACATTGTAGACAGTGCTTATTTTCTGCAAGTAGACATTGTAGATAGTGCTTATTTTCTGCAAGTAGACATTGTAGACCGTACGGTGTAGTGGCCCAGACTAATCACATATCAAAGGTACTTCTAACAGTGGAAAGTATATTGGTCTATTTAATACTATTGATTTTCTCACGGCTTTACTGTCTTTTTCAAAACTCATGATTAATGTCTAACCTTTGTTTTATAGTCATTTTATTTATTTGAAATTGCATTCAGTGAATTGTGCTCGTTCCATTCCTGACTGGAAACCAACATTTTCAGGTTAGCCGTGGATTCACTTAGCTTGGGGAGTGACGGAAATACTTGCAGATAAAGGCCTAGAAACTAGCTAGATAGATGAATTGTAGTCTTTCCATATTTGTACAAGTTTATATTTTTCTACAAATGTAAAACTTGTGATCTTTGTAAATTAAATTAATGTTGTGAATGAGCATTGTTTATGATTTTGATCTTCATGGCCGTGACAGCGTTCTACCGCCGACACTGCGGCGTAGGCTGTCTTGGACACGTCTCGTATCCGTTTAAAAAAAATGGGTGCGGGTCGTGACAAGTTTTTGTGGTGGCCCATGCAGGTCTGTCTTCACAAATCTTGTGAACTCGTGATAGTACTTAAGTTAGTCGTACTATTGCGAGCCTGCGACTAGAAATGCTCATTCACGAAGTAGAAATTAATTTAATTTACGAGAATGACTAGGGCTAGGAGTCCCTTATACAAATTGACCGATGGGTAGTATAGGCCATACAAATTAGATGATGACTAGTTATTAATTTTGACAGTTTGTCAAATCCCTATGGGTACACTATTACCTATTGATATGACGATATGATCCAATGTGAATAGATTATTCACTTGGTGAGATCGGATTTCCTAGGATTGATAATCTAATCTTGATAAATTGTTCAGTTCCTCCTCTTGACCCCTTAGGTATCATCCCCATACCCTAGTCCGAATGGCCCATTTAGTTCCTAGTTGCCCTAAAGATTAGTGTTTTTATACAATTTCTGATTATGTTACCCATATACGAACCTCGAGTTAGTTTCAATCCAAAAAGTTTCCCTCTGTGGTTTGAATACACAATGAATAGATATTAGAATGTTGTATTTCTTTTGTCCTCAGATATTTCTTTCCTGTTCAATCTTTCATCTTAAGGGTTGTGACTGATAGGACAAATGCTTACACTTTATTTCATAGGCAACTTGTTTGAATCTCTAGGAGCTCATGAATTTTTACAGATATAGTTAAAAGAATGCTAGTTAACTCATAATAGTAGGACAGCAGCGCACTGTCGCCATTTATTTAAATTATGAAGACTCTGGATTCCCTGCAGCCAGCAGCGCAGTGGCAAGACACGACCCCTAGAGTTGAAATTGTTTAAGAAAATATAGGTTATGGAATGTTACTAAAATTGTAGCTAGTGGTCCTTTTTGACCATAGTCACCATTGTGTCAATAAAAGATAAGAGTATCGGATAGCATGTCGCATCTGAATCATAAAACCAAGGGTTACCATAGCCAGAGTATACGGGCAGGGCATAATTCTCGGTAACATGATTTCAGACGTGATTACAAGTTTAGGATACCATAGAGGATAGGACAATGCCATGCATGTCCCATAAGATCCAAAGCCGATATTAGTGGAAATTTTGGAAATTGGGTAGCATGTCTTCCGATCTAGCATTCTGTAGTCCTTGTGACTTATTGGCGAGGAAATTGACTGACACTAATAGGTTTACCTAGAATATAGAATTCAGAAGTCCATAAACCATTAGTCGACCAAGGCCTTAAGGATAAGAAGATAGTGGGAGGACTGTGTAAGCAAGAACCCCAGGTGAGTTTTCGTTTCTTACGAACTCCAACTACTTATGCCTTCTTTCAAAAATCTCGCATAATTATATTCGACTATCTTAACAAACGCTGCTGTTACAGCTTAGTTTTGCAAGCTCACTCTATTCTCGAGCTTGATTTGAGGCATATGTTTAGTGGGGACGCCTGCTAACTTATTGTCTAATCAGAATCAGCGTATTATGGTCTGATCAACCATAATGCATTGGTTCGCTCTTCGTTTAATTATACTACGTGGATGGAGATATATAGGTATCTAGGATCTCATCCGCGACTGCTTTGACAATTCCTCTTGAATTATATGTTCGTCCTTGAATCACGAAATTGTATTCAGTAACATCTCCCTTGAATCCTTTATTGTTTTTGTCTTTCACCGATTTGGAAAGACGAAAGCTCGTGATGGTGGAAAGATACAGAGTATTTCCATGGCTATGATAATAGTAGGCACAAGTGTAGCTACCTTCGGCCAGTCAGGTGATTGAGTTACTCGTTCTCCCATCGACCCTCAAACTGTTATCGGGACTTTCAAGCCATCTGAATTTGAGAATGATTAGGGTTTTACCCTTAGTCGTAATGCCAACCCAGGAGACTATCTATTTTTCAAGAAACAATTCATTGTGTCTCTAAATATTTTCTTGAATATTGCCTTTACTTTCAACCCTTGTGCCTTGACTCAACCGTCCCTCGACCAAAGCCCATAATCACTAGCTAGTCAATACCATAGCTTAAATACCCTGTCACACTATGATTTACCAGTGGTCAACTGCAATACATGAGCACCACAACTCTTGTGACAATGGTCCGACAGACTGAGCGTCAATAGAAATTCGCGACTCAGTTGCTAGAAAATCTTTCGTAAGATGTGCCTTAGAGTTGGTTACCCTGTCGATAACCCTTATATACTGTAGACGAGTAGGTCATTCTATTTTACCGACCATGTGTCATTGTACACACTCGTTTTTTTCTATTTATTGAGGAGCGATCATGACTTGACTTATATCTAACGTATTTCTTTACGCTGTGCCTGATTCTTTGTTAACAAGAGTCGAGGTACAATAACCGAACCTTGGAAATTCTTCTGACCTCATCCTTCCTAAAGACCATGACCTAGCTTCTAAGGTGGGTAGACTATAAGCCTTCTAAAGTTTTAGGATATACGAGGATTGCCGATTAATTAGAATGATTTCCATTAGGATGATAGTTAGTGTCTCATTGGACTCCCACTTTCCATTTAGATCGTTTTGTGTTCCCGGCTGTGTCATTAACAATCGGAGCTCGAGACCAGATGTTACCTTCCAACAAATTTCATATGCAAGATCTAGACGAGTTCACATTCACCTAGGTATATCATGTCCCACCCAAACACGTCCCCTTGTGCTCTATTTTTTATGGTACGATTCTTAGGACGGAAGGACTAGCTATAGCCCTTACCATAATAGCGGTATGTTTCCCGACGTCCATTAGATGCTCAACCTTGACTCAATTCATTCGACCCAATATATGGTTGTGATTTACTTGAAGTCCACTACGCACATGTCACTGGTGTGTCACTCGATTGTGTCTTTTCGTGCTATTTAAACACAAAAGCCACGGAAGACGCATTTTTTGGGCTTTAGGGACCAAGTTAACCAACTTGACGGGCAACTAGCTCGACCCTTGGATAGAAACCTATTTTAGGTTACCCTAAACTAGTAGACATAGTTTTACCTTGGGATCTTGTTCAGTCCATATAGATTGAAGTCCAAGGTTCATTCAACCGACGACGGATGTCCAATTGGGGAACCCATTAAGACTCAGTAATACCTATACCACCATTTTTGGACTATAAAAATCAAACTATTTGAAATAGGTCCCCATACCTATTATGTAGCCTCTCCTTTTTTTTAATAAGAAGTCATTCGTAACCCTTGTTCCATCTACCTAGAAGTTACGATACGATCATGTATTGCATTTATATCACTTGCTTGTGTGTTTAAATAACCACAAAAAAGATGACAAATCTTGATTTCTCCAATTTTCGTTCTATTATGGAACTTAATTTAGAATTTCGAGAACGGAACTCCTGTATTGCACGGATGGCAAGCTCCTCTAAGAACGAATGGTTCTTTGATCTAGCAAGTGACTGGACTAGAGTAGCCCACTCTAGCAAGTAAGTCAATGGTTCGTAGACTCTCATCCTATCTACATCATTGGATACCCTTTACCGTTCTTGAAACTCATAATCGCCTTCGATTATTCATACTTATCTTCCTGTCCTTCCTATTTCAGAGCGACGTATGGTCATGCCTATTAGAATTTACCAATACTCCTTAGCTATCCGTGTAAGTTTGTTGCTGGTTAAACTTTGGATTGCTTGATAGATATGAGAGGTTTACAGGTGCCGTATGAAGTAGATATCTTTGGGTAGAAATTTATTTTAGAAATTAGTTGGAAGATTATCAAGTTTTAGCGTCAAGTGTTTGAAGGGGGTAGTGTGACCAAAGGTGGGTAGGAGTCCTCGGAGTTTCGTAGTTACAAAATGGCCAGAAGGAGAATACAACTATTTGGGGGAATTAAATTTAAGGAGATTAAGGTTCATGTAGACCTTCTTATTGATTTTTAAAGAATAATTATGGATTAGAATTTCGAGGACGAAATTATTTTTAAGGTGGGTAGATTTGTAGCTCCCCTTCCCAAAATTTTGAAATATTTTATTTATTATTTTAATTGATTTAAATGGTGATTATTAGATTTTATAAATAATTTCTAGAAATTTGATATATGTAAATTATATGTATCATTAATATCTAAGGGTGTTGTAGAATATTTGTAAGAGTTTGCAGGCCAAAGAAAGACCTGGTGTAATATGATGCATACGTGATACATTGGTTTATTCATTTTGTTATCATAGTTAGTATTATTATTGTCATTATTATATTACTCTTATTATTAATATTAATATTAAAATTTATAATATTATTATTATTTTTATTGTGGTTATTAAATAAAATTATTTATTTCTATTAGTTATTATCATCAAGAATATATGGGTATATATAAATATATAATATATATATGTATATGTGTGTGTATATATAAATGTATAATATATACGTGTATATAAAAATAGATATATATGTGTATGTGTATAGAAATATATAGATACATGTGTGGATATATATATATATATATATATATATATATATATATATATATATATATATATATATATATATATATATATATATATATATATATATATACATATATATGTGTATATGGATATATAGGAATTTATATATATAAATATACTTATACTAATAAGAGATTGGGCCAGGCCCACGCCCCAGCCCAGGCCCACGCTGAGCCAATCAGCAGAATGGTCCCAGCCGAGCCCCTTAAATTTCAGCATCTGTTCATATACATTTCGTATATATTTATGGAGGTATATAAATATAGGCACATATATATATATTTTCATAATTTATTAATGAATATATATAAATGTGTAATATATGTACAGATATATAAGAATAGGGGTAGTAGTAATATAGAATAGAAAAGAAATAAAAAGAATAGGGAGAAATAGCTGCAGCCACCCGAGCCCAGTACACCAGTAAACCCAAACCCGAGCTAGCCCAAACTGCTGAACCTCCATAGCACAGCAATGCTCGTCCATATGGAGCCAACCAGCATGACCCCACCCCCGTTTAATTTCCTTCCCGGGTCGAGCATGTAGAAGCATGGAATTTCACAACCAGAAAGCCCATGCGCCAGACACTACATGCGCTAGAACTCAGACGAAGAACTTCACAGCAAGATCAATAAAGATAGTCATTCGAAAGAAGACTTTTTATTGATATACAGAAGTATATTACATGTCTAAGAAAAGGTTGTACAAAGGAGAATTTCTACAAAGGAAAGATCCTAAGTCTACAGCCAGCGGCTACCATGTGCCTCCAGATAAGCGCAGCAGCCACCATGCGCCCTCAGTCAGGCGCAGCAGACATCATGCGCCTCCAACCAGGCGCATCCCACCATCTCTTCAGCAGCTCAGTCATGTGCATCCAGCTCAGTTATGTGCATCCCTTCAGCAGCCCAGTTATGTGCCGCTCTTCCAGCCAGGCTCATTTAACCCTCTGGCTGGAACCAAGGAAGAGAAGAGCACCGCAAATGCTGTGGCCAGGGGAGGCTTCGAAAGAGCCTCCAAAGGCGAAGGAAGACCGTGATCGAAACCGCGGCTAAAGGAGCAGCTTTCAACACAACCAAAGTGGGCAAACCCCACTTTGAAGGAAGATAGAGCCTGGCACCGCCATTCCGATCTACGGCTCTTCCGGAATAACGGAGACAAGGCCCGAGCATCCCTATCTTTGGATGCAACAGGCACCTTCCGCCTGCCTCGGAAGCCCTCGACTCCGTCTTTTGGATGTAACAGTCACCTTCAAGTGCATCGAAGACAACACAGCGTCTCATCTTCACCCTTGGGAGCACTTCGTCAACAGAATGCACCCGCATGTTCAAGTTCATGTTGGAAGTACGTGAGGGAATGAGAAGCAAATCTTCTCTCCATGCCACTATTTATAGGCCGGGCAGATCAAACCCACGCGCCAAGTGGATGGCCCTCCGAATTTCGTGCAATGAATTTACATTAAATGGATGAACCGGACGCCTCGAATTCAGCCAAACGGCTATTTATAGCACTCGAAGAGCGAGACAGCCGCATCATTAAAAGACATGTCCGATGCGCCAGCCAGACAGCGCATCACACGGACGCGCCCTTCGGCATCAGGCGCATCACACAGACGCGCCCTACAGTACTCGGCGCATTACAGAGGGTGCGCCCCCACACATCTCCATACCGAGTGAAACGCCAACCGACGCGTCCACTCAGCTGTCCATCGAACGTCACCAACATTAAATGCTGAACTGACAGAGTTGGCAGCATGCCTCCCAAAGTCTGAACAGTTGATAGCTTTTTCAGAAAACGAAGCGTCGGCAACATCAGCATCATCATGACTTTATTTCGACGGCTACTGCCACGTGGCCACTCAACCATCCGCATGCGCCTCTACGGCCATGCGTCCAAATCAGCATGCGTCTTAAAAGCCATGCGCCCCAGACTGCTCTCTGATCCCGAAAAACAGAAGGAAAGTCGCCTGCATGCGCCTCAAAAGCCATGCGTCCCAAATGGTTTGTAACTCCTAAAGGTTATGAGCCGCAGCCTCCTCCTGCGCCCAATCCAAGGCGCAGCTCACCAGATCACTCCTCTCCACCAAATCCGAGATCTTCGAACCATGAGTCGATGACACGTGTCTTTTGACTCAACTCGTCCAAGATTTCAGCAACGGAAAGATCTTCTCTCTGCTACGTGCCGGCTCACAACAGCAGTATGAAGAGTTCTCCCCCTCGATCAGGGCGCAGCATCCGTGCGCCTCCATCAGCAACCTCCACGTGGCGTCCCTACACCGGCGCATCCTGCATGCGCGCATGAGCAGCCAGCCTGCAAAACTATAAATAGAAGGATCATCTCCTTCACACACACAAGACTCACAACACAGAGAGAATCCACAACAGAGAATCACCAGAGAGGCAGTTCTAGACACTCAACGTCTTCCTCCTCTCAGCAAGCTCCAGCACCCAGAGCAATCAACACCTTCAGAGAACCGATAACCGTCGTCAGCCGGTCAACGGAGTCAACGCATTACCACTCGCTCCATTGGCACTAAGGACCCAGCTTAAACAAAAGTGTACTCCTAGGACTACATCTAAGTCCTATATTGTATCACTGTTCTGTTTGTATTAAAGTTTCAATCAAAACAATTTTAATGGCAAACAAGCTGGCGACTCTGCTGGGGACTTCTTTCTCCTCTACCGAGAAAGTCGTATCGCAGGCCGATGACGTGAAGGTGGGCTCCTCCCACAAGACGCTGGTAGTGCGCCTCAATCAACAGGCGTACGAGAAGTTCATTTCTGAAGGAAGTGCGAGTCCTTCGAAGCGGCTGTCGAAGCCGAAGAAGACCCGCGCAGTCTGGGTGCGCAAAGTCGACGCCTCGGGCACCACCGTTGAAGGGGATGCGCCCGTCCAGCCTTCTCTTCCTGCTGACGTCCTCAGCAGTCAAGGTGCGCCCGCTGATGCAGCGCATCTCTCGGGGAAGCGTGCGGCTGACCACGTTTCCCAGCCCTCTTTCTCTCAGGCGAGGAAGATACGTCGACGGAGCAGGGGCGCAGCCAATGCCCCGCGCATCACTTCTGATGCGCCACAAAGAGCCTCTGTCTTTGACAGACTCACTCGCTGTAATGGCGAGGAGAATTTGGATGCTGAGTACTATACGCCCCAGCGGGCTGGTACGAAGAAATCCAAGGCGGCACGGGCCATGCGCCACAAACGTGCTATGCCAGCAGCCGGCCAGAGGCACGCGCTTACAATCACGCGCGCTGCCGATGGCAAGCTGTACAAGGTTGACTCAAGTGCTTCTGCACCGACAACGAGTCGACCTTCAAAGTCCTCATCTCGCTTGGGCGCATTCACTGCGTGCACAACCAAGCCGAGAGAGGCAAACTCAGTGGTCTTGAACTCCCGCGCCTCCTCTGGTTGTGCGTTTGAGGTCCGTTCAAGTCACTTCAAATGCTGTGGTTCCCCCACTACTGATCGTGATGCCTGCTTGGTATTAGATCAGGGGGCGCAGCACTCACCCGACCACCCCGGCGCTTGGCCCTGCCATGCGCCTGAGAGGGGTGTGAGGGTAGCACTCTCCTCCAACGACCTGCGCAACGTGATCACTCACAAGCGCCGGTCAGAAGAGTTGACCAACAAGTACGATGCGCCTCTCACGGGGCACACTTGTGCAGTGGTCACCATCAACTGCTGTTGCAAGACGGCAGTACCGCCAAAGCAGTCGGTCTTCCAACGGCTACAATCATCGACACCCCTCCGACATCGCCTTGTGACGAAGGTGTCAGCAGAAGAGGAGCTAAAGGTTGCTTCATGCAACGTGATCTACAACTCCTCATCTGTCCGAAAGACGACTGCCAATTCCTCGTCTTCATCCAAAAGCCAGCCGAGGAAAACTAAGGCAGCTGTCTCGACCTCTGGAGTGTTCGAAGGCACTCGGTCGAGGAAGAAGTTCTTGGAGGAAGCTGGGGGTAGCCAGACCCTTGTCGAGCCTCCTTCCGAAGACGAAGATGTCCAAAGCACAGCTGCGGCGGATCTTCATCAAGGCCATCACCGATTACTTCTCCAAATAGGCGGAAGCAGTCCCACTAGCGGAAGTAAAAAGCTTCAGGGTGGTCAGCTTTATCAAACACCATGTCATTTACCGTTTCGGAGTACCCAGGCGAATCATTCATGACAATGGTCCCCAGTTCATCAGCCACATTTTCAGCAGGTTCTGTGACAAGAATCGCATTCAAAACGTGGCCTCAACCGCCTACAATCCGGCAGCAAACGGATTGGCCGAGGCGTTCAACAAAACTATCGTCAGGCTGCTCAAAAAGGTCGTGTCATCCAACAAACGCGACTGGGACGAAAAGCTCGGCGAATGTCTTTGGGCCTACCGCACAACGGTACGGACCCCAACAGGCAACACACCATTCTCCCTGGTCTACGGGAGCGAAGCGGTACTGCCTCTCGAGATCCAGATCCCCTCACTCCGAGTAGCGATCACAAACAAACTCACAGAAGAAGACAATCAACGTCGTCATCTGCGGGAACTGGAGGCACTTGACGAAAAGCGTCTCCTAGCTCAACAACGCATTGAACTTTACCAAGCCCGTATATCACAGGCTTTCAACAAGAAGGTCAAGCAAAGAACTTTCCAAGTTGGCGACCTGGTTTTAGCAGTCAGAAGGCCAATGGTGTTAACTCACAAGACACCAGGGAAGTTCGAGCCCAAATGGGAAGGACCCTTCATCATTGAGACGGTATACTCAAACGGTGCTTACCGCCTCGCCAAACCCAATGGGGACTTGTTCATGATGCCCATCAACGGCAAGTTCCTAAAGAAGTACTATTCTTGACATCCTCCAAGACATGTATTTCCCCAAACAATCTCTTTTCACAAAATCAAACGCTTCCGGAACCCAGCTGTTCCGTGGCATCCTTCCGTAGAAAGATAACCACGTCCACATTATCTCTGAGTTGTCTCTCTACATCCTACAAAGCGGAACCTTACATTTCGTGAGCTTACGCTATCCTTCATGTTTACCACGTCCACATTATCTCTGAGTAAACATCCCGTACAAACAACTCCTGTGTTATCGTACATTGATCGCAGAACTTCCACGTCCACATTACCTCTGAGTTGTTCAGCGTATCCCCCAGGATCATTCCTACCACGTCCATAAATACCTCTGAGTAGGAAGATTCTATCATTTGAACCTAATGATTGCCATGTCCACATTACCTCTGAGCAAACATGTTGGTTCCTTCAAACTTATTATCTGTACCTAAAAACCAAGGTGCGCAAAAGATAATAGGTCCACATAAATCATCAAGTTCATGAGATCAAAAATGAACACATCACAAAAAAAAAGATAGTGTATTTCTTTATTTTTCAAAAAAAGGGAGTACAGAAATACGCTATTTCTCCAGCAAAAGTTGTAAAAACACATAAAAAGAAGAGAAACTACAGTCCCCGATCCTCTCCAGGGTGGGATGAGAGCTCTCTGACTCGACGTCTCAGGTCGACAGTACGAGTTTCCACAGTCGCCTGGACTCGGAGCTCGGCTTCTTGACGCATTAATCCGACAGCCTCAGCGGAAGTTTTACTCTCATACTTCTCATCAAGCTGTCGTCGCTGCTGAGCCAAAGCAAGGGTCCGCTGAGTAAGAGTCGCTTCCTCCTGCTTGAATGCCACGTGTTCAGCCAGGACACGATCAGCTTCTAGTTGAAGTTGGGCCCGCTGGTCTTCAAGACGGCGCATCTGAGCATCAACCTCTGCGATGTTAGCATCCACCGCAGCCCGCTTCTCCGTCGTCTTCTTCATAGATTGAGACAACTGCTCCGCCGCAGCCTCAGTCCCAGCCACTTCACGCTCCCAACTGCTCACATCGGCTCGATGGGAAGCCTCGATTTCAGCAATCAACTTCCCTATCTCTGCATCTATCAAGACAGAGAGGTCATTTCGTTGGATGCGCTGCAGTTCCGCGAGCCGCTCGTCCAGCTCAATCACCGAAACCTCCAGAATTTCGGCCATATGGTCATGGCCTTGGTGAACGCGGATCAGCTCGATACAAGGCATTGCCAAAGCTTTTGCTGTCGCAAAGCTCCCCTTGGCATCCATCACTGCAGATACACCTTTCTCCAGCATTTTGTACACTCCCTCGACGAGGAACTTCACATACTCGTCGGCATCCGCCAGCACCTGCGACGTCATAGCAGGAGTTGGGGGAGCTACTACAGTTTGCGGACCGGAGGAAGATCCGCCAACCTCGATCTGAGAGGTTTGAACCTCGGCAGCAATAGGCTCTTCATCAACAGGGGCCAGACTGCTAGCCCGAGGAGCCGAAGGAACAGAAGGAGATGGCACATGCGTCGTGATAGTACCCCAAGTGGAAGGAGCAACAGAGGGTTCCACACCCTTACCCTTCTCAAGCCCGGAGAAATCACCGACGTCAACGGCCACCTCTTCTACCCCCGACGTTCTATCAGCATCAGCTACCTCCCCCGGCAAAACGGAAAGATCAACATTTATCTCCTGGCCAGCCCCAGGAGACAAGACCGGCAGAAGGGTCTCATCCTTCTCAAGTCCCTCTATAGGGACAGAATCTGTCGCTACCGCCTGATCGGTAGCCATCTCAATGTCCATGGTTAGAGCCAAGAAAGGATTTGGCAATGATTCAGCCGACCTCCCTTCATCATGACAAGGAGGGGAATCAACCCTCTCCTCTATCCTCACTGCCTCTGCTGCCCCCGCAACAGACTCCTGCAGCTCCGGAGCGATGTCATCGGAAGATGATGAACTCCATTCCTCTTCATCACCAGGAAGCTGCGCACTTGCTAAACCTTCGATATGTGAAGCCTCCGCTGTGGCCTTCGTCACCTCGGAAGCTGCTGCACCCTCAGGTTCCCTCCTGACATAACCCGGGGATACCGAAACCTCCATGATGACAGTATCCTCCGGATCTTCCTCCATGAGAGACATCATTGTCGGCGGGATACGTACTCCAGACGAGCTCGCCATCTCTTCTCGCCTACTCCCACCCGACTTTGGGGTACGAGGTTTTCTTTTTAGCGGCTCCTACAAAAGAAGATGGGGCCTCGTAAGTGGCGGAACCAAAATCAGATTTAGTAGGATGTCCTTACCTCTTCGGACGCCGAATCCGATGACACCGTCGGTAACGATGCCTTCTTCTGCTTCTTCGACACAAGAGATTCAGCCCCTGTATCTGCACATCGTTTCGATCGATCGCCCGAGGGTTCTGCTTGTGATACGGAGGGGGCACTCCGTTGACCCACCCCTGACGGACGATGCGGCCGGGCCTTCACTGGCGTATCCCCAGTCGCTGCTAACTGGGTGCCTGTGATAAGGCTGGTCTCCCTGTCATATCCGGAGGGCGGGGCAGCCATAACACAGTAAAATTTGGCGGCCGAGTAAAGAATGGGCGGCCGCGGATCGGGGACGGGCAACGTAAAACGAGCTCCGGTACATCCGACATTATAGTAATGCCAAGCTCGTGCACCATCCAACAAACTTCCAACATACCCTAGGGTAATACTGGGGTTATCCAACATCATCTGAGCATAACCAAATTGCCGCACAAAGCGGCTCGGCAAGTACGGTTCCAGGTAGCACTGATTCCTGTTCCGGTACACCAGATGGGCCGGCCGGATACTTTGCAACCAGCGGAATCCCCATTGAGACAGAGTGGTGGTACCTTCGCCCAGGTCCCTTAAATCCTCGTTGGCCTCAAAACCCAAATAGATGGGACCAACTTTGGTGATCTCCCAACCCTGAAGACGGGATAAAACCTTTCTACAAACCGGGACACCAGTATGCGACCAGCTCCTCCGATGGAAACGACGAAGGAATGCATCTCCAGCCTTATAATCTTCTTCCGAGCCTGGGCTCATCACACTGGGATGATGCAGAATCAGCCATCCCATCAAATAGTGAAACGGCAGTTCGGCGCGCGGAAAGTTATTTTTTCTGCCTCTATCATGAATCACATTTCCAGCAAACTCTCGCAAACCTCGCTGCAGGTTACATACCATTGCGGGGAGGAGAGCCAAGCGCCGGCCGAAGACCAACTTTACGGCTGGCAGGATTAAGTTTCGAGTCACCCTCACGACGGCACCGGATCCACCTGCGAACACGCAATCCCGGAGCCATATCATCAGATAGGCGACCAAAACCGCCTTGGATGACATTGGATAAGCAAGGTGCCAGAAGCAGCTGTAGGAGCGTGCATCTGACTGCTGGTCTTCATTCCCTCGGGGATTCTTCTCCCCTAACCTGCTCATTTCGGACATCACCTCGCTACGAGAGAGCGTCGGCGGAGTAGAAAACTTCGAAGAATCCTCTTTGTCTTGTCTAAAGACATAATCTCTCCAAGCGGTCACATGGGGCTGCGACCCGCTTTTATCCCTTCTCTGCACATAGTAATGATGACTCGCCACTTCCTTGAAGACGGCCGTCATCTCATCAGCTCTGTCCCCCAGGACCTGAAGTTCCTCATTGGTTGGAAAGTACTCTTCATAGGGCTCCGACCCCCAAGGGAGTTTAGACACCTCATACATCTCATGAAGTGCGAGCCCTAACTCCCCCACCGGAGTAAAGAAGGTCCCAGTATGGATATCAAACATCTCCAGGAGTGCGAGGAACATGTGCCTATTAAGGTCAACACCCGCCTGGGTAGCACAGATCGCGGCAGTCAACCCGATCTCTCGGAGCTCAGTCCGAAATTGCGACATGATCCAGAGCGTCAGTTTATTCCATTTTGAGACGTAATGGCACCAACCCTCCACCCAAAACTCTCCTGTCGGGTAGGAGCGTTCCATCAAGAACATACGATGTGTAAAAGTCGAAGCACTATAAGCAAGCGTATCAATGGGTACATCACTGTAGAGGCTCCCAGGACGTAAAGTCTGCCAAGTGTAAGAAGACCCAGACCTTATAACGGTCAAAGCATCCCTTTGGTCGGAAGTAGAATCAATTTGGATGACACCAGTCACCGCTCCCCCCTGAGAAGGGGTAAGCTCCCAAGACATCCTCCTCTGGAAAACAAGGCGACAGAAGGACGTCAAAGGCCATTGACGTTCAAGTTGCTTAACAGTCATATGCACTCCATTCGCAGTAAAGAACCAGTCCTCCTTGACCTTCAGCACTGACGACTCAGTAGAAGTGAGACGGTCTCCAAACAGGAACTCAGGCTTCAGGAAGGTCACTTTATCAGATGTGGAAGATTTAAAAACTCCACGCTCCATCATCCGTTTGAGGAACCAATACTGCTGTTCACGGATTAGGGTCATTCTCTCAGGAGGCTGATCCAGCATAAGAGCATCTTGAGCAGGGTTTATCACTTCCTCGTTATGCTCTACTCCCATTTGGTTGAAGGCAGCCTCCAAGAAAACTTCACTCAAAAGCGGGATTGCCATCGACACTAGCAAAAGATCAGAAAAAGTCAGAAGAGAACACACAATGTGTCTAAAGGAGAAAACTGCGGCGCATCATCAGGGATTGAACCCATGTGCATGGCCTCGGCGCATCATCAGGGTTTGAACCCATGCGCGTCAGCAGTATAGCCTCGGCGCATCACCAGGGTTTAAACCCATGCGCGTCGGCGGGCAAAGACTGCGGCACATCATTAAAGACTCAAGACCTATGTGCGTTGGCGTACGGACAATGAGACTTACCAACCACCTCCGGCCGAACTTCGATAGGCCGACGGGGAACGACAGCCGCCGCAACTTCCGCGGACTCCTTCGCTTTCTCCTTCCCCTTGCCGGCAGTACCGCGAGGAGTCTTGGGAGCCATTCTCTCGAGGAAGTTAGGGTTTTGAAGAAGAAACTCTAAAGAAGCAGAGGCACAGAGAAGAAGAACCCTTTCTCTCTCCAACTCTTACCTATTTATAGGGCTTGGTCGCACGCGTGAACAGATGACGTGTGATCTCAGCCGTCGCCTCGGGTTCTGTGCAAAGATAGCAGCAAATAAAACCAAAAGATCATCATTAATCGTTTCGGTTACCGAGGCACCATCATCATTAACTGAGAAGAGCATGCGCCCGAACAGGCATGCGCCCAGAAATCATGCGCCCTGACCTCCATGCTTCTTATTCAAAGTATTCCAAAACTTATTCAAAAGTTTTGAAAACTTTGAAGGGGTCTTGTAGAAGCATGGAATTTCACAACCAGAAAGCCCATGCGCCAGACACTACATGCGCTAGAACTCAGACGAAGAACTTCACAGCAAGATCAATAAAGATAGACATTCGAAAGAAGACTTTTTATTGATATACAGAAGTCTATTACATATCTAAAAAAAGGTTGTACAAAGGAGAATTTCTACAAAGGAAAGATCCTAAGTCTACAGCCAGCGGCTACCATGCGCCTCCAGATAAGCGCAGCAGCCACCATGCGCCCTCAGTCAGGCGCAGCAGACATCATGCGCCTCCAACCAGGCGCATCCCACCATCTCTTCAGCAGCTCAGTCATGTACATCCAGCTCAGTTATGTGCATCCCTTCAGCAGCCCAGTTATGTGCCGCTCTTCCAGCCAGGCTCATTTAACCCTCTGGCTGGAACCAAGGAAGAGAAGAGCACCGCAAATGCTGTGGCCAGGGGAGGCTTCGAAAGAGCCTCCAAAGGCGAAGGAAGACCGTGATCGAAACCGCGACTAAAGGAGCAGCTTTCAACACAACCAAAGTGGGCAAACCCCACTTTGAAGGAAGATAGAGCCTAGCACCGCCATTCCGATCTACGGCTCTTCCGGAATAACGAAGACAATGCCCGAGCATCCCTATCTTTGGATGCAACAGGCACCTTCCGCCTGCCTCGGAAGCCCTCGACTCCGTCTTTTGGATGTAACAGTCACCTTCAAGTGCATCAAAGACAACACAGCGTCTCATCTTCACCCTTGGGAGCACTTCGTCAACAGAATGCACCCGCATGTTCAAGTTCATATTGGAAGTACGTGAGGGAATGAGAAGCAAATCTTCTCTCCATGCCACTATTTATAGGCCGGGCAGATCAAACCCACACGCCAAGTGGATGGCCCTCCGAATTCCGTGCAATGAATTTACATTAAATAGATGAACCGGACGCCTCGAATTCAGCCAAACGGCTATTTATAGCACTCGAAGAGCGAGACAGCCGCATCATTAAAAGACATGTCCGATGCGCCAGCCAGACAGTGCATCACACGGACGCGCCCTTCGGCATCAGGCGCATCACACAGACGCGCCCTATAGTACTCGGCGCATTACAGAGGGTACGCCCCCACACATCTCCATACCGAGTGGAACGCCAACCGACGCGCCCACTCAGCTGTCCATCGAACGTCACCAACATTAAATGCTGAACTGACAGAGTTGGAAGCACGTCTCCCAAAGTCTGAACAGTTGACAGCTTTTTCAGAAAACGAAGCGTCGGCAACGTCAGCATCATCATGACTTTATTTCGACGGCTACTGCCACGTGGCCACTCAACCATCCGCATGCACCTCTACGGCCATGCGTCCAAATCAGCATGCGCCTCAAAAGCCATGCGCCCCAGACTGCTCTCTGATCCCGAAAGACAGAAGGAAAGTCACCTGCATGCGCCTCAAAAGCCATGCGCCCCAAATGATTTGTAACTCCTAAAGGTTATGAGCCGCAGCCTCCTCCTGCGCCCAATCTAAGGCGCAGCTCACCAGATCACTCCTCTCCACCAAATCCGAGATCTTCGAACCATGAGTCGACGACACGTGTCTTTTGACTCAACTCGTCCAAGATTTCAGCAACGGAAAGATCTTCTCTCTGCTACGTGCCGGCTCACAACAGCAGTATGAAGAGTTCTCCCCCTCGATCAGGGCGCAGCATCCGTGCGCCTCCATCAGCAACCTCCACGTGGCATCCCCATACCGGCGCATCCTGCATGTGCGTATGAGCAGCCAGCCTGCAAAACTATAAATAGAAGGATCATCTCCTTCACACACACAAGACTCACAACACAGAGAGAATCCACAACAGAGAATCACCAGAGAGGCAGTTCTAGACACTCAACGTCTTCCTCCTCTCAGCAAGCTCCAGCACCCAGAGCAATCAACACCTTCAGAGAACCAATAACCGTCGTCAGCCGGTCAACGGAGTCAACGCATTACCACTCGCTCCATTGGCACTAAGGACCCAGCTTAAACAAAAGTGTACTCCTAGGACTACATCTAAGTCCTATATTGTATCACTGTTCTGTTTGTATTAAAGTTTCAATCAAAACAATTTTAATGGCAAACAGAGCACAGCTCCCCAACCCGAGAACATGGAGTATATGTACATATGCATCTACGCGAACAGAACCGAGAGTTTCCCATATAGATGTGTGTCAAAACCCTAATTCTAAATCCACGCCGACTACTCAGAGTCGACCCCAGCCACTGGACGACCACCCCGGCCTCGCGCCACCGCGAGGCAGTCGCCGGAGGCGGCAGGAGGCACGCGCGCGTGGACTGCACGCACAGGCGTGGATAACCAGCAACCCGCACAGGTACCAACTTCTCTCTCTCGTATCTTCCTCGTCTCTCGACGAAATTTCGATCCGAAAGATGTTTTAGAAAGCCTATATAACCCTCTTTCCAAACCATAAATTAGTTTATGAAGATACGTGACATGCCTGCCGAGAAATCGACGCCAAAATTGGCGTATAACTGTTCGAAAACAGAACACTATTTCAGTCCAAGAACCCCTGTTCGAGGATCGTTCCCGATCAATCCATTGACTTATTAGAAAATCTATTTGAAGAGACTTGTTGACAACATGTAAGGCTTCGAATCCCTTTTTACAGAATTTGAATTCATCGACTGAGCGTCGAGAAATCAAATCCCAAAGTTTCCCAAAAAACCTGTTTTTAAAACTTAGAAATTGTTCCATACGACGTGCGTCCCACCAAACCGGGCGACGTGGTCGCTAACCGAAGGCATCAAAAGCTGCGTAACGGCTTTGTGGTCGTGTAGGCTTTGACGAAATTCAAATTGGTCGCGTGTGCGAGACGAATTTGATGCGTATCCGTCGAAATTCACCGTATCGTGCACTTTACAAATTCTTCAATTACTTTTTGCACGCTCGTCAGATCAAGACAAAACTTGTGCCAACAGAACTGTATCGTTTTTCTGGTCCTGTATGCCAAGTTTGGTCCAATTCTGAGATAGTTGAATCCGACGTCGTTTTGCGGGCCCCATGGTCCGACTCAACGGGCGATTTTGTGCACGGCCCGCCAGAATCCAACTTTGGACATACGGTTGGGTTTGTATCGGAAAATTAGATCCGTAGACATGTAGTTTGACAAATTTAGAGACCAATGACTCTGGCACGCTTTTCGGTACAAAGCGGGTCCAACGACGGATATCGTTTTTGCCCGAAATTACCGTTTTGCTCCTGTGTCCAGAATTGGACTTAAGGACAGGTAATCCTAGCTATTTTGACTATTCTGAGAACATTAATAATTTTTATTTCAGCATCTGGGGACTGTTGTACGGATTTTGACTATTGTGGCATATTGAGTGATTTAGATCATCGGTTTCACCAGCACAGGACCACAGGCGAGTACAGTTTATCGTTTGCATTTCGATATTGATCTTAACTATATTTCATTGATTGGTCATTAGTTATGTGATATTTTTATACTCTATTATAAATTATTGAGTCGGGAATGAGAAGTACCAAGGATGTGTGATCCGACCATAGACAGTGCTTACTTTTCTGCAGTAGACATCGTAGACAGTGCTTACTTTTCTGCAGTAGACATCGTAGACAGTGCTTACCTTTTTGCAAGTAGACATCGTAGACAGTGCTTACTTTTCTGCAGTAGACATCGTAGACAGTGCTTATTTTTCTGCAAGTAGACATTGTAGACAGTACTTATTTTCTGCAAGTAGACATTGTAGACAGTGCTTATTTTCTGCAAGTAGACATTGTAGACCGTGCGGTGTAGTGGCCCAGACTGATCACATATCAAAGGTACTTCTAACGGTGGAAAGTATATTGGTCTATTTATTACTATTAATTTTCTCACGGCTTTACTGTCTTTTTCAAAACTCATGATTAATGTTTAACCTTTGTTTTATAGTCATTTTCTTTGTTTAAAATTGCATTCAGTGAATTGTGCTCGTTCCATTCCTGACTGAAAACCAACATTTTCAGGTTAGCCGTGGATTCACTTAGCTTGGAGAGTGACGGAAATACTTGCAGATAAAGGCCTAGAAACTAGCTAGATAGATGAATTGTAGTCTTTCCATATTTGTACAAGTTTATATTTTTCTACAAATGTAAAACTTGTTATCTTTGTAAATTAAATTAATTTTGTGAATGAGCATTGTTTGTGATTTTGATCTTCATGGCCGTGACAGCGTTCTACCGCCGACACTGCGGCGTAGGCTGGCTTGGACACGTCTCGTATCCGTTTAAAAAAAATGGGTGCGGGTCGTGACAGCCTCATAGAACGCGAGTAGCTCAGAGTGGTTCGTTGAAGTAGCCACTAAGGTCTGTTTGCGAGACCTCCAAGAAATCGCCGTGTTCCCAATGGTAAAGACGTACGTAACCAGATTGGGAACGCCCCTTGTACGGATCAGATAAGTATCCCGCATCGGCGTAGCCAACAAGGGTCGCGTTGCTTCGAGTGCCAAGAGCGTTGGACTCACTCAAAACCGCGTAGGGATAGAACAAGCCCAAGTCTGTAGTACCCTTAAGGTAGCGGAAAATGTCTTTTATGCCATTCCAATGTGGGCGTGTTGGCGCGGTACTGTATCAATCTAGACAATTCACAGCAAACGAGATGTCCGGTCTAGTATATTGGGCCCAATAAAGCGCCTATTGCACCCAGATAAGAGCACTCAGGACTCAATATCTCTTCGTCGTCCTCCTTTGGATGGAATGGGTCCTTAGTAATGTCTAGAGAGCGGACGATCATGGGAGTAGCGGACGGCTTAACGTCAAAATTGTCACGCCCCGATCCCGCAGAGTCCCTTTCGTCCTCGCTTCGGGCTCTTTGGGACCGTTCGTCCTCGCTAAGGCGTGATGCTGTGCAAGCCTAAGTTGCGCTTGCACAAGGCCGAGACCTGGAACAAGACAAGATAGACAAGTTTGACAATACGCAGCGGAACGTATCGCAGATAATTGAAGCAGCAGCGGACATATTTCAGAATACATGCATTGAACACAATGGTAACAAGAAACAATTCTCTTTATTGATTTCATTTGAACAGATTACAAGCTCTTGATTCTCTCTGATACAATGTTACATTCTCTCAGAACTTTACAGATTACAATGATCCCGTTCCCATACATTACATCCCTTTATATACAAAACCAAACTCTTGCACAGATGTCATCTCTTGGGCATCTCTTCTGATTTCTGGCTCCTGAGGATGAGGCACAGGCTATCGCTTCGGGCTATCCTTCTCGATGCATAGTGCACCTGCATGCAGACTGATGATGGGTCAGTATATCAGCATACTGGTGAATGTGTGAACAAAGAGCTACATTTGTCTGAAACGATCACTGTTCATTTAGTGAGAAAACGTTTCTTGTGATGTGATCTTGCTAGTTTTACCTAGATTCATTCCATGCATACAGAGTCAGTTTACATATCTTTTGAAAACACATCTTTGAAAAGGCCACAGTTTATTTCATTTCAAGCATACAAGGGACTATTCAATTCTAGCACGATGACTATTCATTCATGTGTAGTGCGCAGCGTGTTTCATGAGCATATCATTTCATTAGGGACAACATCTTTAGCATTCTCTTCTCTTGTTCAAGACAAACTTAGGGTCAGATTACAAGCATGATATCACATCTTTTCTTTTAGTGGAACATAGCATTTCTTGGTAACAGATAAATCTCTGCAAGCAATTCATGTCAAACACTTAAGCAGTACATAGGTATCACTTTTAAGTGATTCTTACCATAGCCGACCGTCCATCCCTGCACAAGACAAGGATTAGCATAAACATGATAATACCAACTTTTATCTATGTGATCCAAATTCTTGAGGCACATTTGATCTTTTAGTAATTACTCATTTAGTCCATCAGATAACAGAGCCGAAGCCCTCAGATATCAGGGCCGAAGCCCCCATACAATAGAGCCGAAGCCATAACAGATAGTGGAGCCGAAACCCCCAGATAGTGGAGCCGAAACCCCCAGATAGTGGAGCCAAAACCCCCAGATAGTGGAGCCGAAGCCCCCAGATAGTGGAGCCGTCGCCCCCAGATAACAGATAACAGAGCCGTAGCCCCCAGATAACAGATAACAGATAACATACCGGCACCCATTTTCACATGGATGCTCTCAGCGTTAGACATACATTCGCAAGCAAGCAGTTGAGCAGTCTACTTCTTATACATGCAGGTTATCTAGTTTCTTGTACTAGCAAGGCAACAAGTCTTCTTATTAGCATGCAGATTAATTCTTTCTTAGCATACAGGTTCTCTCTTTCCTTATTCTTAGTATGACAACATGTGAAATCTCTTACAAGCATACATACTGGTTACCATCTTGTTATTAGCATGACAAGGTTCTCTTTATCAAGGCAACATTTATTTCATAGCAAGGCAACATGTAAATTCTCTTAAAGCATACTCAATGATTTACCGTCTTGTTATTAACACAAGCATTCAATCAAAAATTCAGATTCTTAAGACGCAAGCGAATCAGCAAATGAGACTTCGTCCACTCACCCAGATTAATCGTCTTCTGTTGCAGAGCCAGCAATCCGATCTTTCTGTTTATCTAGTGCCTTCGCGGAGCGGGGTATTACAAAAATGACTAAAGCGTCTCAACACCTTTTGGGTGTAGTTTGCTTGATGGACAAGAATTCCATCTTTAAGGTGCTCGATCTGCAGGCCGAGGCAAAATCGTGTCTTCCCAAGATCCTTCATCTCGAATTCCCTCTTCAGGATATCAGCAGTTTATGACAAGTCTTTTTCGGTTCCTATAAGATTCATGTCATCTACATAGACCGCGATGATTGCGTATCCTGAAGTGGATTTCTTTATGAACACGCATGGGCAAAGTTCATTATTAACGTATCCCAAACTGATCAAGTATTCGTTTAGGCGGTTATACCACATTCGTCCGGATTATTTCAATCCATATAACGAACGCCTCAGTCTAATCGAGAACGTGTTCCGTGGTCGGGAACTACTTGATTCAGGCATCTTTAGTCCTTCAGGGACTTTTATGTATATCTATGTTTCCAGATCCCCGTAGAGATAGGCTGTGACCACATCCATGAGCTGCATATTCAGTTTTTCGGAAACTACTAAACTGATTAAGTAGCAGAACGTTATGACGTCCATTACGGGAGAATATGTCTCCTCGTAATCAATTCCAGGGCGTTGTGAGAAGCCTTGTGCCACAAGGCGAGCCTTGTATCGCACAATCTCATTTCTCTCATTACGCTTCCTTAAGAAAACCCATTTGTAACCAACTGGTTTAACATTGGGTGGTGTTGGAGCAATAAGTCCAAACATGCTTCTTTTCGCTAAGGAGTCTAGTTTAGCCTGGATTGCTTGTTTTTATTGTGACCAGTCCATTCGTCGTTGACACTCGGCAACACTATGAGGTTCCATGTCATTATTGTTCATAATGTCAGTGGCCACTGAGTATATGAACACATCATCGATGATAGTTTCATTTTGCTTCAAAATATCGTCTAAGCTAGCATACTCAACGGATATTTCGAAGTTATCGGCATGATTAGGAATAGACGTTTCATCTGGAACACGCTCTTCTAATACATCGCCGTGATCCTTAATGATCTCATGTGGCAAAACGCTTTTAACAAGATTTCTCCGCTTCCGGGGCAGAACATCTTTGGAACCAACCGGTCTTCCTTTTTTCTTGGGAATAGCGGCGGACTGGACGGCCGATGGCAGCGTCCTTTGCTCGACGGGTTCGACCGGAGCAACATATTTTACAGGAACATGGCGTCTCTCAGGGACGTCTATCCTTGCAGGCACATTTGCAGCAGGTATAATTGATCTCGTGACTTTTGCTAGGTCGCTAAATGCGTCTGGCATTTGATTTGCAATATCTTGCAAACCTAGAATCCTCTGCACTTTCTTATCACTATGTGCAGATGGGGGATCATGATGAGCAAAAGTGGGCACATGCCACGCTAATTTACGTCGTTCCTCATCAACATTAGCGTGCATTTCTCCCCCTAACGACGGGAAAATTGCCTCATCAAAGTCACAATCCGTGTGTCTCGCGGTAAAGAGATCGCCTGTCAAGGGCTCTAAATAGCGAATGATGGACGGGAAGTTATAACCGAAATATATTCCCCGTCGCTTCTGAGGTCCAAATTTTGAACGCCTTATCGGCTCAATTGGAACATTGACTAGGCACCCAAACACGCGTAAATGTGTAGCACCCAATTTTCCAAATGAGGATAATTTTAAAATTTTGTGTTTATAATTATTTTAATAATGATATTTAATTCATGATATAATTTTTGGTGATTTTTAAATCATTTTAAAATTATTTAAATCAATGACTTGTGGTTTTGACGTTTTGCTAGTGAAACCCTAGAGACTGTTTGACCTAGAGGCTAACTATGTGATTATGATATTTTAATGTCATTTTTGGCCTAAGGATATTTTTTGCATTTGACCTCTTTGAATTATTTTGATATTATTTTATTATTTATGATATTGTTTTGGGGTTATTTGAGTCAGGTTCGAATTTCAACTCAATCCGACTTGAAACGGGGACCCGGGGGTAGTTTGACTCTAGTGGAACCCACACACTAGTTAGGCATGGTCCACATGATATTAATTTTAGTCCACATGATAGAAATATTTTAGTTAGAGGTTAGACTAATTATTATGGACAAGGTTAGTGTGATTAGAGACTTTAGAATGACTAATTTAGTCCCAACCAATTAGCCCTTTCCTAATACTCATAGAATAGGTTAGTGGGGGCATTTTGGACCTTACCATAATAGGACAAATAGCCCCATATGGCCAGCCACTTTGGGAGAGGATAGGCTCAAGTTTATTTCATTATTCTCATCCACGCTCTCTCTCTTGTTCTTTCCCAAATTCCTAGAGAGCAATACCTAACAATTTCTCCACCAAATCCTTCTATTTGACCACCAAATCTTCTTCTTTCCTTCTCCATTCTAGCCAAGGATTAAGCTACCCAAGTTTGGGAGGATTCGGAGCTCGTTCGTATCCTTTTGGAATCTCTACGTGTCGGTGTCGCTCCGGAAAGGCTTTTCTTCGATTCGATCTACCGGGAGGTATAAATCCCTTCTCCTTTTCATTTCCTCATGCATATAGGTCTATTTTGAACCCATAGGAATGACCCCATGGTTGTATCTCCATTTGTGTCCGTTTCGTGTCCATTTGGAGGTCATAGGAGTGTCCTTTGTGTTGTGGTTGTGTCTATGTGGAAAAATCTCAAATTTGGACACACTATGTGTTATTGTTATATATGAATAAATTATTACATATTTAATCTCATATTTTATCTATCTTCCATTATGCTCTACCTTAGATGTGATTGAGTTTACATTCTGCTATGTCACCCCCATTCGGGGAGTATAAACTGCTTAGCCTTATACTGTTAGATGCATGAGACCTAGGACAGCGTTCTACCGCCGATACTACAGCGTAGGCTGGACGTACCCACGTCTCGTGCCCTTACTCTAGGGTACGGGTCGTGACACGTTTTTAGTGGTGGCCCATGCAGGTCGAGTTTGTGTAGTGGTATTCGAACTAGAGTACCACTACAGCCTGCAGTAGGATTAGGATATATTTTTGAAGATACTCAATCACAATTAGGATCCCTTGAAAGATTCCTGGGACGACCCTTGAGAATCTTGTTTAACTCCGATTTGAAAACTCTTTTCTTTTTTCCTTGATTTGATTTATCTTTACTTTCTGTTATTGAATTTGATTTTGATGGATTATTATTGAATTTGATTTTGTATTTATTGATTTTGATGAAGATTATTGAAATTTATCTTGATGTTAGCTATAGCATCCGAGTTTGTAGTTATATGATTTGAAGGATTTTGTTCATTTCTGAATTTTGATGTTCGTTGATAAATTTGATTTTTTTTGGTATTCATTGTTGATTTAATTTAATTTTTGGCAAGATGAAATTATATGGGCTAGGTCATCTAAGTTATGAAAATTTTGTCTTCTATAGCCACATTAGCCAGCATGGTGAGGACATATAGTCTGATTTTGGATATATTTCTCGGGTGTGGAAATTTAAGGTTTTCGCAGCCAAGTTAGCGGCATCTCAAAAATATTAAATACCATGATTCTAGAGGTATGTGCATAAGTCAAGGACTCTGTGATTATCGTAGCCTTGCTCACTAGTATGACGAGGATTTAGAGTACCATAATTTTGGATAGACGCATATGATTATCAGATTGTACCTTAAATGTTTTCGAACATGTTTTTGCTACTTTTGTTTCAGTCATTCAAAAAAAAGAGAAGGAATTATTGTTGTTTTGTTTTGTTTTGTTTCTCATTGTTTACTTAGGATGTAGCTTTAGCTATTTTTATAAATCTTGTGTAACTTCTTACAAAAAATTATTTCTTCTTAATACAATAAACTAATGATTTGCTAGACCTTATTTTAGATTTGGTATTATAATTCTTGTTTCAAAAAAAATGGGTCCCTCTTTTAAATAGATAAGCAGAACAGATTCTATTATCATTCTTTTCCTGCCAATATTTTTACTACCATCATTCCTTGTCTTATATACCTGTCCTGATTATATCAATTCCCTGTCTCGTATATAATTCTGTCAGCTATACCTTGACAACTCTTGAATCTTCATATCATTTTGTCTGAAAAATGTTAAGGAAGTGACGTAAATTATGTAGCTCAGAGAAGACGTAACTGGTTATTTTATGATGATCTAAAGGAAATCAAATGTAGAGTGTTCCATATGGAAACTTGAGATAGAAATGTGGTAAAGGTCTCGAATAGAATAAAGAGATGTATACTGCCAATCTGGAAACAATTACATTTAGAAAAATTTTGGGGTTATGAGATAGTTTATAGGTGTATTCAAAACTAATGAGGATATCAAAGGTCAACCTATTTTTGAGAACTTAGAAAATCTTGGTTATTGATTCTGGGGAAAACTTTTACTCTGAGGCTATGTAGAAGGTTAGTAATGGAAAAGAGAAGTTAATTGTGTTTAATAAGGATATTAAACAAGATGTTGCGAGGAAATGACTAGGGATAGAGAGAGCACAAAGTTATGGAAGTTTAGAGATTGTTGTGAAATATTTTTAGGAGAATAATATTCAAGGGTGTATGTCGAAGAAAATACGGAAGTTGATTTTATAATGGAAGATAAGTTTTGTAAGGCCTAGAGATTTAAATTAAATAATACGAGAAGAACAATTTGAACAAGTTCAAGGAATTCGTAAACGGGATTTAGAGGTTTTGGGTCAAATTTAAGACAAGGTGAAAGAACTTGGAAATTTAAATAAATGGTTAATGTTGATTCCTAAATGTGAGGGCTGTGCTTCAAAAGTGATGTTTGGAAATTGGAAATTGCCTACGGTAGTCATGGTAAGGGTTTAAGTAAAGGTTAAATTTTCATATGAAGACTGGTGAGGTAAGATATGATTGGCAAGTTATGACCAGATGAACTTAAGAGTATCAGAAGCAGATGACTAACTCGATCTTCATTATTTTTGGTGCATTAATTACCACCTTTCTAATTGAGATCCTTGACGTTCCTTATCGTGACTTTGATATTCGAAATGTAATACTAGCTGTTACCCTCCAACAAATCTTATATGCAAGACCTAGACGAGCTCACCTTCGTGTAGGTATATCATGTCCCACTAAAATCCGTCTTCTTGTACTCTATTTTCTTGATATGATTTTCTGGTCAACTGGCTAAACTATAACCTCTACCATTATACTAAATTTCTTCTTATTTCAATTAGAAATCCAGCCTCGACTCAATTCTTTCGACCCGACATGTGATGGTGTTCTGCTTGTTTCCTTAGATGCTTAACCTTGTACCTTATCTGATTACTTAACCCGTTGGTTAAGAAACTTGGACTATGTAATTCCTTTCATCATTACCACCCTTATATCTTGTGCTGCTAAATTAGCCTTAGTTTTGCAAGCTTATCTATTTTCGAGCTTGGTCATGACATATTTTATTGGGTGGCCACCCACTAACATCACTACAAAAAAAGTGACATTTTGGGACAACAAAAAACCGTCTTAAAAACTGCAATTACCGTCCCAACAAATATTTGGGACGACCTTTGGGACGAAAATGGACGGTCCCATTAGGGTGGCGTGGCAAAAACTTTAGGGACGGATATTGCCGTCCTAATTACTGTTAAAGGACGGTTAGGCAAAACGTCTCAAAAGTTTTCAAATTTATGCTTTTGTGTGACGGTTTATTAATTTGTCCCAAAAATAAGTTTTTGTAACAGATATATTTCGTCCTAATAAATAAGGGACGAAAATTTAAAAAGTACTGTAATCGTGCGAAAAAACTTAACAATTATTTAAATTATTATGGAATTACTAATTTCCTGTTTATATATAAAATATATAATTGAATTTTATATACAACAAAAATTCATACAGAACTATTTTATTTAATCAGAAATGCATATGGTAGCCGCAACATTAACAAAGCGTAGCCGCAACATTAACAAAACTATTTCTATAAAACATATTTAAAGGTAATATCCCATTGTTCACAAAATGAAATCCAAGTCTTACATCACTTAGAGTGTTCCCATCAAGCTTTACATCAGTAAGCATTCACTTAATTTACAAAATAAAATCTACGACTTTTTACACAAGTCCAAAACATATATATTTGATTTTCCACATCCATTGACAAACCGATCCACACATCCATGGCTGCCAGCAGCATTGGCTACCTGGAAACACATGAATAAGCCAGAAATATGGTTAGTTATAAGTAATTGGGACCCTTGGTACATGAATAAGCCAGAAATATGGTTTAATTAATCAATTAGAAGGTTAAGCAACAATAACCAAAATTTCTCCAATGATCTTGCAAAGATATATAAATGGAGCACTAGCATCAACTTGCTCTACATAAACTCAATCTACCATTTCTACCAAGAATCAAAAAAATAACAATAACTCTATCTACCATGTGTATCAGTAATTAGACCTAGGTAGTTAGTATCAGAGTTAATAATCACAATTTTCTCTTACGAAGGCTTTTAATAGTCTGATATCGAACATGGTGGAGTAACTTCAGAAAGAAACATATGGTATATTGCATATACCATTCATAAATTAGCTGGACTCATTTATGTTATATATCAATACCTAATGGAATTAGAAGATGAAATATGAAGAAAACAGAGAGGCATGTTGGGAGAGGGATCTGAATGGTGAACAAGGATGGGGTTGAAAGCAACATAAAAAAAATCAAATGTGAAGGTTGACTGGTCTATCCGGAATAGAAGAAAACACAAGCATTTTGTCCCCCTTGCATGTTTCTAATATAAAAACAAACAAGAACAAAAAAGAACAAAAACAAAAATATATAATAGAAAACTCTGGTAATAAAGTCTGACACAAGACCCCACATGGGTTGACCAATTCTTAGTTATATATTGTTTCATTCAGCTGGTAACAAGCCCACAAAAGAAAAAAATATTCCCCGCCTGAACTTCCTTCAATAAAATATATATTTGCACAATTGAAATGATAAATCCTTGATAAAACTCAAAAATGCTTTCAATTGGATTACCAGTGTCAAGCACGATATTCTTCTGACACTTGTTAGTCACGGTGGCTTAGTCTTGGTTCCAAAGAGTCCCTCAAATCAGTACATGCTAGTAGGCTAGATTTGAGACTCCCAAGTGCCTTTCAAGAGATTGCAAGCAAGAATGACATATATTGATGTACCATACAAGTGGAAAGCAGTATTACTGAGTGTTCAAAATTATCCGATCGGGAAACCTTCAAAAGAGCTAGCATGTGAAAGGTAAGGTATGGAGATGTTTAAGAATATATTTATATGTAAATGTATAAAAATATTGATCCACTTATAATTAATTTTCTTCAAAACGTCTCTTTTGGAACAATCTAGACTTGAGTCCTTGACATCCTCCATATTTCAGTTTATAATATTGCAATGAAGTTGTGATAGCATATATGTAATGACATGCCTGTACTAGAAATATCCCAAAAATTCTACGTGTTTGTCTCAATAACCTCTTACATATATTAATTAGCGCCATGACTTTTGCGCATCATGTGCCACCACTAAGCGACAAAATAATCTTACTATATATGGTAATACACAATTAGTGCCTACGCATGCACATCTAGTACACACCAGAAGGAGAGAGAGGGAGATGTGAGGTAAGGTTTTTATGATACATGTACCTACGGCTATGGTGTGTTAATGAGTGACTAAGCATATGCAGAAGGGTAGATGGTAGGACCACTATGTGGGATAGTATATGTTTAAAAGAAACCCATGTCCTTATAAGACTGAATTCGTAATATGTATCTGATGTCCAGAGAATCCAGCAAGCATAAATCACCAACTTAAAAAGTTTTGTGGAGTTTTATGATGACACAAATAGTATAATAGATGGGAGGTGTGAATTAGGGAAAGATATATAGTAAGATGATTCCAAAAAGATAATGAATGTGGAATCTATAATTTCCTTGTGCAAATATCAAGCATCAGTAGATTAGAAAACTAGGTAGATTGATTCACGCAAGTGCGCACATTACGTAGAAAATAAATGATAATAATAAAAAAAGAAAGGTGCCTACCTGATTAAAAGACTAAGAGAAAAAAAACGTAATCATTGAACAAAGGCCTATGCTGAGAGTAATGACCCCAAAAAGTTACTTATCAATATTTTGATGTCAAAAGCATTCACTTTTAGCCTTCAAGACAATAGTCATATTTCAAAGTACAGGAAATAAATTCATACGCAGACTAAACTCTACCACTTTCCTAAACCTACTAGGGCTGCTGGAGTATTGTGTGAACAATAAACATGTGAAGTATCCACAAGAAGTAAAGAGTAACTTACACAGCAGAATTACAGTTCCATTAAAGTCGTTAATGAATTGTCGATGGAAAAGTTGTAGCAGAGGCCCCGTAGTAGGCCAAAATAATTGAATAAGTTCAAACTTGACTAAAGATACTCTATATTACTCAATAAATCAAATATGAGCATGTGCCATTTTTAGCATCAACCACTTATATGTTATGTTTTTGCTCCAATTTTATAAAATTCAATTTCTACTTACGCATTGGTCAAAAATATTACTAAATAGAACTTCTAAGAAGTTGTAGGAGAAATCAGGAACTTTATTGACCTTAATAATTTTATTATATAATTATAAATCTATCAAGGATGTCATTTATATATATCATAGATAATTAAGGATATGTAAAGATATTGTTTTTCTATAATAAAATATTCATTAAAAAAAAATCAAATTAGAACCTTTGAGAAATTAATCCTTTGTATATTTTATATGAATAATATATTTAAATCCTAATCTTGTCTACTTCCATATAAAAAACAAAATATTCATAGGATTATTTATCTTACCACTTTTGATAACTTGCATGTATATGGAATGTGTGTTTGCCAGTAATAACTAATAGTGGAATGTCAGGACTATGACTGCAAGCGATCTTGTAAAGGTTGTACAAAAAAAAAATAGTAGCAAACACATAACCGAACTTTGAGCTTTTTGTTTCACAATTAAACATTTTAACACCTACAAAAGTAACATAAGGTTATAGCATGCTAGCAGTATACATTTAATCATGTTACATGTTGGAATAAAAATATATAACCCTCCTTCCAGCTGTCATTGCATCAGGTTGCCTTTAGTTGGATCCCTTTATGGAGGATTTTAGAGCATCTCCAACCCTATTGTCTTGTTTTGTGTTGTAAATCCTATGTGGCATGAGGGACAAGATAATGTCTTGTATAGGTGGCAAGGTTATATTCACAAATGACAATGGGTTTAAAAAGTCATCTCCAATGCAAAAGTATTGAGAAGACAATACAAATAATTTTTTACAACTTCCAAGACAACTTTTACTCTTCTACTTCTTTTTTATAAATATTTTTATTCACAAATGATGATGTGGACATAAAGACATTGTGAAGTGCATTGTCTAGATCTAGACAACCAACTTCACATTGTCTTTGCCATGTCATTGCCATGTCAACTCTATACTTTATTTCACATTTGCATTGGAGAAGTACTTTTGGAAAAAATGGTTGTCATTCCTATGTGGCAACCATTTTTTTCAAACTCACAATAGGGTTGGAGATGCTCTTAGTACTGGTGAAAGAAGGGAAGAGCACCAACCCAATACTTAATTAATTATACATCACGTTGAAACTAGAAAGTCGGAGAACTTCATTGGTTGACTTTGTGACATGAAATTATATGAGCCCAGAAATGGAGGCTGTGTTTGGCCAACCATACTAGACAAGTACACTCATGTAAACTAACAGTTACAAACTAATGCAGTAAAAAGTCTAGTTTGACCCGACAGGTAGAGAGTTCTAATAGCTTGACAAGAGAACATACAGAATATAAGATGATTATGCAGCTTGAATATAATAGGAAGCAAACTTGATAAGGCTAAAAGCAAGGTAATGTTTTAGAAAAGCTTAGAGAATCATACACATGGGTTGTGCTCGAGATATATGGTTGTAAGCTTCTCCCTAGACCCGGCTACAGCTGCATCAATGCCTTCCAGTGATGCTATCTGGTTGCTATTTAGCCACAAGTCCTCCAAGCTGTAAAGTATAATGTAAATTGCATAGACCAAGGAAAAACTATAGGAGTAAGGGGCAAGCGAAGGCATATAAACCTTGTCAAGTTCTCGATATCCTCGATGGCAGTAAGTTTATTAGAAGAAATGTCCAAGACACGGAGATTTTCTAATGTGGACAAGCCCTCCATCTTAGTGATGCCATTATGGCTGAGATATAGTTCCTCCAATGCAACACATTCTTGCAAAGAAAGAAGCATGACATAGATATCCACCTAACAGCACATGTGCAATAAAAATACTTTCAAGATAGCATACTTGAAACCCTGCCATGGATGTCAGACGGTTACTCTGCAGTCTTAATTTTCTGATACATTTTAACCCGCACAAGTTCACAGCCTTGATGCGGTTTCGTCCTAGCCAAAGCTCTTGTAAATTTGTCAATGTTTGTAAGTTCTCCATCACCTGAAGATGAGAAGAAAAAGGATAAAAAAATAAGGAAACTGGAGATAAGCATCTCAAAATGTTCTTCTAATTTGCATTGTAGACCCCAAAGGCCTAAAAGAATAGGTTTTGTAAGAACATAATAAATCTATGATATTGCTGCAGGAACTTGCCCTTAATCTGTTGGAGCCAAGTTCAAGTATCTGCAATGCATGCAGGTGTTCAATTTCCTCTATCTTGGACACTTCATTCTTTGAGACATAAAGTTCCTTGAGTGTGTTGGAAACCTTGGACACACCATTCATGGATGATATCTCATTGAAGGAGACGTCAAATACCAAGAGACTCTTAAAAATGCCAACATCTGGTATCTTTGTGAGCCTATTGTCCCTTAGTACCAGCTCCTGTTGAAAATAAAAATCTCCAGTGAAAAGATTGACTAGCAAAAAAATATAATAGTGTGTGCTAATAGACAAGCAGAAGCTAAAACCTAATTGTAAACAAGAACATGGCTTTTGCAAGTACGACAAGCTTCAGGATATGCTATCATTATTCGTTGCTCTATTCATACACAGTACAAGCTAACTGCCACACGTAGAAAAACCTTTTTGCATAGGTGAAATAATTTTGTGTCATTATCCAATGACACAATCAATGAGTCTGAAAATATCTCAACTACCAAATAGCTTAGCACTTACCTGAAGGAGCAATTTCATAGTAAGCTAAAGTAACCATCTGGACCATAAAAAACTCAATTGTCCATAATATGATATATTCATGATATCTTTATAGGCACTCTCTCGAGTCACAACATATAGCATCCATAATTTATTAGTAGAACTCAGAGATCGCCTAGGAGATTAAACCAGCTCATCATCTTCACCTTTCTCTAGACAAGGAAAAAATAAGCTAACAAACAAATAAAACTCCCAACTAGGATACACTCAAGGCAATGCAATAATGAGTAATGTAATGTCCCTCCAACTCGGCTCAAAAGCATCATCATGTACACAATGAATAAATAATTGTCCTACTGAAATACCAGGCCATCCCCTAATAATATATCAGAATATAAAAGTGAGATATCTCAGATATAACCAAGCTAGCAACAAAAGTAATATATCAACTATCAGTATGTAAAAAAAATTTTACAAGGGCAACATTCTCTCAAATGTTTGAGTTTTGAAAAAGAATTCAGGAAAGAAAATACATTTTAAATTGAAATTGAAAAATTAAAACCAAAGGAAGAAGATCAAGAAAGAAGAATAGGTATGAGAGTCGAACCTAGACATTAACAATCAATATATATATATATATATATATATATATATATATATATATATATATATATATATATATATATGTTTTAGCTAGTAAATATATAGGTTTTAGCTAGTAAATAAATTATAGTGGATGGTTTAAGATTGGCTACTGCTTTTCAAAAGCTGCTAGCCTCCCATCTCCTTTCACAAAATGCCCCAAAAAAGGATTACATTTTCAATTTTTTATAAGATATTACACAGCAGTTTTTGGAATTGCTTCTCAAAAAATTAAGCCGAAGCAGCAACATCGGCAACGATAAGTGAATCCAAACCCTACCTAAGTTGAACCTAAAGTATATAATTTTTTCCTCTCTTATGTCAAACATGTCTAGCACGAGCTACCTATGGTAAATGTATCCATTTAATTATTTTTAACTCTTTGGAACCTATTCCTTGGCTAAACATGCAAATTAAGTTCCCATAATATATATTTGTAGTCTGTGTATACTAGTCTTTTCACAAGAACAATAACCTTTCATCATGACTCACATATGGGTCGATTTAGTGGTTCACATATAAGTCTAAAAAGTATAATCTTGTTCAAATTCTGCAATCAACAAGGCTTTTAAGCAGAAGGAATAAAATGATATGATTTTATTGATATCATGTCATTTAGTTGCATCTAAATAATGTGTGCTCAACATTCAAATTTTTAGAAGTTAAATTATGTAAACTTTGGTAAAGAAAGTCCAATGACATACAATGACAACTTTTTGGCTATCATGCCCTAAAAATGGCCCAAAAACCTCTAAAAAATCACAAACATCAAGTAATATAATGTCAAATTTAGTGGGTATTTCACCCTAAAATTAGACACAATTTTGTTGATTGGGTTCCAGCCTTACCAATTTTAAATTCAAGAACATGTCAAAGAAATTTGGGGGAAATGTCCAAAATAGCAAAAAAAAAAAAAACGATGGCAACTTTTGTGGGGCATTATTCCCTAAAATTAGCCAAAGAAGATCAAATACATCAAACAATGTTGTGTAAATCAAATTGGTGGATTCAATCTTGGACAATATGAGTGGTGACGAGCTCTAAGTTGTCGGCAGATATGGAAGATTCATAGAGGTGCCCACATTTGATAGCCGCTAGCTCTCTCCCTTGTTACACTCCTTACGAATGAAGCAATCATCAAAACCCTAATAAATAGAAAAAAAATCAAGCACGTTGAAATGAAAGAAAGAAAACCCTAAAATTACTCGATTTAGAGAAGGATCTTCTGGGAGTCGGGATGGAGATCCGCCTACTTGGTGTCGTCGGTAGCCGAAGACTTGCCGGTGCTGTAATGAAATAGTTATTGTGGTTGTTGGAATTTGAACAGCTGATGCTGCTGAAATTAAGGGAAGAATTGTTGTTGGTGATTTTGGAAGGGAGAAGTAGAAGTGAAAGCCATTCTTTAACCTAATGTGCTATCCAAGAGGAGTTCTAAGAGTAAGGGAAAAAAGATTTCCAAAAAATTTGGTTTAGGCCGCCAAATAATTGTCATTCCCGCTGAGATTATTTGAGACGGTCTCAAAATTTATTTGGAACGAAAAATATTAATAGTCCCAAATAAGAGGTCCATCTTCCAATCTGTCACCAATAAATTTGTTTTTTGTTACAAAAAAGTATAGCAGTCCCAAATAATAATTTTTTAGGACGTTTAAAACTAGCGTTCCTGAAAGTGTTGTCCCAAAAGCCAACTTTTTTTGTAGTGCATATTGTCTAATCAGAACCGGTACATGATGGTCTGATCAACCTATTGCACTTTGGTTCGTTTTTTCATGTATCAATCTACGAGAATGGAGATATAGTTAAACTTGACCCTAGAGTCTCATTCGCGACAGCCTTGACAATTCTCCTTGAAATCTTTTCATCGCCTATAAACCTCATATTCGTACTCAGTCGAATTAAATTTAATCATGACCTGAACCTCCATCATTGGATGCTCGTGCTCATACTTTGATTTCATTGATTTCCCTTCTTGCCCAAATCTCGTTTTATCCCGAAATTGATCAACTTAGATCGTGTCAAGACAAAAATCTATTTGTGATTTGTTGTGCCTAAATTTTTAATTTTTGCCATTTTATGGAATAGTAACCTTTTAATAATTTCTTAGTTGCTTGTTAATGACCAATTTTCATATAGGATGGTAGACAGCCCTACAACCTTGATGATTGTTGTTCCCTTACCTTCCCAATTAGGACACCCTAGATTGTTTATGTGTTGATACCATAGTACTATTTTGACCTAGAATGATTAGTGTACCTAGGTGAGACTTCCAACTGCTACGGTATGCCCTGACCTTGTATACTATTCCTTCAAATTGCATGATTTAGATAAAAAAAATTTAGACCTTGATTGTTGGAAAATAGGGACGTCACTCCATTAGTATCAGTTGTAGATATATATGGGTTAGTCCTTGATGTGGGAAAGTGTGTCTATAAACATGTAGCTTAGGAGATTTAGGAGAGATTATAGTATCAGTTTTGATAGGATGTACTAGTCTTTTGGTGAGTATAAATGTGTTATGAGAGATAGGGGCATATATGTCTTAGTAATGCATCGTTCCTATGGTAATAGAATGTATTAATAGATGGTTAATAGGAAGATAATAGTTTGAGCATACCTATAGCCTATGATCAGTTCCTTTTTATCCTTAGTTAAGACCACTTTAAAATAGGTCCAGTCCCTTGGATATAGGTTCCAGTCCATATTCTATTGAAGTTCCATTACCGCCGTACAACAGAGCAGTATTGGAGGTATTCCTAGATTGACAATTTTTAGATGTCCGTTTATTATTCCAGTGTTAGAAAGTGTTACCTTAGATATTGGGTAGGTTAGAGGCTCTAGAAGGAGTACTATCGATCTTAAATTTCGAGGACGAAATTTTTCTAAGGTAGGTAGAGTTGTAGCACCCAGTTTCCCAAATGAGGGTAATTTTGAAATTTCATATTTATAATTATTTTAATAATGATATTTAATTCATGATATAATTTTTGGTGATTTTTAAATCATTTTAAAATTATTTAAATCCATGACTTGTGGTTTTGACGTTTTGCTAGTGAAACCCTAGAGACTGTTTGACCTAGAGCCTAACCATGTGATTATGATATTTTAATGTCATTTTTGGCATAAGGATATTTTTTGTATTTGACCTCTTTGAATTATTTTGATATTATTTTATTATTTATGATATTGTTTTGGGGTTATTTGAGTCGGGTTCGAATTTCAACTCAATCCGACTTGAAACGGGGACCCGGGGGTAGTTTGACTCTAGTGGGACCCACACACTAGTTAGGCATGGCCCATATGATATTAATTTTAGTCCACATGATAGAAATATTTTAGTTAGAGGTTAGACTAATTATTATGGATAACGTTAGTGTGATTAGAGACTTTAGAATGACAAATTTAGTCCCAACCAATTAGCCCTTTCCTAATACTCATAGAATAGGTTAGTGGGGGCATTTTGGACCTTACCATAATAGGACAAATAGCCCCATATGGCCAGCCACTTTGGGAGAGGATTGGCTCAAGTTCATTTCATTATTCTCATCCACACTCTCTCTCTTGTTCTTTCCCAAATTCCTAGAGAGCAATCCCTAGCAATTTCTCCACCAAATTCTTCCATTTCACCACCAAATCTTCTTCTTTCCTTCTCCATTCTAGCCAAGGATGAAGCTACCCAAGTTTAGGAGGATTCGGAGCTCGTTCGTGTCCTTTTGGAATTTCTACGTGTCGGTGTCGCTCCGAGAAGGCTTTTCTTCGATTCGATCTACCGGGAGGTATAAATCCCTTCTCCTTTTCATTTCATCATGCATATAGGTCTATTTTGAACCCATAGGAATGACCCCCATGGTTGTATCTCCATTTGTGTCCATTTCGTGTCCATTTGGAGGTCATAGGAGTGTCCTTTGTGTTGTGGTTGTGTCCATGTGGGAAAATCCCAAATTTGGACACACTATGTGTTGTTGTTATGTATGAATAAATTATTACATGTTTAATCTCATATTTTTGTATTGGAGATGTGTTCTATAGTGTCTCATATATATATATATATATATATATATATATATATATATATATATATATATATTAGTGTAGAGAGTGAGTTCTTGATATATTATGTTATATACTTGTGTTCTTTTGTCTCAAACTATCTAAATCCGTCATAATTTTTATCCACGTTTTTAATTTCAGCCCTAACTTAGAAATGTCATAACTTCTAGCTCAAAGCTCGGTTTAATCTCCCGTTTTTTTAAAAGAAGCGTATTGAAGTTAGCTTTCCAAAAACATGTATTAGTTGGCCTAATTCTTTCTGTAACTTTTTGGAGAATTATTTGAGTGTCAGCTGTACGAAAGACAAACGCGTCCTCGGTGTTTTTGCGATTCCGGGAGTTTCTGGAAACGAAAACGCGATCCGTTTGAATTTTCGGAAAGCTAACACATAGATCTATAACATACTTTAATCCTAGATTTTAATTTATGCTGAGATGGTACAGTATTGATGATTAGTAGGAGTTACTATTCGGCATATGCATTTTGTGCACCCTTGTGTGTAATATAATGTTCTATTTGATTTTAACCCATGTTAATGTATATACATTATGTAATTAAATAGAGAATGCAAGCATGAGTAAATGGTTAAATAAATGATGTATGAGGTGTAAGTATCCTATCTAATGTAAGCATGTATAAGTATGGCTTGTATTGAATATGTAGGTTCCATAGTATGTAATGTATGGTGCATATAGTAGTGCAAGAGAATATAATGAATGATGAATGAATGCAAGCATGAATATAATATAATAATAGATGTAATGTATGCAATATACAAGTTAATGAGATGTAATATTCTATGTTAACACAAATCCTATATTATCTCATGTACCCCCTTACACTATGTTGACACTATCACACTTGACACTTTGTTCACTTACACTTTGACACTCTTTGATATGTATACACTATGTATGCCCATTTAACCCTCACTTGTCCTTTTGCCATGTTCACATACACACACATAGCCTCTTAAATAAGTATTTATGAATATAGTTAACTTAGCTATGTATGTATATTATATATATGTTAGCATATTGTGTTGTAATATATAAGTTTATATAACCATTTGAAATGCCATGATTATAGACCTAATGTTGAATACCAATATATGCATGTGTATATATGTGTAGACATATATAGCTTAAAGTAATAGATTACCTAGTGTATATCCAATGTGAATTCTTGCCTATTTGAGTATTGAATAATTGCATGCTATATAGAGTTGGGTGTATGTTGGCTTGTATAGCCTTGTATTGATGTATGCTTGCTAGGATAGTCTTGGTTAGGCCTAGTAAGACTTGCTGGGTTAGGACATGACCTAGTTTGACCTAGTTTGACTAGTGCCGTTGACCAAAGTTGACCAAGGGTTGACTTTGGCCTAGTTTAACCTAGATTCATATAGAATGCATTGTAGTGCTTTATATTACCCTTCTGGACATGTTGTGACTTGTGCTGTTCTAATTAGGAGCCAGACACCTCTCCTCGGACAGTATCTTTACCTTGGACATTCAGACACCAGGCGAGTACATTCTCTGATCATTTCATAACTTGTTTAGAATTATATTCCTGCTCTAGTTTACCTTATTTGATGCTGTCACGATATTATCACGGATTGGTACTATATGGATCCCTACATTGAGATGTTATCCCCCTCGGGAGCATCGGATACATTATGTCATGTGTTTCGTGTACATCATGTATTCCTCGCTCTCATGTTATTCATGTTTCTCATGTGCTTCATGCTCGTTCATGCATGCTCGTGTACTCTAATGTGCTCTCATGAATTGGTCATGTTTCCCATGTATCTCATGTATAACCTATATTGTATGTGCACTCATTTATGAGCCTTCATGTGAATTTCATGTGCACCCATTTATGGGCCCCCATGTGAACTTCATGTGCACTCATGTATGATCTCTCATGTATACTTCATGTGCACCCATTTATGGGTTTCATGTGAAAACCATGTACGTAACATAACTTGTCTGGATCCTTGTGTATTGATTGGGATATGGGGGAGTATAAATAGTCATGTGAACAATTCCAAAGTAGAATAGCCATGTACGTCTCTTTAGTATAGCCATGTACAAATCAAGCCGTTCACATGTCGACTTTGTACTCTAAATTACTAGTCACTGGTAGCTCTCTACTTATAGTAGATATTTCTATTACAGTTTTCTCTCTATTTACATCATGTACTTTCTTTCAGTTTCATGTATCGTACTCTCTTGTATGTTTATATTCTCTAACCTGTTATGATCTGCGTGAGATGTATTGTGCTCGCTCCCGTCCTGACTGGACCTGTTGATAAATTTTACAGATAGCCTGGAGATTGCCTGCTAGCTTAGAGGAGACACAGTAGAGGTTGTATATATAGCTAGGATTTTGCTTATAGCTTATTTTCAGTTGTCTTGAGTTGAATTTATGGATTACTGTATTTGAGATTTGAGATATTTCTGGGTTGTGTATCTTAGACACTTAGACTTCGATCTGATGTATCTCTTTGTGGATTTCATATTTTATCTATATTCCATTATGCTCTACCTTAGATGTGATTGAGTTTACATTCTGCTATGTCACCCCCATTCGGGGAGTATAAATTGCTTAGCCTTATACTGTTAGATGCATGAGACCTAGGACATCGTTCTACCGCCGACACTGCGGCGTAGGCTGGACGTACCCACGTCTCGTGCCCTTACTCTAGGGTGCGGGTCGTGACAAAATGTGAGATGTCAGGCTCACATCCAGTAACCAGCTGGTACGCGAAAAGTGGTTGGGTGGCCATGGGCCTCAGACGGACCAAATTTGCAGCGTGCAAAATTGCGTAGCCCCATGCAGATAGTGGAAGTTTGGTGCGCATAACCAAGGTCCGCGCTATCACTTGCAGTCGCTTTATAAAAGCTTCCGCTAGGTCATTTTGGGTATGAACATACGCAACAGGGTGTTCAAGATTTATTCCCAAAGTCATACAATAATCATCGAAAGTCTTCGATGTAAACTCCGCGGCATTATCAAGTCTAATAGACTTTATCGGATAATCCGGATGGTGAGCCCTTAACTTAATGATCTGGGCGAAGAGTTTAGGAAATGCTACATTTTGGGTGGACAACAACACTACGTGTGACCATCTAGTCGATGCATCAACCAAAACCATGAAGTATTTAAATGGTCCGCATGTTGGTTGGATTGGTTCACAAATATCTCCATGAATTCTCTCAAGGAATTGAGAAACTAATCTCGTAGGTTTCACATGGAGTGGCTTGAGATTCGTCTTCCCAATCGAGCAAGCTTGGCATAGGCTTTTCGAATTTATAACAAAATTCTTTCCTCCAAGAGGATGCCCATGTGATACATTCATAGTGCGAAGCATCATATTTTGACCCGGATGACCCAGCCAGTCATGCCATAGCATAAAAGTCCTCTCATCAACTGGCGCTCGGCGAATGATGAGATTGCTCTCGATGTGTTGTATCGTAGTGAGATACAAACCACTTGAAAGATATTTCAACTTCTCCAAGATACGCTGTTGGCCGTACTGAGTGGAGGTAATGAAAAGATACTCGAAGCCATGTTCTCGAGCAGTTTCAACATGAAATTCGTTTTCTCGAATATCCTTAAAACTCAGTAAGGTACGACTGGACCTTGGAGAATATAAGGCCTCTGATACTTCAACGGGAGTACCATTGGACAACGAAAAATGGGCTTTGCCAAAACCTTGAACAAGGGTTGAGGGTCCCGAAATGGTTGTCACTGAGGTTACTTTAGGCGTATAGGAGATAAAGTATAATTTATCTCTCAAGATAGTGTGAGTCGTTCCACTATCAACCAGACAATCTACTGCCCCGTGGTCCATGCCTATAAGTAAAGAAAATTAAAGTTTGTCACACGTTTGAGGAAAGTGCTCGAAATAGAACTTTAATTTATCGAGAAAACAGAAAATACAAACCACCAAAAGTTTCATGACTTAAATCAAATATAGATAGATAATGGAGATTCATTCTTCCATTTCTGCTACAAAATCGGGGGTCTCAAGATTTAGATTTTCGCACTCGTTGACCAGATTTGCTTCAGCCCGGCGCCCCTTGTGATAGTTATAAACTTCTTGGGGGTCGCCCTGCAAGTCCGTTGCATATGACCATAAGCACCACATTTGTAGCAGAGAGTAAGTGCTTGGCCTTCCACTCTCGCTTTGGGACGACTGGCCCATTGGTTCTTACCATGAGACTGCCTAGGAGTCAAAGGTCCTTGGTTCTTGTTAGAACCTCGCTTTGGGTGGCGAGACTTAAACTCGCCTATGTTCCTTGGCTGGGACGACTGGCCCTTGTCTCGTTTCTACCGTAGATTTGTTCCACGGAGAGCGTTTGCATCAGGCATTGGAATTGCCTTTGTTCCAGCAGGACGAGAATTATTGTTTCTCATTAAAATGAGACTGTTCTTCTCGTCTAATAAAAGCTGGGTGATGAATTCGGAAAACTTGGTGAACTTAGACTGACAGTATTGCTTTTGGAGCAAGTTGTCAGTAGAAGAAAATGTGGTGTATGTTTTCTCCAATAGATCACTGTCGGTTAATATCTCACCGCAGTATTGGAGAAGTGATCGAATCCTGCAGACTTCATTGTTGTAATCAGTTACACTTTTGAAGTCTTGGAAGCGCAGGTTCAACCAGTCATGGCGTGCTTCAGGTAGCCATATGGTCTTCTGGTGGTCGAAGCGTTCTTTCAGAGAGTCCCATAGCGTCTTCGGCGAGGAGATTTCAATGAACTCCGACTTCATGGCGTCAGATAAATGCCTGTGGAATAGAATCATCGCTTTGGCGTTCATTGAGCGAGTGACTTCCACTTCACGCTCTACCTCGTTATAAATGACGTCCAAGAGGCCCTGCGCATCTAGATGGTTCTGGATGTCTTGCGTCCAGTCCAAGTAGTTCTTGCCAGAGGCTTCAAGGATGGAAAAATCAATCTTGATCAACATTTTTCTACAACTGAAGAAAAAATCTTGATCAGTCAACATATAAAACGACAGGTTTATATGGATTTGGTTTGTATAAGCAACAATAAACAATCGTAAAAAAAAAAACGGTTTTGAAAAAACGATTTTTGTTTAAAAATTATCTTATATCGATCGACGGGCCGATACAGAGAGGTCAATAAGTTTCTTGCAAAAATGCATAATTATAAATACAATTTGAGCAAAAATAATATTCGGTCAACCCCTTTCAGTAGCTCTACGTGAATATGACCAGACTGGAAAATGAGGGAGGAGGATCACCGGGGACCACTTAAAAACCAAGCCCCAAGTTCTTTCTGACATCATACCCAAATAGGTGAACTTATTCGGAAAGACTTCTTAAAAATTTTCTCAAATGTAAGAATAAATAAGATTTTTCAAGAAATTCACGCTATTTGCGAACTGTGCAAAATAGGTGACAATTTAGTGCGTGCTCAAAATGAGCGTTGCCTTTGAAAAATTATTAACCAAAAAGGTTATTTTTGGGAGGCCCAAATTTGGCGGTGCCAGAATTTGTTTATGTAGCCAAGACAATTTTTCAATTTCCACGCCATTACGCTTAAAAAAAAACGTACAACATAAGTAGGCAACAACACACAAAAGAATTGGTGCCTAAGCAAGCGGCACCAAAAAAATGTCAACTATTTTTCCGACGTCTAATGAAGCGACGCCAAAAAAATAGCAAGAAAAAAAATACAATTTTTACTACCCATCTGTTACAATAATTCACTGAGTAACATAAAGAAAAAAAAATGCTACTGAGGTGCTTGTCGGCAGGGCGCAGATGGCACTGAGGTGCTCGCCGGGGCTCTCCAAATCCATCATTACCAAAAAAATGTTAGCATTTAAATTTTCTTCGTCAACATGGAAAAAAAAATTCTTCAAAAAAAATTATTTTTTCAGAAAATAACTAACAAATATTTTGTTGGGATAAGTACTATTTAAACAAAAAAATTCTGAAATTGTTAGTTTAAAAAAAAAATTCAGAAATGTCTTTTACCAAAATATATACAGCAGACTATTTGATAAACACGCCAAAGTATATTTTGATAAAAAAAAAATTTAACAAAATATTGTGTTTTACCAAAGTATATTTTCGTAACAAAATTTCTGTAACAAACCAAACATAAAGTCTCAACTTCGGAACCAATTAAAAGTGTATACAATACTGAAATGTGCAAAAGTGTGCAACATTAAGAATATAAACTACTGGTATCAAATCAAACAGAAAGTGCGAACCAATTAAAACTTCGGAATCAAAAAAACACTTAGTGTCTGTTCCAATTCTAAACATAATAACCGGTTCTGGAAAAATGAACAAAGTTTGATTGTTTGAATCTCAAACAAATACCAATACAGAGTAGAGAATCTAAACATAATAACAAAAAAATTTACCTTTCTTACCGTATGGTGGAAGAAAGTTTGAAAACGATTGCGGATACGCGGGATCGGTGACGAGCGACGGGTTGCGCGCGGAGCAACGGTCGGCGGACGTCGAGGCGAACGGTACATCGGATCTCCGGCGTTGCACGAGCAAAGTGCTGATAACATGTCATAAGGCAAAAACTCTAACACACGGAGATATGACAAAGTATATTATAAACTACAAGTGCACCTTTACAAGCTATTACAACCTCTCTTTATATAGGGAGAGAGGTTGGGAGTTATGAAGAAACGAAGGGCCAAAGGTCATGTAGGTTACAAGAATATGAATGTGTAGAGACATATGAGTTACAACAATTTTGAATTAATTGCAGGTGCCTAGAATCGACACTGCTAACAAATCCACATACCCCAAGTTTCTTATAAGTTAGAATCTTCATGAACTTGCTTGATATCTGTAAGTTAGACATACAATAGTTAGATGTTCTTAGTAGCCGATATTTCTGATATATCGGTTGGTGCCCAAACTAATACCTACCAGAGAACTAACACCATTGCTTAACAATTCATATGTCGAGATCAGGTGAGAGTCATCAGAAATGAGTCATCAAAATAAGTATGATTCATGAATCCAAATACCCTCAATATCGGAGCAAGATTTATATTATTATGCAAGCTTATTGAAAATAAATAAAATATCCAACACAATTTACTGCCAACGTTGGCTCAACACAATTTTCATAATGTTTCCAATCTATCCTGCTGAATAAAAACAAAACTCTCAGCCACACATGGTCGCCAATCTAAAAGTCGAACCCTACCAAGGCAATTATCTGGAGCAAGTCAAAAATAAACATGCATGAACATAATCCTCGGAGAAGCATCTATAGTGTTAGGCTGTCAGGGTTCTCAATGATCTTTGCAAACGTCTGTAAGAAGGCTGCCAAGTCCGCTCCATAGACAATCCGGTGATCTGCTGTCACATTCACCTGAAGCATATTTACAAAGTTAGTCTTAGCTTGAAAATATAAAATAAGAATAGGTAACACAAAAACACCACTTTGGTACGTTAATTTGAAAGCTCAAATAATCGCTGTGCGAGTCTGACTGGCTATATATTAAATCATTGTTTGGTTTCACTGATTATAAGATGCTGTTGACTTGATTGAAGGTGAAGACGTGTAGAAGATGAGAACATTAAACAGCAATAGTGCACCATATTGGCTCCTATCCATTTACCTATCTATCTGGCAGTCTATTTAGAGGAGCTGAACTTTCAGGATGTTGCCCTATAGGCTCGAAGAAAATTTTGTCGAACCTAGGATAATAATGTTCAATATAAAGCCAGGAAAAAAAACAGAACCAAGCTTCCTTCACAACTTCATCGTGCTTCAGGATCAGTTTTCTCCTCAACTTTGGTAGTCTTCACGTTATAAATAGATTATACAAGGGTTCAAAGGCCTCTTACTAGCTTAAAGTTAGGATAATTCAAAGGAAATTCGGTCTGGAATTTGGATCGAGCATCCAGGTGCATAGTAACTATTATATTGAGAATTTTTTTCTTTGCATAGCCTAATTGATCTATCTATTTGGCAACCAGTTGGAAGGTCTTCCCTAAAGGAAAATTGTTCTTGGTAGACTTGAGAATGTTTACTCTTCATTTTGCTATATTTGAGGTGTTTACTCTTCATTTTGCTATATTTGAGGCTAAATGGCATACCCGAACCACATGGTTTGGTAAATAAAGCTAAAAAAATACTTTGCTTATGGTTTCTGAGCAATATAACTAAACATATTGAAATTTTCATAAGTGAGAAGACGCTACAAGCATTGCAGTCTTACAGGTGCAAAATATTTTGTTCATCTGTTGACATCACACAGCTGAATCAGCCAGTAGTCAAGCTCAATATAGTTCAAAGCTGCTGGCATCATATTAAATTCAGATTTTTTGATCTTTTGCCAATCTTATCCAAAAGTTGGATGGTGTCTACAAGTGTTGTAGATGCTGGTCGATATTAGATTTGTACTACTGATAAAAAACACATGATAATTTCTTCCATCTTAACATATTTATAGAAAATACTTGGTTTATGGCGTATACTTTCCCTGCATGTCATAAATCCTTCGACCTGCCATATAGCTATCTCATGCTCTGTTATGGCATGTCCATGTGAGTGCTATATAGTTAAATGTTTGGGACAATTTTTTGGTAATGGTTTATGGTGATAAACGGAGCCAAAAAAAAACATGAAGCATAGGGCCCATTTCCAAAAAAAAAACATATGTTTCACGAAGCCTAGCACCGTCTCTCAAGATAATTCTTTGAAGCAAAGTATTATGATCCTTCATGTGTAACAATTGATTGATAAATGGTGGAAAGAGAACATGACAAGCTACAAAGGTGTGAATCTTAAAATGACGAGTTGGTCAAAAAGGAGTGAAGCTCAAGATTTCAGGGGAGTTTTCTGTGGATACTTAAACAAACTGGAGTTTATTTACGTTAATGGTGAATCGTTGGTCTCCGTTTAAAGAGCTATTTAGCATTTTGTAGGACTCATTGCAGCCATGCAGGACACACAAAAGCCAAAAGTGATCTTGCCATAATTCAAGATTAAACCAAATATTTTACTGTGATGCATAACTAAAATTGCTTATTACTATGAGATCGACTACTCATCCAAAGGATATCTCATTAAGTAGCAAGTTTAACTGAGCCAAAGGATGTCGTGTGTCTGATCTGATTGCTCATTAAGATAAGTCTAGTATACATATTCAAAAGATACGTCATCAAGTAATGGCGTGATTTTCTTGTGAGATTGAAAAAAAAAAGAAAGTTGTGATTTTCTTGTGAGAATGAAAAAGAAACTTACTGTCAAGTTTTTTCATCCTCCACATGAAAAATAAGATAGCAATATACTTTTTCAAGATAGATGAACTCTTTCTGTTGTAGTTTCTTTAGGAACATAATATGCAAGCTGAACCTAATATGCTAACTAGTTTATGGTGCTAAGGCACACGAACGAGTGGCATAGTACATCATATAACTTAACAGCAAACAAAAACAAATGACACAATCAGGATATAAATTGAGAAGCTGAAACTTACCAGCATCTTGCTCTTCACAGTGAAAAAACCATCTTTTCCAGCAATAGGAGTGGGCTTTGATGCTCCAACAGCCATTATAGCTCCCTTTTAACATTATTAATAAGTCATTAAGATATCAAACAATAAACTCATAACACTGACCTGAGAATTAAAAACCTACCTGGCCAGGTGGGAGGATAGCATCAAATCTATCAACGCCAAACATACCCAAATTTGATAAAGTAAATGTTCCTGCAACAAAATGCCAACTCAGCAAGCCAGTAGTCCTATTACTAATAATTAACTGTGCGTGACCCTTTAGAAATGACGAACCTGAATTGTATTCATTGGGCTGCAGCTGTTTAGAACGGGCCTTCTTTACCAATTCCTTCCATCTTTGGGATAGAAGATATATGTCCAACTGCATAGGCGGCCAAGTTTTTCGTTTAAAAGTTAGGTAAAGATATAGGCAATGTGTACCTATTAGTGTAAAGTTTCAGATAATATACCTTATCTGCATCTTGAAGAACAGGAGTAATGAGTCCACCATCAATGGCCACAGCCACCGCAATGTTAATGTTGCTATTGTATGTGAAACTCTTCCCATCCTTGCAGCTTGAATTTACAACTGGATGCTGAACAAGTGCCATTGCTGCAGCCTTTGCCAAGAGCACCGTCATAGTTACACCCTTCGGCTTGACCTAATGATTCTTACCGACATCAGAGTTCATCCAGGATTCTCCACTTTGGCGTAATTTATGGTTTTATTCAGTCGAAAAGCAGGGACAAAAAGAAAAGGTCCACTGTCCACTAAGCAGGAGAAAATTAATTCCATTTACATATATTAAAAGAACTAGATTTTTTAAAAAATAATAAGCTATCATTACCAAACTCAGTCTTAATTTTAACCTGACTCACATATCACATTCATTTTATATGTAGTCACAATTAACCAAATTCAAAACAAAATTAAATAAGAATGGAGAAGACAAAGATTTGAAATTAGATAAAGCAAACTGAATCTGATTAGTTTTTTTTTCCATATCGCCTTTTTTAAATTTTAAATTCCCTCTTAACCAATCTACAATACAATTGCCAAGGACTACTAAGAATCAAATAAGATTCTTATCTCCATGGCATGTGCATTTACCCATATAGGGCAAGTTCCCATTTGAAATGGAAAACGCTTCATCAATCTATTGAGCGATTGACATTTGTCGTTTTTGGCCACTTTTGTATAGTGTAAACAGTGGGAACCAAACGAGCTTCTAGTTTCCGTTTTGGGGAAAGTGTCGTAAATGGCAAACGCCTCACTCCAAACGGGAACCGAACCAGTCAGCAGTATAAATGTATCAAAGCCCTAGTCACATACTTACCATATCAACAATGAAACGAATTCTATAATTTGTCCTTCAGGCTGTTTGGTTGCTTAGAAAGTGAGGGAAAGGGAAGGAAAAATGAAACTTCATTAAATGGGATTCTGTTTCTATATGAAATACTTTCATCTTCATTTTCTTTCCCTCACTTTCTAGTACAGCCTCAATGATCACATCTAAAATATAATGAATGTTATTATCCTTAGTTTTAACTGTTGTAAATTTAAGATAGAAAATGTAGAGTTCCACAATTGCTATTCGACTTCTCAATAATTCCAATCCTGTGTTAGTAATACTGATAATTATTAAGTAACTAAACAGATCTTAATGAAGCAGATATACAGCAAACTGAAGCTAAAATCAAGTACGAAGCCGAGAAATCATACCCTCTCGTAAAGCGCATCTAGTGCGTCAGTGGTCACCGGGTACCCGACCCGGAACGTGGGCACGGACAGGCTCTCCACCATGTTCTTCGACACGGCAAACTGCATCGTGGTAAACGGGACGATAGTGGACCCCGGTAGAAGCGGAAGCGCTGCGGCAGCAGGTGCCACCGCAGCTACCGGAGCCACTACAGCAGCAGCAGCAGCAGCAGGAGGAGGCTTCTTAGTCTCAATCCCGGCAGCCGCCTCCACGTCCTCCGCCGTAATCCTGCCGAACGGCCCCGTCCCCGCTAAAGACTTAATGTCCACCTTGTGCTGCTTCGCGAGCTTCTTCGCGTACGGCGTGGCGACAATCTTTCGGGGTCCGTCCGCCACAGGAGCAGAAGCAGCAGCTTTAACCGGTTCCGGAGCCGGAGATTCCGGAACTGGAGCCGGAGGAGGGGGAGGGGGGGGAGGAGGAGGAGGAATGGGATTTGGATTGGGCTTGGGCTTTGGCGAGGGGGATCTCGTCCTCGGACTCGGCGAGGAGGCCGATGGGGGCGCCGACGGGGGCGACCTCGCCGTCGGGGACGACGATGGCGGCGAGGATGCCGTCGTAGAAGGTCTCGACGTCCATGTCGGCCTTGTCGGACTCGACGACGACGACGCTCTCCCCCTTGGAGAGCCTGTCGCCTTCCGACTTGATCCAGGAGACGATCTTGCCCTCGGTCATGGTGGAGGAGAGGGCGGGCATGAAGATCTCGCGGATCTTGGCGCGGACGGCCGGGATCCGGGAGCGGCGGGCGGCGGAGGGGAGAGAGGAGGAGCGGCGGGCGGAGGAGGAGGATAAGGGGCGGGCGGAGGAGAGGGAGGAGGAGAAGGAGATGGTGGTGCTGGACGCCGCCATTGCTTTCTTCTTTCTCTCTCTTTCTCTACTTTTTTATTTGGAATGGAAGTAGTCTTCTTATGAGAGAGAGAGAGAGAGAGAGAGGCGGAGGAGTCGAGGGAGAGTGGTTGAGTGGGTGAGGGTTTGGGGATTTGTTTGCAGTGGGGGTATCGACACTGATGTGTTGAGCTTCTCGCTAGGGGATTCATTTGTTTGCTTTTGGCTGCTGCCTACACTTTTTTAGTATGAAATAAAGAAAGTTGGGTGTGGCGGGGGTGGGAGGTTGGGAATTTTTCATTTCCACTTAGGCCTCGCCGCCTCGTTTGGTTACCGGAATTTGAACCTGGGAAAAAAAAGTGATTTCTTTCCTATATTTAGGAACCAAAAAAAAGTTGTTGAAAAGAAAAAATAATTTTCAAGGGATAGAAAAATAGGGAAGAAAGTGGTTCCTCCTATTTATCTAAGGAATTACTTTTCCTCCAACTTTCTCGCATTTATTACAAAAATTTTGACCAAAATATCCATGTTCATAATATTATTTACCATTTTTATCCATAATATCTTTTAGACAAAAATATTTCTAAGCAATAATTATTTTTATTAGCACGAGGGTATTTTTGGAAAATTGACTTGATTTTGTTTCCTTTCCTTACAAACACCAAACACTATATTGAAAATTAAAGATATATTCCGGCTATAATCCTGATCTTTCCAAACACGGGAAAGGAAAGTTTATAAGAATTATAATTTCCTAAAGGAAAGGAAATACCAAGGAATCAGTTTCCTTTCCTTTCCATTCCGCGAACCAAACGAGGCCTTAGGATCTGCTTGGCAATTATCGGGGTAGCGGTTATGAGGTGTTTTTAGAGTACCGGTTATGAGCGGTTATGAGGGATCCGATTTTGGATGGTTTTTAAGTATCGATTTTTAAACCAGTCCAATCCATGCTTGGTAATTCACTAACGAGCGGTTCTGAAAATTTTTTACACGAATAAATTAAATAGGGAAGGGTATCGGTAGTTATAATTATATCTATTTTTGTGAGGATATAAATGGAATAAAAAAATAGAGCCGCTCAAAATCCGCCGATTTGGGGTGTTTACAAAGCCACCCAAAAATACATTACACCGATTTTGGGGGGTTTTTGAGCCGACGAAAACCAGTGCCTCAAAAAAATTAACAAGTAGGGGTTTTCATAAACGGTCGGTTCAAAAATACCCCAAAACCGGTGAAAATACCATTACCAAGCAGACCCTTAGAGCATCATTAGTAAGGTCCATCCCATTTTCTAGATTCTAGATTTCGAATGTAGGAGCTCATTTTGTAGAATAATAAGTCTCATTTTTAGTCCCAATTTCTACAATTTCGGTCCCAACCTATCCATGGGTGCTAAGGGTTGGGCCTTCCAATTTCTAGATTCTAGATTGTAGAAACTCGTTTTGTAGAATAGTAAGTTCCAATTTGGAGCCCAACTTTCTAGATTCTAAACTTTATATTACTTTTTTTCTACATTAATTTTTGACCACATAATTTTTGGGACCGGAGCTCACTTTATCATTTCCTACTATTTTCATACAAACCCAACCCATTCTACATTTTTTTTTGAATTTTTGGGCTCCAAATTGCATTGGAGAGTCCCAACTACCAATGATGCTCTTACGAGAAATTTCTTTCTAACAATAAAAAAAATGGTCTTAACTAATTAAAATTATTTATTTGAGAAAATAGAAATTTTTTGAAGGCACTATACTTTTTTATTTAGAAGAGTCCATTACTCAGGACTTTTTATATTTCCACTCTAGCCACTTGAGCTATCAAGTATATATATTTTTTTTAAGAAAATGGTACTTTATTAATGAATCAGAAGTGTTTACACCATACAATCGCCACGTACTATACAAGTAATGATCTTATCTACAATCCCCTAAGCATCTGAAATCATTCTCCATATTATTGAGAATGTTATTCATGGACGTTGCCACCCCCTCAAATATTCACCTGTTCCTTTCTAGCAAAACGTGCATACTGCTGCTAGAAGCTTTATCCTTGCTCTTCTGTAATTCTTTTGACCTGTAGTTTTTAAGTGCAGCTATCCCTTCAAGATAAAATTTGCAAATGGGCATTGGAAGAATAAATGATTCCTCGACTCCCCCCCCCCCCACACACACATATATATTGTGCGTGTGTGTGTGTGTGTTTGTGTGTGAGGAGGGATCTGTATCCTCTCACTTTTGTATCCTCCAAGCATCCCCATGATATTGTTGCATTTGACTAAGCAAATAGCAAAAACCAAGCAGAAATTTTCATTTAGAGTAGAGAATTTTCACTCAATTGCAAAAAAGAGGAGAAGTTTAGGATAATTGTGAATTGGGTAAAGGAACAACACTTGAGTTGACGTGCTGGTGGAAAAAGAAGAGAGAGGAAAGGAGGAGCCAACTAAGTTGGCGCGCGGGGTGGGGGCGCGCCAACTGAGTTGGCGCGCAAGGAGAGAGGGGGAGGAGAGAGATAGAGATGTCAGGAGAGAGGAGGGGAGGAGCCAACTGAGTTAGCGCGCGGGAGGGGGGGGGAGACGGGCGCCAACTCAGTTGGCACGCGAGGAGAGAGCAGACTGTGGGTAGTGGGGGCTGTCAGGAGAGAGGGAGATGATGTCGCTGTGTTATCAAATGAGAAAAGAGGGGTGGGGGGATATGTGCTGGAGACCGCCCCGCCTTGGAGACCACCCTCCCGCCTTGGAGACCGCCCCGCCTTGGAGACCACCCCCTATCCTCTTCTTTATAAACCCTCTTCCCCCCTCCTTGTTCTTCACAGAACCTCCTCCTCCTTCTCCTCCTTCTTCTTTTTCTTCTTCTTCTTCTTCATCTTCATAGAGTAGCCACCTCTTCAAATTCTTCTTCTTCCCAAAGACTCATTGTTCTCTCAAAGTAAGTAATTATTTTTAATTAATTTAGATTTTCTATGAATATCTATATTACTAATTGTAGTTTTTAAAAATTATTACAGATGGCTCAACCGAATGACAGATGTATTCCCGGGGGACCGGTTACACAAGTTATTAGACAGGAACGAGACAATCATGTATCTAAGATGATTTTTGACGACCAGGTAAATTTAAAAATGGTAACTACGATATTTATTTATTTTTACATAAATATAATCGTTTGTAGCTATACGATTATCCTCCTGAGGCACGAATACGGAGGAGCATGGAAATTGAAGGATGCAGAGGGGCTACCGCAAATGGGAGTTAATTGCTCCCGAAAAGGAGATGTTGCGTTCCTTTGGGTTTTAATATCTGGATGAGATTCAAATTTTAATCCACGATGTACACCACATTTTTAGTCTCACAGAGCGTTGGTGACCTCAATACAACACTTTTCAATTGCCAGTTGGTGAAATGACTATCACACTTTGGGATGTTACAAATATTCTAGGGTTACCTATCACAGGTGAACCTATATATTTGATACACTGTTAAATCCATCTAAAATAATTAAGAGATATCTCGGCATTATGGAACCATCAGACAAAGGAGGGAAGAGTTTTGTCACGTTAACTTGGCTTCGGGATAATTTTATGGATTTAGATCGCACTATCGACGGTCCAGTCGAGGTGAATGAATTAAAGGTACGCATTTAATGTTAAGATTTACTTATCAGTTAATTATAATAGCGTGTTAATTTTAGTATGTTAATTTCAATATTTACAGATACTTCGTTGTACTAGAACATATTTGCTCTGTTTATGTTGGGCAATGCTATTTCCCGACGGGCAGAAAAATAGAATAAACGTGCGACTATTACCTTTCTTAGATAATCTAAAAGAACCTACTCGTCATGCATGGGGAGCGGCTACTTTTGCATATCTATATGCCAGCTTGACGGAATTTGTTAGATCGAATGGTTTCAAAATTTTGTGTGGATGCATGACTTTGGTTCATGTAAAAATGGAAAATCAATACCTAAAGTGGTTTGAATTATATACTTTTTTTTGAATACCATATTATTTCTGTCATAGGTATGGTGCTACGAGCATTTCTTTATTGGTCGACCTGTGACCAGCATTACAAGTGATGTTGGAATTTTTTTGCTTGCTGTGAATGGGCCACAAACGTAGTGGACTCGCATCATAATTTACAAAAGGATGTTGCACTCTACAGGGAACAATTCGATACGTTACAGTGGAATGAGGTAATTACTCGATTTAGTAAAGTTTCTTACACTACACTTGTCAATCAAATTATTAAATTTGTATAAATTTATCATATAAATTGTCATCCAATAGATTATCTAGATGCCCTACTCGGAAGATGAAAATCCTCTAGAAATAAAGAGGACATCATACGATCTAAGCCTACACAATTCATATATTATATACTGTCACGCCCCGCTCCCGTAGGAGCGATCGTCCTCGCTAAGGCGTGATGCCGCACGGGCCTAGGTTGCACCCGTGCAAGGCCAAGTCTAGAAACGACCGATTTGAGCTAGGCCACAGAGTCGCACAGAGTGTCCCCATTGCAGCGAAAAGTAAATAAACACAAGTAGAAGCGAATTCGAACTCTTTATTGATATTCAAGAAGGTTACAAGCGGCGTTAGGCCGATATTACAAATCGCTCAAGCTCTCTCTCTGAAATATAAAAGGCGTGCCAAGTGGCTTACAAGATGGAATGATACATGGCGATGTTCCAATACATTATGTCCTGTATATGGTGCTCCTGTTCCTTGCAACGCTCCTAGGCTCGAGAGATAGCTCCGCGCCTTAGCATGTTCGAGGAAAGCTCCGCACCCGCCGACATTTCCTGCTTCCTGTAAGCAGACTGTGGCGTTATCAGTACATTTCTATGCACTGGTGGGGAGGCTAGCTCGCCCACAATGCCATCATTACCAAACACGTTCCATTTACTTTTGTGCATCTCTATCATTCATTGTCTTTCTAATCATGCCTTAGGATCAATTTCATGGCATATGTCATAACCTATCCCGTGTTGCCAAATTCAAGTATCGTATGGAACTACATACACGACTTACCCATACTTACCGCCCGGCCTTCCCTGTTCAAAGTAAACCAAGTTAGACAACAGTTCATATATTTTAACTTAACATGATACACGTAAGCATTCACTGTAAAGGGCGTGTTCCTGCCTCAGATTCTAGCGCGTCGTAGGCGTGTGTTCTTTTAACTCGTTTGCATGAAGTACTCTTTGTCATTTGGTGTGATACATTTCAAACCGTTCAGTAGACACTTGTTCATTTAACTTAGACTACTTTGATTTCAATGCAAGGACTTGCATGTGGATAGCCACCAGCAAAGCCCACTTAATCTATATGCACCGGTCGCTGGCATGACAAGCCATTTTAGACATTTCCCCTTGGTATTTCTCAACTTAGCGTAGGATGATGGCTGGTACACCCCGTTAAGTCTCTTGAAATACCCTGCACTTACGTCTCCCGGTGCCTAAGCCCGCACCAAGCAGCCCGTAAGCCCCGACTTTTGATTCCGCCTAGGCCGGCCATCGTATACTCCACACAACGCCCGTGCCGCAGAATCCTTCCACTACCACGGCCACGGTATACTCAACACAACGCCCGTGCCGTTTGTCCACGACCATTTCGTATTATCTTGTCATTTAACTTAACGGCTATCTCCGAGCCGTAGGCTAACCCTTAGCCATAATGCGTTATCGACCAGGTTGGCGTCCGTGCAGCGCGGGTAGCGAGCCCCGTTGTACGTGCCCGTCACACCTGTCGCTAACCATTCATTTTTTTCTTATCTTTCATTCATTCTTTCTTTTCTTTCTTTCACTTGTCCGTTTGTTCATCGATTCATTCACGTATTCAATCTTTCATTCTTTGATTCATTCATTCACTTATTCGTTCATTCATTCATTCATACATTTTGCAACTCCTCGTGCGGGAGTCGCCTTGGCGACCCATCGGTCCCATACTTTCAATGTTGCTAAACTCTAATCGGAATGACTATGTTGATAGTCTTCCCATTTCATTGTTGTAAACCATTCATTGTTTCATTGTTGAACGCGTAAGGGACTTGAACGTAAGCTTGTGCCGTAGCACGAGCGTAGGGCACGGTACGAGAGTTCTCACATTTTTCCATGTTCTTTTCCATATTCTATACAAGCATGCAAGATGGGATTAATCCCTTAGCTAGGTGCATTGGGTCATTTATTAGCATGCGCGGTGTTATTGCCTAGCAATTTCAGTGATAGTGTCCGTATTATTATGTGTCTAGGCTAAGCACAGACGGGTTCATCGGAGCCACCCACCTTAGCGATGTTCGCATCGACCGAGCGATACTTCGAGCGCGCCTTTGATAGTCTAAGTCTGGATTCATCTTTGACGGGCCATTGTAAGTCTTGCATCGATTCGCATCGATACTTCATCGGGTCGACACAAATCTTCGAGTCGACGGCTCGTTTGAGTCGTTACACTTGCCGTTTGAATCGGCGTTCCGCTAGGGCGGAGCGGGTCATTACATATACGATCGTTACACCATGTATCATCCGGCAGATCGTGTTCTTCGATAATTCGGTCGGAGACAGCTAATTCTGGATGACCCACCTTGTATGAGTTATGATACAGCCAATTTATATATTATATACGATCGTTACACCATGTATCATCTGACACTATATACGATTGATAGTGCCAGAGCTGCTTGGTATATGCGATTCCAGGATAATAGTGTGGCAGAGCTGACTCGAATAGAATCCAGTGACAAATGTAAGTTCTAACTTACTAGTATATTTTGACGGGTTGCGTACACTAGTGTATTTGTCTTAGGATTGTTTTCACGAAATGTAGATGAAGGTGACTTGGCTTATAGACAATGGTGGGGAGCGCCTCATATGATCAACAGAGCATACACATTTGAGGTGCCACGGTTCAAGTCTAAAGCCGTAGATGAATGTAGTCTGCAAGCTTCTGCTGAAGGCATATCAGAAGAGGTACGACTTTACTAGTAATTCAAAATTAGAGATATATGATCAACAGAGCATACACATTTTAATTTGCATATTTTACATTTCAGGCTATCATGTGCCAATAATATATTCAAGAACCAGAGAGCTATTTGTCGCCGCATGGTCGGGAATGGATGGAAAATATCTTATCTCGTGTAGATTCACTGAGTCTTGGACGGGATCCTGATGTGCCTCCATTGCACACACATATCCCAGCCGATTATTCGGGTGCCATTGTGCCCTTGAGACATTCCCGGTGTCATAGGATGGACGATACAGAGGACGAGGCCGAAGAGGGCAGCATTAAAGAGCATAGTAGTCAGTACTACGCTGGAGAGGGCACTAGCCTGCAGTACCTTGGAGAGTATACTAGCCAGCCCTATGCTGGAGAGTATACTAGCCAGCAGTACCATGGAGAGTATACTAGCCAGCCCTACGCTAGAGAGTATACTAGCCAGCAGTACACTGGAGAGGATATTTTTTTACACTATGCTGGAGAAGGCAGTAGTCAGCAGTATGCTGGGGAAGGAACTAGTCAGCAGTATGCTGGCATGGGCACTTTCTTAGCTTTTCAGCCATATGATCATCACATATCGACTCAGCAAATCAACGCTGCCGATGCGTATTCGTTTGATGACATGTTATATTACACACAGTTGATTATGTCCCCATCAGCACCTACGCCTACTCAGGAGGTTGAGGAAGAAAATAGAGACGAAAGAAGAGTGGAAGAGGATCCAGATGAAAGAAGAGTGGAGGAGAACACAGAACAAAGAAGAGACCAACTAGGTCTCATACCTGTAGTACGAAGGAGTTACAAACGAGTTGCCCGACTAGGCCGCAGATGAAACATTGTTTGTAATGAAATGGAATTTTATTATGGAATGTTAGAAAGTTGACATGAAATAAAACAATTTGAGTATGTCTAAAATAAAAAAAAACAATTTGGTACTACAATATTTCACACTCTTGGTTGACTTGTATATTTTTTTCTGTTGTGTCCCATCAAACCATAATTGCCACAGCGAAGTTCTCTTATCGATGATTTACGTGGTTTGATGCAATTTTTCTTCAGCCTTTCAGCTTTGCGTCTGACACCTGGAACTCCAATTTCTCCCATAACCAAAGCAGCTTGTAAGGAACTGGAACTGGTTCCATTTGTGGCTCGTACACACTGCGCAATCTTTCAATAGAAAATATTACAGGATAATAACTTTTAATATCATGACTGCAATATGACATGCAAAACAGGCATGTATACATGGTATGTAAGTATGATACCACCTTAAACATGAACAAAATCTGTCATCTAACCGTACAACATATGTTCTACTCGATGCACGGTCTAATATTTCAAAAAAATAACTATCAATTCGTAATATAGGAAGTTGGTGTCTCTCGTTGGTAATAAATGCCATAGTTTTTAACATCTTTGGACAATAACTCGTGTCTAAATTTTTAGCAACGTTTCTGTTCTTGTCATGAAGTGTTATAATCTTGGCTCTAATACCATCGAGAAGTGTAGTTATTGGTTTATCACGTAAGTTCTTAATCCAATTGTTAAAACATTCAGCAAGATTAGAAGTGTTAATATCTAATCTAGGACAAGGAGCATACGCTGTAATCCAATGTGTAAAATGACGACTTTCATTATTTACACCAACAAGCCAATTGTACATCGACATGTTCGCAGCTTTAATTATTTCAAACAAATACTGTACATCTATTTGATTATACGATCTAGTAAGTGAGTCTACCAATCTATGAAATTTCTTTTCTTTCAGAATCGACTTCATATTCTTCTTAAAATGTTGAAAGCAAAAAAAATGAGGAGATTCTGGAAAAATATCTCGAATGGTATGTATTAATCCTTTTTGCTTATCAGATATAAATGAAATTCTACTACATTCATTAAAATAACTTTCAAACGATATTCTAAAAGCATTTAAAAACCAAGACCAAGAGTCAGTATTTTCACCTTCAGCTACAGCATAAGCAATAAGATAAAATTGATAGTTAGGATCATGACCACAAGCAATAAATAAAATATCTGGATATTTTGAAGAAAGAAAAGTGACATCAGTGCTAATAATAGGTAAACAACCCCTTAAAAACCTATCAATGCACTCCTTGAAACAAATACACATTTTTTCAAATTTGTTGTCTTCAGATGTCTTAAGGAAACATTTACTACCTGGACTCGACTCCATAATTCTAAAACCATATTTCTCAAGTCCAGCATAAGCCTCAACATAACTACCATTTATTTCACGTAATGCCATCTCTCCGGCTCTCCATGCAGTACCAAAATTTCAAATATTAGCGACGCAAAGAAACGTCGCTAATACGAAGAAAGACGTCGCTAAAACGGCTCCGCGACGTTTTCTGCGACGTTCTCACGCTTATCGCGTTTACGCAAGTCGCTGTCAAGGAAAACGTCGCTATTACGACATTTTCCAGCGACGTTTCTACGTCGCTTAGTATAGTGCCCTGTCCCGCAAAGTCAATCGGAGGAATCGAAATGCCGACGGCGTTCAGACTTAGCCTTACAACGGCTGCTCGAAGACTTGTTCGGCCGAGGCGACTCCTCACTCAGGTGGGGTAGTTTCGATGAACTTACCTCATCTTAGCTTTCACATAATAACTCGCATGTTTTCAACTTGCACAAGTTAGGCTTGATAATAAAAAAAACACATCCACATAGCTAAGGGGATAATCCCGACGGGTCGGAATGTGTTAGAACATGGAAAATGGTCCCACGGTTTGCTTAGATGTCTGTTCAGCGTGCTTTTAAAATGACACTCGATCCTTCGTCCCGTGGCTTGGGAGAAGGAAGTTGGCCTTAGTTGCTAAGTTGCCACGACACTCGATTTAGCCTAAGTTATAGGCGTCGCCCGCGTGAATGCTTGATAAAGCATGCACGGTCCCGTCGTCCAAGGCTTGGCATAGCCTTCGCATGTCCCATGGGTTAAGTCGTATTGCACAGTTTGTGGCTTAAGTCTATGCACCCGCGAACTTGATTGTTCAAGTCGAACGTGTGCATGGCACGTTCCCTCGATGCGAAGCTTGGCATAGCCTTTACTCGTCAAGTCGTTACGCAATTAAGTTAGGCAAAGTTTTATCGATCGGTCTAAGCTATTTCTAGCACTATCCTGCTCTATCTGCGGTTGGCAAGTCGCGTAGTGCCTCGAGAACAAGGCTCATCGTATAAAGTATATAACTTGAGCGATAGCGTCGTCTAGAGAACCAGGCCTGTCTAAGGCACGAGCCACGATGGATTTAGTAAAGAGTATGCCACGGACAAAGGAAGTCCACGCGACTGGTTGTCACCGAGATCGGTTCTGTTACTTGGGAGTCTCGCTAAGTCTCGATAAGCCTCGCTCACACGAGATCGGTCCCGCTACTTGGGAGTCTCTCTAAGTCTCGATAAGCCTGGTCATACGAGATCAGTTCCGCTACTTGGGAGTCTCGCTAAGTTTCAATAAGTCTCGCACACGAGATCGGTCTCGCTACTTGGGAGTCTCGATAAGTCTCGCACACGAGATCGGCACGTTACTTGGGAGTCTCGATAGAAAGAGGGAAAACATGGTCATGAATAAGAAAGGACTTGGTAGATCGAGTTGAGTCTTGCATGGTCATTGGATAACTTGTCGACAAGGTGTAGTCTTCTCGAATGATCGCCAGGGCGTCGGGATCATGTCGGCCCGGGGGAAGCGAGGGGCTCAAAGGAGGATGCTGGATAACCGCATGGGAGAGTCGGCGCTTCCGGGGCTAGCTATCAGCGGAGGGGCGGGCCGATATCCCTGAGCCAGTCCAAGATAGCTTGACATTGCTAGTGACCACTCATATAAATAGGTCGAAAGAATAGCGACAAACCGCGTGTATGCCTTTGGATTGAGTCTAGAACTTGATTGCATGTCCAGTCGGTAACACAATGTCTGGGCTAAGATTGGGCTGCAGCATAGCACCGTGCTTGACACGATACTTGGCGTCGGGATGTCCATGAAATCGACACTATGTTTCACAAATCTGGTCTAAGTTGGTTTATGAGTCGAACAGGAAGGCCGCAAGGCGGTAGCATGGATAAGTCTTGATAAGTGCGAGGCACGGCCTCAATCTTGAAGCACAATTAAGTCTACTGGCATGACCTGCACGAGTCGGTCCCTTGACGTCATTGGCACGAGAATGGTCTAGAGGCACATGAAAGAATTGAAGGTCTTGGCACGGTCGAGTTAATTAGTTTCTGCCGGTGAGATACTGTCTCGAATATGTTGACGTCACGAATAGAGTATAGCACGACCCTGCCGTCCTGAGTTGAAGTTCGGTCAAGTACATAAGCGATGAGGTACTGCCTCGATAGAAATACACGCTGGCATTATAGCACGACCATGTCGTGGCACATCGGTTTGGTCAGACGTCTACGTCTTAAAATTGATCCTAAGGCAAGACTAGAAAGACAATCGTAAAGGGACTTGTATTGCACAAAGTAAATGAACGTGTTGGTTTTATATGGGTGGGCGAGAAGCTCACTCCACTAGTACAGTTGAGTACTGACACCCACACAGTTTCCATGTGCAGGCACAGGTAGAAGCTCATGGTGCGGAGCTCGCTTGGATGCGTCGAGGTACGGAGTTCCTTGGCAATTCGAAACGTGCGGCCACGTGGAGTCAAAGACTTATACGGAACATAATGTATGGACATTGCCTTCCAAAGTTTTTGCTGGCTCAAGCATTGTATCGAGAGATGAGAGAGAGCAGAGTGTCTTATAAAATTAGAGAAAAGTGAGCACGAGAGACTTGGAATCATGGCCTTGCACCCATTGTAATCTGATTGTTCAACATCAATAAAGAGTACTTTTAAGTAATTTGTGTTTTGCCTTTCAATATTTTTGCTTGGAACTTCTGTGCGACGACCCCGTCGCAGCCGCTGTAATCGGTCGTTATGAAATTGCCTTGCATGAGCGCAATCTAGGCTCGTACGGCATCATGCCTTAGCGTGGACGATCGCTCCTACGGGAGCGGAGCGTGACATAATGGTATCAGAGCATGACTTTACGTCCTTGGACTTCAAGTCGAATCTCTCAGTTTTGAAAGCTCGTCGTTGATACAGAAGTGTGCGCTCTCTCTCAAATGTCCCACGGCATGTCCATACAATAAGTCTAAATATTTTCAAAAGCTCATACAAGCGTTCAATTGAACGCATTGGTAGGCCTTTGTGTCGAACGGTGTCAAACTTGACTTGATAGAAAACACATGCTAAAGTTAGCAACTTACGTGCGTGCCTAAATAGTCCTACGTCGACGTTAGCAAATGAGCATGCAAACTCGGAGTATAGTCTGTACGGGATGGCTATGCACACGGCCTTTTGGCTAAGTTGTGCCACGTGTCGCGCACCTAGACTTTATGGTGCAAATGAGTTATGAGCGATATTGAGTACCGCTCGGTCGAGAACGAAACTACATTTAGAGTGTCTATCAATAGAAACACTATTGGAATAACGCTTAGGCGTGCACGAAAGATTGGTTTGGTTTTTGAGGAATAGTGCGAACGACTTAGTACGTCGAGGCGACGTGAGCGATTACGCTAGAGATTCGTCGAACGAATCTGAAAGATGTTTTAGCGATTAATGCGAATGTGATTGAGACTAGATCGGATGGCTCGAATCCTGGGTGGTGTATAGTTTGTCTTGGAAATCATTCGAGCAAAAATTGAGAATTAGAAGTAACAACGAGTATGTCGGCGAGGCGATGCGATCGCACAAAGCCTTAGAATACGTCATGCTTAGTTGGTCGGGACTTCGAATGTCCCGAACGAGATGTCGTTCGGACAACTTGTGAATGAGCAACGCGAGTTAGAAAATGATTTGGGACGACGAATAAAGTTAATGTCTTGATCGAGGAAGCCTAGAGGTTCGCACTTGTGATTTCGGATTTGATCGAATGGAATTGTGGTATATCCAATTCAGATAATAGCATCGGTTGCACGACTCGGAGTTCATTGCAAAAGGAAGATCATCAGGTTACGTACATCATCGATAGTATTGAGGCATATCAAAGATCGATGTACGATAACTCAGGGGTACACTGATTCGAGGAACGATGATCGTGTAAAATGTCATTGTTCCGATGGATGCTATACTCGGGATGTTGAAATGTGTCGAGAAAAAGATAAACTTGGCTCGAGGATTTTCCAGTTGAATGAATGACGATCAGACTATCGAACTGAGATCTTGGCTTAGATGAAAATAAGATGTTTGGATTGCTTCGACGATAACCACAACGTTGACGTTCTTATCTTATGCGAGCGCAACTCCAGCCTTATACATGCGTCACGTTGATTAGGGCGATCACTCCGCGTGAACGCTGGTATGGTGATTCATACAACGGGGGTGATCGAACTTGCATGTCGTGGCAATTTGTATGCATCAACTTGTAGTTTGACACGAAGGTGGATTCGAGAATGACTCAGTGTGTACTTGACGATCGAACTTGAGGATTGAGTAGGTCCAATCCGTATATCGAGAATGAATTAGTCTAGACTCAAACAAGAGTTACGTCCTGATGAGAATGATTATTCCGCAGGAGCATTGCATGGTGATTCATGAACCACCGTGGATAATCAGACTCACGTGAGATTGGGGTGCAACACATTGTCAAGCTAGATGACCTCATGATCGAATACATAAATTGGTTAGAATTGGTGAATTGAATGGGTTCGAATTTGCACAACGAATGCCTTGATGCGAATTAGGTGATCATGCTCGATGTTTAGAAATCTGAGTGATGCGAGCTTGGGTAGAGAATCCTATATTATCGACCTTGGTTTGACCCTAGGATTGGGGTCAGTATTGGCATTATTATTGGAGAACTATGATTCTAATCCTGATATTGACTTAGCCTTGAGAAATGGTCTAGCGGTTAGGCGAGACGCCCCTGTTTCAAGAGTTAGCAATCGAAGGATTGACCTTGAGGATTGGTATGGATGGATAGAGTGAATCAAGAATACGGAAATACCCTTCACAAGATTCGACTGACATACATATATTTCAGGGACACCTGAATATGTGCACGATACGACTCGAGTGAGAATGACGAATTCTCTATCATACGGCTTGGCTGAAATACATATATTTTGGGGATGCCTGGAATGCATGCACGATCCAACCAAATGATACGTTGAGTTCAAGTAAGACTTGATGAATGAAAGAGTGTCGAAGATCTTAAAATTTTATTAAAGAAAAGATCGATGGTAGTGCGAGCGTGGCTCGAAATCGAAGAAGCGTAGACGAAGTGTGTACGAGGGTCCTTAGATCAAAGTGGTCTAAGTAAGTACTCAGTTAGTTTCGAGGATGAAACTTATTCTGAGTGGGGTATGATGTAGTGCCCCGTCCCACAAAGTCAATCGGAAGAATCGAAACGCCGACGGCGTTCAGACTTAGCCTTGCAATGGCTGCTCGAAGACTCGCTCGGCCGAGGCGACTCCTCACTCAGGTGGGGTAGTTTCAATGAACTTGTCTCATCTTAGCTTTCACATAATAACTCGCATGTTTTCAACTTGCACAAGTTAGGCTTGATAATAAAAGAGACGCATCCACATAGCTAAGGGAATAATTTCGACGGGTCGGAATATATTAGAACATGGAAAATGGTCCCACGGTCTGCTTAGATATCTGCTCAGCGTGTTTTTAAAATTTCACTCGATCCATCGTCCCGTGGCTTGGGAGAAGGAAGTTGGCCTAAGTTGCCACGACACTCGAATTAGCCTAAGTTATAGGCGTCGTGTAGTACCCCGTCCCGTTCAGTCAATCGGAGGAATCGAAACGTCGACGACGTTCGGACTTAGCATACAACAACGACTCGAAGACATCGCTCGATCAAGGCGACCGCTCGCTCACATGGGGTAGTTTCAGTGAACTTGCCTCATCTTAGCCTTCACATAATAAATCACATGTTTTCAACTTGCACAAGTAGGCTTGATAATAAAAGAGATGAATCCACATAGCTAAGGGAGTAATCCCGTCAGGTCAAATTGAGTTAGAATATGGAAAGGTCCAACGGTCGGCTTAGAGTTGGTGCACGGCGTGCTTTGGAAATGACACTCGATCCTTCATCTCGTGGCTTGGGAGAAGGAAAGTTGGTTGAGTAGACGAAGTTATGAATATAGCCTATGAACGTAGCCTAAGTCATAGGCGTCGCCCGTATGAATGCTTCATAAAGCGTGCACGGTCCCATCGTCCAAGGCTTGGCATAGCCTTGGTTTGCCCATGAGTTAAGTTACGTTGAACGAATTGTGACATAAGTCTAGGCAACCAAATGACTTGGTCGTTCGAAGTCGAATGCGTGCACGGCACGTTTCCACGACGCAAGGCTTGACGCAGTCTTTGCTCGTCAAGTTGTTGCAAAGTTAAGTAAGACAAGGACTATCAAATAGGCGTTCATGAGTTGAATAGTCCCATAATCCCAAGGCCCGTCGTATAAAGTATGATTCGGGCGGTAGTGTTGCGTAGAACATGATTGGCTTAAGGCACGATGTACGAACTTAGCATTTTAAGGCACGGTCTACGGTTGATTCATTGAGTTTAGAAAAAGGGCAAGAAAGAAGTATGCTCGTGGCTATAGGTCGTCGAGGCGGTCTCAGAATAAAGAAGTATGCTCGCGGCTATAGGTCGTCGAGGCGGTCTCAGAAGAAAGAAGTATTGAACTTGGCCCTGAAAGAAATGGTGACACTAGAGGTAGCATGACTGTGTGAGACGTCAGTTTGTGTCGAATCTTGCATCGTCATGGACAACTTGTCGACAAGGTGGGTCGTTTCCCTGCACGGTAACCCGGCGGCCACGGGACCATTGCGGCCGCGATTGGAAACGAGTATTAGCTGTGCTGGGCACGGGTTAGGCGGGGTCATGCAGCGGGGCTAGCTACTCGCGCTGAAAGGGCACCCGTCTAACAAAAGCTAGAGGCGTCCACGATGGCTCTGGGAGTCAGTGACCAATTCATATAGATGAGTCGGCACGGGCGACAATCCGCGTATGTGCCTTTGGATTGAGTTGAGTTGTTGAATGTGTGTACAGTTAGAACACAAATGTTTGGGCCTAAGAATGGCTACAACATAGGCGACGTGCTTTGGCACGAGATGTGGCATCGAGTCTCAAGTGTTGATATGTGAGTTGTATAAGTTGGATTTGAGTTGTTCGAGTTTAAGTCAGGAATCGCCGTAAGACAAGTCGGTCGAGTGACACTTAGCCCAGAAGTCTTGATTGGGTCAGTTGGTGATCAAAGTAGCATGGGCCGCGAGGCGGCGATGTGGTTTAGTCTTACTGAAATGCGAAGCATGGCCTCAATATGGGTTTTGTAGCACGGTCACATAGAAAAGGAGTCTATCGTGTAGTTGCGTCTCTGAATTTGGGCCGTAAGACAAATACGACTTGATAGGTTAACGTTGATGTTGCAAGCACGGGATGGTCTAGAGACACAAAATAGGCCAAGGCGTCGGTCCTAAAACTGATCCTAAGGCAAGAGTAGAAAGACAATCATAAAGGGGACTATGTTGTACAAAAGTAAATCAAACATATTGGTTTTGTATGGGTGGGCGAGGGTACTAGGCCACCTGTAGCTCAGCACCAGAGGGGTGGAGCTTTTGCGATGATGGTCGAGGAGACCAACGCTGCAGGTGACGGGTTAGCAGGTTTGTCTTTCTGTCCTTCCTTTCCCATCTTGTTGTATGATTCCATTAGTACCTGTCAGGATATGCTTGTGATGTGCTTGATAGTGTAGTTACCCTGTTCAAGACTGTGAAATCACGACCAATAGGACTATGATTGCATGTTATCTTTTGACTCTGATTGACTGGGGGTTTGACCTAGAAGGAGTACGACTATTTTAATTTCGAGGACGAAATTTCTCTAAGGAGGGTAGACTTGTAACACCCAGTTTTCTGAAATTGAGGTATTTTTGAAAATTTATTATTTTTATTATTTATTAGTGGTATTTTAGTCATGGTATAATTTTCTGGTGATTTTAGTTAAGTTAAACCATTTTCTAAGTCATGACTTATGACTTGTGATTTTGGTTAGTATAACTTAGTGTAAACCCTAGTTTTCCTTAACCTAGAAGTTGCCATGACCATGTGAGCTTAGCCATAGGCTTAGAACATCAAATTAGTGGGTTTTGGCCAAAAGGGTATTTTGGTAAATTACTAGTCTTTATTTGAGATTATGTGATTTTATTATTATTTAATCATGGTTAAAGTCCCATGATTAGTCCCTAACCTATCCTACCCTAAACTAGAGGTTAGCCACTAACCTAGAAGCATTAGGATGAAGTTTTGGTCATGGGATAAAGTGGTTAAATATCTAGATATTAACTTTATTGATATTTTGCACAAAACACTCCAAATATCTAAACCCTTTACCAAAGTCCAAGCCTTAGCCATGAAGGAAGGGGCAAGGACACCCCCCCATGCTATGGTCGGCCAAGGACCCTCCCTTGGCAGCCTACACATTCTATTTAACCCCTTGAATTAATTCATGAATGAATTACATGAAATTAATTCCTAGAAAATCCCTTTTCCTTTAACCCTTCATAACTTGAGCAATATTGATCCAAATTCACTCTAGTCTCTTGCATTGGGACCCTACAACATCTAGGGTGCTAAGGAGAACTAGCAATCAAGGATTTGGAAGCATTGGACATCATCAAGTGGAAGAGCACACACCCCCCTTTTCTTTGATTTTCCTTGGAATTGCACCAATAGGTAATTTCCCTCAAACTTAGTTAAAACCCTGATTTTTCTTCATAAATGCATTCATGTAGGACTACCATAACTGTGGGTAAGGTTTGGTGGAAATTACAAGTGGTTTGGTGTCCGTATCGGACACGTATCATAGGTTTAAAACCCTTGTTTGGTGAAATGCCACAAGGATTGGTTTTTATGTTTTTCCAAAACAAATTACACAAACTTGTAGCCCTAGACTTGCTGATCATAGAACATGTAGACTGAGCACATTTTAGTGCTGTGTCCGTGTCCAAATTGGACACGAATCGACCGCACGAGCCCATCGTGCATGCCCTGCTACCCGACACCTCGTGTGCACTACACAGGCCACTAGGACACGTAAGATTTGACACAAACAAGGGGGAAATATCTGCGAACATGCCCCCAAAGTCTCGTGTCGCATCGTGTCGTGTCGAGTGAGAAAACTCACTCGCACTGGACACGCGCTGTCAGCGCACACGCGCACAGGCACGACTTTGAGCGTGTCGTGTCGCATGGACACGACACTAGGGTGTCTCGTAGTGACACGGGCATGAAGCCCTATTCGTGGCGTACACGTGGACACGAGCACGTGGTGCATCGTGTCCTGTGTCGCGAGCACGATGCGTGCAATCGCGTGCACGATGCGGTCTGAACTCGCGTGTATCAGTCGTATTTTCACGACTGATACAGGGTTCGTTCTATGTCCACGCGTGTCGTGGACACGTGTCAGGGTGTGGAACGTGTAGCCATACGCGTGGGCTACACGTATGCACGACCACGAGACGTATCGTGTCTCGTGGTGTGTCCACGAGCTCCTGGAACGCGTGCACGATACTGTTATTGTGTGCGCGTATCAGAGCTTACTCGAGTGTTTGTTTTGCGTGTTTGGACACGTGAAACTGTGTCGTGGTGTCGTGTCAGGAACCTAGGACACTAGTATATCTATGGGGCATTAGTTACCAACCGTTTGATATGAGCCATAGCTCGGTTTAGTGTGGATAATTTGAATTACCTAGTTTCAAGCAACTGTGCACAGGTTTCCTGTTTTGGGATTTTTTCCAGATTTTGAATATGGATTTCAAACCTGATTTTAGTATGATTAATCCATTGTGAGAGTGTATTTTAGTATGTATATGTGTAGTATATGTATATGTGAGTGTGGGTCAATTTTGGGAGTATTTGGTTGGGTATTTGTGGAGTTATGTATATATATACATATGCATGTATATATGTTATTGTGTGTGTGTTAGGGTCTGGAACTTGGTTCCAGAAATCTGGGAACCATTCTCCCCCTTCATTGTCCTGTGTTCACTCCCCCTCTCTCTCACTGTCTTTCACTCACTCTCTCATTCTGTCTCTCTCTCTAAGTCTCTCTCTCATTTTCTTTTCCTCTATATATATATGTAATATATATAGTTGTATATATATATATAAATGTATATATATATAAAGGATATATATGTTTGTATTAGGTCTCATTAGGTCACATATAGTGTGTTATGTGTATGAGGGTTTTGTATTATATATAGTACTTATATATTAGTATTGGGTAGTATATATATATATATATATATATATATATATATATATATATATATATATATATATATATATGTATATCTTCTAGTTATAGGTTTATATGAAAACCCCATGACTATGGCCTATGGCCAAGATCATTAGCCTATGGCTTGGGGCTAGCCCTAATGGCCCAAAACCCTACTTGTTGACCCTTGATTACTAAGGGTTGACCAAAGTCAACCTTAGGTCAAACTTGACCTAGTTGACCTAGATTGAACTTAAATTAACCTAGAATGACTAGTTTGACATTGGTTGACCTAACTTGACTAGTAGACCTAGTTGACTAGATAATTGACAATTGTTGACCAAAGTCGACTATTGGTCAAACCTTGACCAAATTGACCTAGAAATGACTTGGTTGAACATAGAAGGACTATTTGACTTGAGTTTGACTAAACTAGATGATTAGGTTGACCATATGGATTATGAGGGTAATCCTATATAGATGAAGATATGTATGGGGTTAAGTGAGATACTTAGAGTTGAGTCATGACTTGAGTTGGAGAATAGGATTAGCTTGATTACAGGATTAAGGTTGGTATTGTACTATATATATTTCATGTGATATACTTTATTGTAGTATAGTATCTTAGGTATCCTAAGACAGGTTAGCCTATGTTTGGTTTTGAGTTAGCCTTATAGGGTTTGACTGGATGTTGACCATTAGTCAAGATTAACCTAATTGTCTTATTGACTAGTCTATGATTAACCAAAACCTTAGTTAGTCTAAGATTGACCTAGACTTTGACCATGTTGACTAGTATTGATTAATCTGACAATTATTGACTAAACCCTAGATAACTTGACTAGTTTGGCTAGAAAGTTTGACCAAGAGTTGACTTTAACCTAGATTAGACTTGTTTACCCTTGTTTGACCTTGTATGACTTAGTTTAACTTCTTGTGACCTAGTATGACTTGATTTGACTTAGTTTGACTGTAGTGTTGACCTAGTTTGACTTTGACCTAGATTGGCTTAGAATTCATATAGATTGTATTGTAGATTTCATTTACCTTCATTTTGGACATGTTATAACTGTATTGCTCTATTTTAGGACATTGTGACCCTGGTACAGACATCTGATATTACATTACTCTTTTCAGAGTATCAGGCGAGTACATTCTCTGATAATTTTCTCATTTATTTGTCGATTACTGTATTTCAGTTCTAGTTAGTTCTATGTGATTCTCTGTATCAATATGTATGGATATTTCTGGATTCATGTATCGACACATACCTTACTTGCTGGCCTCTATTACTGGAGTCATTAGTATCATTCTGGAATCATTTCTGGAATCATCATGTATTGGCCAGACTCATCTCGATTCTTTTTGTCGATTTTGGATTCACTTGCTGGGCGGGGAAATATTGAGTAAGACATGTAGACATACCCCAAATCTGGAATCTCCAACTGGAATCTACTGGAAGCATAGCCATCTCTTGCCTGATCCGTAAGAGATGTGCCTGATACCTACAGCCGTTTACATGTCGACCTCGGTATTTTAAAACACACTGTTAGATCATAGTTGGACTCACCCTAGTTTCATTGATCACTGTTGGACTCATCTTGTACTGGAAATTATCTGGTATCAGATTATATGGACTGGACTCACACTGGGATTACTTTAGACTTATATCGTACTGTCTGGACTCGTACATATTATTCTAGTTCAGTTAGCTTTTATTACAGTCTTCATTGCCATGATTCTTCTCTTGTTTTAGTTACCTTTCTTTTCTTGTATCTTACTGTCCCTCTATGCCATCATTACCTGTATAGAACTGCCATGCTTATCAATAAAACTGTCTATAACTGCTTTATAGTTCTTTGTCATTTACTTGGGTTTTTCTAGATGAGTTGTGCTCGTTCCCGTCCTGATTGGACCTGTTGAAAATATTACAGATGATAATCATGAGAACACATGCCCTGCTTACCATGGACCTGGCGAGGGATTAGCTACCTTTGGTTCCGACTCTCAGGAGTGATTCAGGAGATTAGCTAGTAGACCACTTTAGCTTTCATGTTTTGGCTTGTTGTATTAAAGTTAAGATATTGAGTCTGTATTAAGTTGGTTTGAGATATTGGTGTATTATTTTAGTAGTTAGTTGTTGTTATCTTTAATTCCTTAGGTATAACTTCTGTGTTATCTTTTCGTGTTTAGACTGTGTTTGAGTAGATCATACCCTTTACTTGCCCTCCATTCGGAGCTGATATCTGGACAAGTACTTTTTATATTCACTACATGAGATTAGTTAGCAACCTAGGACAGCTTACTACCCGCCGACACTGCGGCGTAGGCTGGACGTACCCACTTCTCGTGCCCCTATACTGGGTGCGGGTCGTGACACGTTTTCAGTGGTGGCCCATGCAGGTCGAGAGTCGCATTAGTGCGATATCGTGGTAGTACGGCGACTTAGTTGTACTGCTGCGAGCCTGCGATAGGATTAAGAGATAGGCTTTAACGGAGAGGTTACTCAGTCACAGTTAGGACTACTTGAGAGATTCCTGGACGACCCTTGAGAATCTCATATGAACTTCAAATTGAAAATCCTTTCCCTCTTGTTTTTATTCACCCTCACTCCTTGATGTTTAAAAAATCTTGTACTGTTAACTTCCTTCATCATTATCCCTAATTATATTTTGTCTATATTATGTTGCTAATTTAGCACCAGTTTTGCAAGCTGATCTTTTCAAGCTTGATCATGACATATTTTATTGGGGGCCGGTACCCACTAACATATTGTCTAATCAGAACAGGTGCATGATGGTCTGATCAACCTATTGCATTTTGGTTCGCTTCTCATATATTATTCGACATGGAGGGAGACATAGTTAAATTTGCCCTAGAGTCTCATCCACGACAGCTTTGGCAATTCTCTTCTGAATTATTTCCATCGCCTATGAACCACGTATTGTGCTTAATAACATCGCCTTTGAACTCATTATTATTTTGCCTTTCACATATTTCAGATGGAAAAGGCACTGTACTTGATAGATTAACCCAAGGTATCATGTTTAGTTTCCCTATCCAAAAGAAGAAATTGCCTTATTTCTATATCCTTGCATCATCCTTTAAATTCTAATTCTTTGATCGTGACCAGTTGACCGGGTCATCCTCCTTATCATCCAGTGTTTGGGGTCTTATTCAATTGAATTAATTCATTTGTGATATGGATATCAAATCCTGGATACTTGTGCTCAGACTTCAATGGCATCGTTCTCCATCTTGTCCAAACTTCGATATATCCTGAAATTGATCAACTTAGATCGTGCCAGGACTAAATCTTCTTTTATATACTATGTTATTGGATTTCAATGCAATTGACACTCGTACCTTAAACCTTCGATTTGATCATCTTTGGAATGGTAATCCTTCATAATTAATTCCTAGTTGTCTTTACCAGTTTCATATAGGATGGTAGACTGTCCCTTTGTACCTCCTTTTGAGGGTACTAGGCCACCTGTAGCTCAGCACCAGAGGGGTAGAGCTTTTGCGATGATGGTCGAGGAGACCAACGCTGCAGGTGACGGGTTAGCAGGTTTGTCTTTCTGTCCTTCCTTTCCCATCTTGTTGTATGATTCCATTAGTACCTATCAGGATATGCTTGTGATGTGCTAGATAGTGTAGTTACCCTGTTCAAGACTGTGAAATCACGACCAGTAGGACTATGATTGCATGTTATCTTTTGACTCTGATTGACTGGGGGTTTGACCTAGAAAGAGTACGACTATCTTAATTTCGAGGACGAAATTTCTCTAAGGAGGGTAGACTTGTAACACCCAGTTTTCTGAAATTGGGGTATTTTTGAAAATTTATTATTTTTATTATTTATTAGTGGTATTTTAGTCATGGTATGATTTTCTGGTGATTTTAGTTAAGTTAAACCATTTTCTAAGTCATGACTTATGACTTGTGATTTTGGTTAGTATAACTTAGTGTAAACCCTAGTTTTCCTTAACCTAGAAGTTGCCATGACCATGTGAGCTTAGCCATAGGCTTAGAACATCAAATTAGTGGGTTTTGGCCAAAAGGGTATTTTGGTAAATTACTAGTCTTTATTTGAGATTATGTGATTTTATTATTATTTAATCATGGTTAAAGTCCCATGATTAGTCCCTAACCTATCCTACCATAAACTAGAGGTTAGCCACTAACCTAGAAGCATTAGGATGAAGTTTTGGTCATGGGATAAAGTGGTTAAATATCTAGATATTAACTTTATTGATATTTTGCACAAAACACTCCAAATATCTAAACCCTTTACCAAAGTCCAAGCCTTAGCCATGAAGGAAGGGGCAAGGACACCCCCCCATGCCATGGCCGGCCAAGGACCCCCCTTGGCAGCCTACACATTCTATTTAACCCCTTGAATTAATTCATGAATGAATTACATGAAATTAATTCCTAGAAAATCCCTTTTCCTTCAACCCTTCATAACTTGAGCAATATTGATCCAAATTCACTCTAGTCTCTTGCATTGGGACCCTACAACATCTAGGGTGCTAAGGAGAACTAGCAATCAAGGATTTGGAAGCATTGGACATCATCAAGTGGAAGAGCACACCCCCCCCTTTTCTTTGATTTTCTTTGGAATTGCACCAATAGGTAATTTCCCTCAAACTTAGTTAAAACCCTGATTTTTCTTCATAAATGCATTCATGTAGGACTACCATAACTGTGGGTAAGGTTTGGTGGAAATTAGAAGTGGTTTGGTGTCCGTATCGGACACGTATCATAGGTTTAAAACCCTTGTTTGGTGAAATGCCACAAGGATTGGTTTTTATGTTTTTCCAAAACAAATTACACAAACTTGTAGCCCTAGACTTGCTGATCACAGAACACGTGGACTGAGCACATTTTAGTACTGTATCCGTGTCCAAATTGGACACGAACCGACCGTACGAGCCCATCGTGCATGCCCTGCTACCCGACACCTCGTGTGCACTACACAGGCCACTAGGACACGTAAGATTTGACACAGACAAGGGGGCAATATCTGCGAACATGCCCCCAAAGTCTCGTGTCGCGTCGTGTCGTGTCGAGTGAGAAAACTCACTCGCACTGGACACGCGCTGTCAGCGCATACGCGCGCAGGCACGACTTTGAGCTTGTCATGTCGCATGGACACGACACTAGGGTGTCTCGTAGTGACACGGGCATGAAGCCCTATTCGTGGCGTACACGTGGACACGAGCACGTGGTGCGTCGTGTCCTGTGTCGCGAGCACGACGCGTGCAACCGCGTGCATGACGCGGTCTGAACTCGCGTGTATCAGTCGTATTTTCACGACTGATACGGGGTTCGTTCTATGTCCACGCGTGTCGTGGACACGTGTCAGGGTATGGAACATGTAGCCATACGTGTGGGCTACACGTATGCACGACCACGAGATGTGTCGTGTCTCGTGGTGTGTCCACGAGCTCCTGGAACGCGTGCACGATACTGTTATTGTGTGCGCGTATCAGAGCTTACCCGAGTGTTTGTTTTGCGTGTTTGGACACGTGAAACTGTGTCGTGGTGTCGTGTCAGGAACCTAGGACACTAGTATATCTATGGGGCATTAGTTACCAACCGTTTGATACGAGCCATAGCTCGGTTTAGTGTGGGTAATTTGAATTACCTAGTTTCAAGCAACTGTGCACAGGTTTCCTGTTTTGGGATTTTTCCCAGATTTTGAATATGGATTTCAAACCCGATTTTAGTATGATTAATCCATTGTGAGAGTGTATTTTAGTATGTATATGTGTAGTATATATGTATATGTGAGTGTGGGTCAATTTTGGGTGTATTTGGTTGGGTATTTGTGGAGTTATGTATATATATACATATGTATGTATATATGTTATTGTGTGTGTTAGGGTCTGGAACTTGGTTCCAGAAATCTGGGAACCATTCTCCCCCTTCACTGTCCTGTGTTCACTCCCCCTCTCTCTCACTGTCTTTCACTCACTCTCTCATTCTGTCTCTCTCTCTAAGTCTCTCTCTCATTTCCTTTCCCTCTATATATATATGTAATATATATAGTTGTATATATATATATAAATGTATATATATATAAAGGATATATATGTTTGTATTAGGTCTCATTAGGTCACATATAGTGTGTTATGTGTATGAGGGTTTTGTATTATATATAGTACTTATATATTAGTATTGGGTAGTATATAGATATATATATATAAATGTATATCTTCTAGTTATAGGTTTATATGAAAATTCCATGACTATGGCCTATGGCCAAGATCATTAGCCTATGGCTTGGGGCTAGCCCTAATGGCCCAAAACCCTACTTGTTGACCCTTGATTACTAAGGGTTGACCAAAGTCAACCTTAGGTCAAACTTGACCTAGTTGACCTAGATTGAACTTAAATTAACCTAGAATGACTAGTTTGACATTGGTTGACCTAACTTGACTAGTAGACCTAGTTGACTAGATAATTGACAATTGTTGACCAAAGTCGACTATTGGTCAAACCTTGACCAAATTGACCTAGAAATGACTTGGATGAACATAGAAGGACTATTTGACTTGAGTTTGACTAAACTAGATGATTAGGTTGACCATATGGATTATGAGGGTAATCCTATATAGATGAAGATATGTATGGGGTTAAGTGAGATACTTAGAGTTGAGTCATGACTTGAGTTGGAGAATAGGATTAGCTTGATTACATGATTAAGGTTGGTATTGTACTATATATATTTCATGTGATATACTTTATTGTAGTATAGTATCTTAGGTATCCTAAGACAGGTTAGCCTATGTTTGGTTTTGAGTTAGCCTTATAGGGTTTGACTGGATGTTGACCATTAGTCAAGATTAACCTAATTGTCTTATTGACTAGTCTATGATTAACCAAAACCTTAGTTAGTCTAAGATTGACCTAGACTTTGACCATGTTGACTAGTATTGACTAATCTGACAATTATTGACTAAACCCTAGATAACTTGACTAGTTTGGCTAGAAAGTTTGACCAAGAGTTGACTTTAACCTAGATTAGACTTGTTTACCCTTGTTTGACCTTGTATGACTTAGTTTAACTTCTTGTGACCAAGTATGACTTGATTTGACTTAGTTTGACTGTAGTGTTGACCTAGTTTGACTTTGAACTAGATTGGCTTAGAATTTATATAGATTGCATTGTAGATTTCATTTACCTTCATTTTGGACATATCATAACTGTATTGCTCTATTTTAGGACATTGTGACCCTGGTACAGACATCTGATATTACATTACTCTTTTCAGAGTATCAGGCGAGTACATTCTCTGATAATTCTCTCATTTATTTGTCGATTACTGTATTTCAGTTCTAGTTAGTTCTATGTGATTCTCTGTATCAACACGTATGGATATTTCTGGATTCATGTATCGACACATACCTTACTTGCTGGCCTCTATTACTGGAGTCATTAGTATCATTCTGGAATCATTTCTAGAATCATCATGTATTGGCCAGACTCATCTCGATTCTTTTTGTCGATTTTGGATTCACTTGCTGGGCGGGGAAATATTGAGTTAGACATGTAGACATACCCCAAATCTGGAATCTCCAACTGGAATCTACTGGAAGCATAGCCATCTCTTGCCTGATCCGTAAGAGATGTGCCTGATACCTACAGCCGTTTACATGTCGACCTCGGTATTTTAAAACACACTGTTAGATCATAGTTGGACTCATCCTAGTTTTATTGATCACTGTTGGACTCATCTTGTACTGGAAATTATCTGGTATCAGATTATATGGACTGGACTCACACTGGGATTACTTTAGACTTATATCGTACTGTCTGGACTCGTACATATTATTCTAGTTCAGTTAGCTTTTATTACAGTCTTCATTGCCATGATTCTTCTCTTGTTTTAGTTACCTTTCTTTTCTTGTATCTTACTGTCCCTCTATGCCATCATTACCTGTATAGAACTGCCATGCTCATCAATAAAACTGTCTATAACTGCTTTATAGTTCTTTGTCATTTACTTGGGTTTTTCTAGATGAGTTGTGCTCGTTCCCGTCCTGATTGGACCTGTTGAAAATATTACAGATAATAATCCTGAGGACACGTGCCCTGCTTACCATGGACCTGGTGAGGGATTAGCTATCTTTGGTTCCGACTCTCAGGAGTGATTCAGGAGATTAGCTAGTAGACCACTTTAGCTTTCATGTTTTGGCTTGTTGTATTAAAGTTAAGATATTGAGTCTGTATTAAGTTGGTTTGAGATATTGGTGTATTATTTTAGTAGTTAGTTGTTGTTATCTTTAATTCCTTAGGTATAACTTCTGTGTTATCTTTTCGTGTTGAGACTGTGTTTGAGTAGATCATACCCTTTACTTGCCCTCCATTCGGAGCTGATATCTGGACAAGTACTTTTTATATTCACTGCATGAGATTAGTTAGCAACCTAGGACAGCTTACTACCGCCGACACTGCGGCGTAGGCTGGACGTACCCACTTCTCGTGCCCCTATACTGGGTGCGGGTCGTGACACTTGTGTTTTGCTTCAAATTCTGCTGCTATTATTCAATGTCTCTGCTTGGGACTTTTGTGCGACGACCCCGTCGCAGTCGCTGAAATCGACCGTTATGGAACCCGCCTTGCACGACGCAATCTAGGCTCGTGCGGCATCACGCCTTAGCGAGGACGATCGCTCCTACGGGAGCGGGGCGTGACACGTCGCCCACGTGAATGCTTGATAAAGCATGTACGGTCCCGTCATCCAAGGCTTGGCATAGCCTTCGTATGTCCCGTAGGTTAAGTCATATTGCACAGTTTGTGGCTTAAGTCTATGCACCCGCGAACTTGATTATTCAAGTCGAACGTGTGCATGGCATGTTCCCTCGATGCGAAGCTTGACGTAGCCTTTTCTCGTCAAGTCGTTACGCAATTAAGTTAGGCAAAGTTATGCCGATCGATCTAAGCTATTTCTAGCACTGTCCCGCTCTATCTGCGGTTGGCAAGTCGCATAGTGCCTCGAGAACAAGGCTCATCGTATAAAGTATATGACTTGAGCGATAGCATCGCCTAGAGAACCAGGCCTGTCTAAGGCAGGAGCCACGGTGGATTTAGTAAAGAGTATGCCACGAACAAAGGAAGTCCACGCGACTGGTTGTCGTCGAGATCGGTCCCACTACTTGGGAGTCTCGCTAAGTCTCGATAAGCCTCGCCCACACGAGATCGGTCCCGCTACTTGGGAGTCTCGCTAAGTCTCGATAAGCCTCGCTCACACGAGATCGGTCCCGCTACTTGGGAGTCCTCACACGAGATCGGTCCCGCTACTTGGGAGTCCTCACACGAGATCGGTCCTACTACTTGGAAGTCTCGCTAAGTCTCGATAAGTCTCGCACACGAGATTGGTCCCGCTACTTGGGAGTCTCGATAAGTCTGGATAAGCAAGCATGCGAGATCGGTCCCGCTACTTGGAGTCTCGATAGAAAGAGGGAAAACATGGTCATGAATAAGGAAGGACTTGGTAGATCGAGTTGAGTTGTAACGCCCCAGTCCCAAAATACTTAGGACCATGTACGCAACATGCCAGCTGCACATATACGAAGAATACTCCAATATATAAAATCCTCGTATACGTACATAAGCTGTATATATAATAAAATCACAGGCCAGAATATAAGTATCTAATCTCATCACAGCTCAACACAGAAGAAACGAGAGTCAAACGAGAGTCCAATAAATAATGCATCAAAAGATAGTCGGGTGGACATACCCACTCCAAACAGCTATGTAAAATAGTCACAAAGATCGGAGTCCAACCTCCACAAAATAGAAAGTAAATGAAAGAACATAAGATGTCCCCTACATAGTCTCAATAATCTTCGAAGATAAGAATAGATCTAAATGTCAAAGGAAAATGCCTCGTCGCCCACAAAAGATGAATCCAATGTCGCTCCATACTCCTGTGGAAAATCGTCTAATCCTGGAGAGATAACCAGGTCCTCAGAGGGACGTAACAAGATACAAGAAAATACCATGCCATATAAACTGTGATATATAATAGAAAATAAAGGATGCATGCAATAGGGTACCTAACCGTACTATAGTGAATATGCAATAAAGAACAATCCTCCACATATGGGCACTCGGGCTGTATAGTAATGGCATCGCCCCTTTCATCGGAAATCAGTATAATACATCCATAACGTTCGATGAACGTCAGAGGGAATCAGTAAGAAAACGTCCATAACGTTCCCTAAACGTCAGAGGGAATCAGTACAATAGGGTGAACCTGCGTCTCCAACGGAGCTTCAGGTACAATAGCAGTATGTAAATGTGGCCCATACATTAAGGAACTGTTCTTCCCTCCCAATGCCTAATGGAGTTACATCTATGACTCATATGACCATCTAGTAACTGCCAAGTCCACTAGCATGCAATTCTATTGGCAGTTACTCCTAACCGTCGCACGCCCCATACGTATCGGTGGCCGACCGACTACGCGAGTACGTGTCCTATATGTGACTCACAATACGTGGTAAAGTACGTGTTAAGGCCGTATAAGATATACCAATACATCATCATCAATGGGTGGTCACTAAGCTAAGTCAATGCCAGTAAATAATATAAGGCAAATGAACGACCGATATGGTCACTTGTACCCAAGTGTGACTCGGACGCACAGTGATATAAAATATAGAAAAATATATATGAAATTGAAAATAAATAACTGAAAAATAAATAACTGAAAAATAAGTAAAGTAATCACAGAGTAAGGTGGCAAGGCATCCTGCCTGATGGTGCAAAGTGGCAAGTCCAGGAAATCACAATGTAAGCCAAGAAACGTCACAATCTCCAAACAACTCTGGACGCTGAAACAAACATCAAAAATGTACTCGGTGTAAAAGATATACCTAGAAAATGCTTGTCCAAAAGTCTAATTCTGGAACAGGGGCAAAATCGTAATTCGGGTTAAAATGATGTCCGCCGTTGGACCCGCTTTGCACCAAAATGCGTGCCAAAGTCTATGGTCTCTAAAGTCGTCAAACTATATGTCTAGGATTCAGTTTGAGGAGGGAAACTCAACGATATGTCCAGTTTTGGATTCCGATGAGCCGCGTACAAAATCGCCCGTTTGAGTGGATCGCGGCTCCGCCAAAAAAGTGGTTCTGGACGACCTTTCTCAGAATCGAACCAAACTTGGCACACATGACCAAAATTTTGATTCGGACCTGTTGGCGTAAGTTTCGTCTCGATTTGACGACTATACACGAAGTTCGGGCAAAATTTGCAAATTGGTGATACGGGGGTATCTTGACGGATACGAATTGATTTCGTCGCACACACATGACGAAACTGAGTTCCGTCAGTTCCCACATATCAACAACGTCCATACGTGCCTTTCGATGCGTATAGCACACGACCACGTTGCCCGGTTTGTCGGGGCGCACGCCGTATCGAGAAAATTTTAGTATTTTATATAAATTAACACAGGTTTTCCTCCAACTTCAACATCAATTCACTTTTTACATGTTTATCGAAACGACGATCCAGAAAATACGTTACGATCTCGATTATGTTGTCTTTTACTGTTTTTAATTAGTTTCTACAAATATTTAATGCACAGCAAGAAAATTGACCGACAAGTTGTCGTTTTAAAACAGTTTTTAGTATTACAGAAAATAGGTTTTTTTCAACTTCGTCTCAATTTTTCGAGCAAGTCAATGGGTAGTTTCGAAATCCACCTGGAGGATCTCGAAGAGGGTCAAGTCTATTTTCCAGAAAATCTTACGGATCGAAAATCGGTGCTACGAGTAAAAAGTTACGTCATCAGAAATAGGGTACCTTGAGTGGAAAAACTGCTCCGTGGATGACGAGGGGCGGACTTTCGACGCTCCGTTCATCGCGTACACAACTCCGTCACTGGTAAAATGAACTCGTACGTGAAGAGGGTATGTTCTGCCGCAATTTTTGTTTTGGAAGTCTAGGATTTTGAGGTTCGTGGAGGAAGTTATATTTATAACAACTTTTGGCAAAAACCTAATACTAATAGATTTACTAATAAGCCAATGGGTCGGGTTGGATTTTTTTTTTGGGCGTTGGGTTGTTGCTGTATGCGGCTAGCAATGGGGAGGGGTGGGGCCCGCCCACTTTAAGTGGGTGGGTTTGTTTGCTTTTTTTTTTTCCTTTTTCCTTTTTCTTTTTTTTTTATTTTCTTTTTCATTTCTTTTTCATTTTTTTTCATTTTTTTTCATTTCTTTTTCTTTTTTTCATTTCTTTTTCTTTTTTTTGAAATTCTTTTTTTTACTATTTTCTATTTTTCTATTATTACTCTATTTAAATATCTAAATTCTATTTTATTTATTATTTCAAATAACAAATTCTTTTCAATAATACAATAACTTAGATATATTTATATACACATATATTTCCACATATATGTATATATAAATATAAACACCTTAATAAATCAACACATACACACATACATATATACATATAAATATATATCATATAAACTTACACCCTTACTATGCATTACACTCCTAGTATTATGCATACACGAATTTTAGCAAAAATTTACACAAAACTAACATTAAATAATTTAATAAATTAGTGGGTTTACATCCTACCCAACTTAAAAAAATTTCGTCCTCGAAATTAAAACTACGGTAAGGGGGGTCTAATGCAAATGCAAAAATTTTAAGGGGCTGACGCATGAAAGTCGTCCCTTGGTTTTCGAACAAATGAGGGTAGTTGTACAAGGAACCTTATTGGCTTAATTTCTATTGGGCAAGTGTTCTTGATTCAAGGCTCTGTCCCACTTATAGAAGTTGGCTATCCGTGATAAACGTCGTTACGGGCCTTCTTAGAGGGGCTAAAAGGTGCAGGGGTTTCATATTGAATGAATCCATCTCGAATTTAAACTATATTAGTGGGGCAATATCTCGTAAGATCAACTTATACCATCTCTGCTAGGCTATGGTAGTCTAGAACAAGTCCTAACTCGAGAGGTTGGGCTAGTTCCGAATCGGATTGGTTAGATAGGTGATGTAAGTCAAAATATGCCTCCCATGGCTTTTGTGTACAAGTGGCAGATAGGGTCTCAATTGAGTATCACACTAGGGCAGGTGCATATTGGGCTTCGAGTAGATCACAACCATATATCGGGTCGAAAGTTTTGAGTTGAGTTTGGTTCTCAAATTGAAGCCGAAAGGTTCGTCGGTATTACGGTGAGGTTTATAATTAGCCCTTTTCCTCAAGAATCGTATCATAAAAATAGAGTACAAAGGGACGTGTTTTAGTGGGACATGATATGTCTACATGAAGGTGGACTCGTATAGGTCTTGCAGATGGAATTTGTTGGAAGGTAGCAGCTGGTCTTGTGCTCCGAATCTAAATGCCACGGCCGGGGACCCAAAATGTTCTAAATAGAAAGTGGGAGTTCATGAGGCACTAATTATCGTTCTAACAGAAACCACTTATTCTAATCAATAGGTAATCCTAGTACATTCTAAATTCTACTGGGGCTCTACGATCCATATCCTACAGTAATTCATTTCTAGAAGTTAACAAAGACACCACTCTTTAGTTTAGTGGAGTTAGAAAGGTTCGAGTCGGAAGGTCATACCTCAATTTATGGAAGAATATTACACGATGTACTAGGATACGAGATGTGATAGATATGAGTCAAGTTTTGAAGTCCGTACTTTGAGTCCAATAGATGTCAATGATTGTATGAATATATCTTTTCTGTCTATAGATGGTATGATAAACTGAGGAGGATATTACGGGTCTATCTTCCCTCAATACGAGCATCTGACTTTCCGAAATCCGTAAAGACAAAAACAATAAGTGTTCCAGGGAGAGAGAATCAAATACGAATATGGAATTCCAGAAGCGTTTCAAATAGAGTTGTCAAGGCAGTTGCGGATGAGATCCTAGAGCCATCTATATCTCAATCCACGTAGGATAAGCAAATAAAAGCGAACCAACTGTACGAAGGTTGATCAGACCATCATACAATGATTCTGATTAGACAATATGTTAGTGGGTGTCTCCAATATACACATGTCGTGAACAAGCTCGATAAGGATAAGCTTGCAAAATCTAGGCTATAATAGCGTTGTTTAGTCTGACTAGTCCAAATATTAGTACGCGGGATTTATGATTGAATGAAAACACGAGTAGTTCGAGGTTTAAGAATCTAAGCCGTGTCCAGTGTTCGTGCTTATACAATCGTCCTACTGTCTGATTTTCTCTGGCCTTGGCTAAACTTATGATGCATGGATATGATAACAGGGAATATAAAAATTTAAAATCATACCTGCTACGACTTCTTCTTCTGTTTCCACATTCTTTACTGCTAATGAGAACGCATGTCCGTAATTCTGGCCGGGGTCCTGAACTCTAGTCCTGTCGTGCTGCTCTGGCTGGGGTGGTAATGGTGGGCGAGGAGCTCCTACCGTTGGTGCTATAAGCCCAGACACCTGTTGTCCTGGTCGGGGTGCTGGGACTGTAGGAGCTGTCGGCCTCGAGGTTTGTCGAGCATATATTATCGCCTGCTGCTCTAGACAATCCTTGACCATATGCTGGCTGGATCCACACCTCAAGCACCATCCATGACGAATCCGACAGTCTCTCTGGACATGTCCTTCCTTCCCACAGTAATGGCAAACGGGCTTCTGATATGGTGTGGGCCTCTGCTGGTACTGTCCTGTGGGCCTTCTGATAGGTCCATCCTGTGTAGCTCTAGCCGATGTGACGGCTAGTGTATGGCGTCTTGATGTCTGCTGCTCCTTGCGAAGAATCTCCTGGGCACGAGCTTCTTCTAAGACAGCTAAATGGGGGACTCGAGACTGGGTAGTGGTATAAGACTTGAGCTCTGGTGCAAGCCCCTGATGAAATCTCCTCACCTTCTCTAACTCTGTCGGGATCAGTCTCGTACCAAATCTACTCAGGCGATTGAACTCTGAGTCGTACTCATCAACTGACATGTTTCTTTGCTTCAGATGAAAGAACTGATCGTAGAGACCGTCTCGAACATGAATGGAGAAGAATCTTTCATAGAAAAGATCGTAAAACTGCTTCCAGGTGATCCCAGTGCCTAACCGCCTTTCTTCTACCTTCCACCAGTGGTGAGCATTATCTTTTAAAAGTAGGTCCACTGCTGTCATCCAATCACGTGCTGGCAACTGGAATGCCTTCAGTAGCTTCTCCCTGCTAATAAGCCATGCTGACACCTCTAGTGGCTTCTCTGTACCTCTAAAGGATTTGGGGTTCATATCTGTAAAGTTCTTGATAGAGCCTTCATAAGGATATAGAGCCAGTGTTGGTGTCGGTATCGGAGATGGAGGTGGGGGCCTAGTCAGCGCCGTCATCATGCTCTGCCTCATCAACTCAGTCTGTTGCCACTGAGCCTGTATCAAGGCGTACATGAACTGAGTGGTAGGGCTCCCATCAGTCGGTGGTGGAGGCATCTGAGGGCCCGACTGTGGCTGAAACTGCTGAGGGTATGGTGGTGGTGGCAGGGGCACATTCCCTCCTGGTGGTACGGTAGTGGTCTGCCCAGCCTGGATGACTGGGAATGCCTGTGTCTCATGGTGTACCTTCGTCGGAGTCGTAGTAGGCTGCGACTGTCCTGGCTGGTACGAGGTCACCGGGATCATCGGAGGATTCTATTCCTCTCGGATGGCCGCATCACCAGAGGTGATGGCCAAGGTGAAAGTGCATCCGCTTCTTAGATTCATACTATTGGCACGAGGAAGAATAGGACGTTATTAGGAGAAGTTAGATACAAGGTAATTCAAGTAATCAAAAGAATTTGAAAGATTGGAAGTCAAGGAAGTAGTAGTTCTGGATGAGATACTATTCCTATTCCTATATGCAGGCTTGTTAGGCACAATCATGTAACCCAATAATATTTTCTGACCTGTATGGGCCACCACAAAAATATGTAACGCCCCAGTCCCAAAATACTTAGGACCAAGTACGCAACATGCCATCTGCACATATACGAAGAATACTCCAATATATGAAATCCTCGTATAAGTACATAAGCTGTATATATATAATAAAATCACCGGCCAGAATATAAGTATATAATCTCATCACAGCTCAACACAGAAGAAACAAGAGTCAAACGAGAGACCAATAAATAATGCATCAAATAATAGCCGGGTGGACATACCCACTCCAAACAGCTATGCAAAATAGTCACAAAGATCGGAGCCCAACCTCCACAAAATAGAAAGTAAATGAAAGAACATAAGACGTCCCCTACATAGTCTCAATAATCCTCGAAGATAAGAATAGATCTAAATGTCAAAGGAAAATGCCTCGTCGCCCACAAAAGATGGATCCAATGCCGCTCCGTACACCTGTAGGAAATCGTCTAATCCTAGAGAGATAACCAGGTCCTCAGAGGAACGTAACAAGATACAAGAAAACACCATGCCATATAAACTGTGATATATAATAGAAAATAAAGGATGCATGTAATAGGGTACCTAACCGTACTATAGTGAATATGCAATAAAGAACAATCCTCCACATATGGGGACTCGGACTGTATAGTAGTGGCATCGTCCCTCTCATCGGGAATCAGTATAATCCATCCATAACGTTCGACGAACGTCAGAGGGAATCAGTAAGAAAAAGTCCATAACGTTCCCTGAACGTCAGAGGGAATCAGTACAATAGGGTGAACCTGCATCTCCAACGGAGCTTCAGGTACAATAGCAGTATGTAAATGTGGCCCATACATCAAGAAACTGTTCTTCCCTCCCAACGCGTAATGGAATCACATCCATGACTCATATGACCATCTAGTAACTGCCAAGTCCACTAGCATGCAATTCTATTGGCAGTTACTCCTAACCGTCGCACGTCCCATACGTATCGGTGGCCGACCGACTATGCGAGTACGTGTCCTATATGTGACTCATAATATATGGTAAAGTATGTGTCAAGGCCGTATAAGATATACCAATACCTCATCATCAATGGGTGGTCACTAAGCTAAGTCAAGTAAGTAAATAATATAAGGCAAATGAACGACCGATATGGTCGCTTGCATCCAAGTGTGACTCGGACACACAGTGATATAAAATATAAAACAATATATATGAAACTAAAAATAAATAACTAAAAAATAAATTAAAGTAATCACAGAGTAAGGTGGCAAGGTATCTTGCCTGATGGTGCAAAGTGGCAAGTCCAGGAAATCACAATGTCAGCCAAGAAACGTCACAATCTCCAAACAACTCTGGACGCTGAAACAAATATCAAAAATATACTCGGTGTAAAAGATATACCTAGAAAATGTCTGTCCAAAAGTCTAATTCTGGAACAAGGGCAAAATTGTAATTTCGGGTTAAAATGATGTCCGTCGTTGGATCCACTTTGCACCGAAACGCGTGCCAAAGTCTATGGTCTCTAAAGTCGTCAAACTATATGTCTACCGATTCAGTTTGAGGAGGGGAACTCAACGGTATGTCCAGTTTTGGATTCCGATGAGCCGCGTACAAAATTGTCCATTTAAGTGGGTCGCGGTCCCGCCAAAAAAAGGGTTCTAGTCGACCTTTCTCAGAATCGAACCAAACTTGGTACACAGGACCAAAATTTCGATTCGGACCTGTTGGCGCAAGTTTCGTCTCGATTTGACGACTGTATACGAAGTTAGGGCAAAATTTGTAAATTGGTGATACAGGGGTATCTTGACGTATACGGATTGATTTCGTCGCACACACGCGACGAAACTGAGTTCCGTCAGTTTCCACACATCAGCAACGTCCATACGCGCCTTTCGATATGTATAGCGTGCGACCACGTCACCCGGTTTGTCGGGGCGCACGCCGTATCGAGAAAATTTTAGTATTTTATATAAATTAACACAGGTTTTTCTCCAACTTCAACATCAATTTACTTTTTACACGTTAATCGAAACGACGATCCAGAAGATGCGTTGCGATCTCGGTTATGTTGTGTTTTACTGTTTTTAATTAGTTTCTATAAATTTTTAATGCACAGCAAGAAAATTGGCCAACAAGTTGTCATTTTAAAACAGTTTTTAGTATTACAGAAAACAAATTTTTCTTCAACTTCGTCTCGATTTTTTGAGCAAGTCAATAGGTTGTTTCGAAATCCACCTGGAGGATCTCGAAGAGGGTCAAGTCTACTTTCCAGAAAATCTTACGGATCGAAAATTGATGCTACGAGTAAAAAGTTACGTCGTCGAAAAGTAGGGTACCTTGAGTGGAAAAACTGCTCCGTGGATGACGAGGGGCTGACTTTCGATGCTCCGTTCGTCGCGTACACAACTCCGTCGCTGGTGAAACGAACTCGTACGTGAAGAGGGTATGTTCTGCCGCAGTTTTCGTTTTGAAAGTCTAGGGTTTTGAGGTTCGTGGAGGAAGTTATATTTATAACAACTTGTGGCAAAAACCTAATACTAATAGATTTACTAATAAGCCAATGGGTCGGGTTGGAGTTTTTTTTTTTTGGCGTTGGGTTGCTGCTGTATGCGGCTAGCAAGGGGGAGGGGTGGGGCTCGCCCACTTTAAGTGGGTGGGTTTGTTTGCTTTTTTCTTTTCTTTTCCTTTTCCTTTTTCGTTTTTCTTTTTCATTTCTTTTTTTTCATTTCTTTTTCTTTTTTCATTTCTTTTTCTTTTTTCTTTTTTTTTGAAATTCTTTTTTTAACTATTTTCTATTATTACTCTATTTAAATATCTAAATTCTATTTTATTTATTATTTCAAATAAAAAAAACTCTTTTCAATAATATAATAACTTAGATATATTTATATACACATATATTTCCACATATATGTATATATAAATATATACACCTTAATAAATCAACACATACACACATACATATATACATATAAATATATATCAAATAAACTTACACCCTTACTATGCATTACACTCCTAGTATTATGCATACACGTATTTTAGCAAAAATTTACACAAAACTAACATTAAATAATTTAATAAATTAGGGGATTTACATGAGTCTTGCATGGTCATTGGACAACTTATCGATAAGGTGTAGTCTTCTCGAATGATCGTCGGGTCGTCGGGATCATGTCGGCCCGGAGGAAGCGAGGGGCTCAAAGCAGGATGCTGGATAACCGCATGGGAGAGTCGATGCTTCTGGGGCTAGCTACCCGCGGAGGGGCAGGCCGATATCCCTGAGCCAGTCTAAGATAGCTTGACATTGCTAGTGACCACTCATAAAGATGGTTCGGCAAAATAGCGACAAATCGCGTGTATGCCTTTGGATTGAGTCTATAACTTGAATGCATGTCCAGTCGGTAACATAATGTCTAGGCCTAAGATTGGGCTACAGTATAGGCACCGTGCTTGGCACGATACTTGGCGTCGAGATGTCCATAAAATTGATACTATGTTTCACAAGTGTGGTCTAAGTTGGTTTATGAGTCGAACAGGAAGGTCGCAAGGCGGTAGCATGGATAAGTCTTGATAAGTACGAGGCACAGCCTCAATCTTGAAGCACGATCAAGTCTATTAGCATGACCTGCACGAGTCGTCCCCTTGACGTCATTGGCACGAGAGTGGTCTAGAGGCACATGAAAGAATTGAAGGTCTTGGTTGTCACGCCCCAATTCGCAGAGTCATTTATTCACATACTTTATATCTTAGAATCGATCGTCCTCGCTTGGGCGTGATGCCGTACAAGTCTGGTATTGCACTTGTATAAGGCAAAGATGGTACATAATTGATTTTCTTCAAATAGGAACACACCACAGCGGCAGAAGCAGATAAATTAAATTTAGTGAGGACAATCTTTTTCATTGAATAGAAATACATCACTTCTTTATAGCAGCGGAGAAAAAAAAATAACTTGAAGTCACACAGAGATATATAGAACTATAATCTCTTTATTGATAATTGAAGACGAGTACAAGACTTGTATTGAAGTACAATGCTTACAACACATCTCACTTTACATTGGAAGCCAACTGAACAATGCTATACAGCTTACATTTGATATTTGGATACATTGAATTATAACTCGATATACCGACTTGGCTTACAACTCACTGGTACAACTGATTACAATGTTCCATACATTATGCCCTTTATAAACAGAAGACATCATCTTGTACAAGGAGAGCTTTTGTATGCCCAACAAATCTTCGATGCCGCGGGACCAATCAAGCCAATCTTCGTGTGTAGAACATTTCAAGCATGAGCACCTGCCCACAAAATGTGGGTCAGCACATCATCTATGTACTGGCGAGTAGAATCCAACCCACTCGCCTAAACCAACACTAACTGGTCAATTTTAGTAAGCATTTAATAGAATGATCTTTCTACTTGGGGCCTAGCATCAGTTTACAGTTCTTGAGCAGAAACATTGAAGTAAGTAAACATGTCTTAGCATGGTATAGCATTTCTTTGTGTAAGACATCATCTAAGCAACATTGAGTTAACATATTGAACATATTATGGAAATACCTTCTGAAGGCATCGCTTAGCATACTTGGTGTTATCATTCAACAGGTTACGGCAATGATCTAAAAGGCAATGCATCAGCAAATTCACATTTAACATATTGAGCATGATATAGAGTTTCTCATTTTAAAGGCAACAACACAGCATCATTTTATTTAGCATGTTAAGCAGGCAAGTTGAACCAATATATACAATATCACAATTATGTGATTCCTTACCGATAGCCGACTTCTCATACCTGCATCAAATATAGGTTATCAGATATACTTACGCTGCCTGCACAAAATATTCATTAGCATGCATCCTGACTACATGGTCACTGGTATTTTAAAACCATATGGACTCTTTTTATTTTATTTTATTTCAAGATAATGCGGTCAGCATAGTAGGTGGCGAGCCTCTATGCCACCCCACCTTATCCGTGTTCCCATAGCACTCATCATTATTTCCTCCTAGGCCAAATCGGTCCCCAGGGCCCTAGGAATCGTTCGAGAAAATTAAAACTCAAACCTTGTATACAAGTTGTCCATGACCATGCGAATGCGTGTCCGACTCGATTGTGAACAAAATCGCATGGTAAAATATATTAAGGAAAGTAAAGGCAACAGTGCATCATTAGTCATATTCAATGACTTATTCATTTCATCATTACCATCATTTTATTTGGTGATCTCAACGATCCCAGCTTTATCATTTCTCATTCATTGTTTCATTGCAATGTATCTCATATCATTCCTTTCTTAAGAGGAACGTAACATTCATTCATTTCATAGGGCATTTATTCATTCATTCATTTCTTATAAGGGACATGCAATATTTCATATTCTTGCAACGGATATACAGAGAGTACATGATTCTAATGTTTCATTCAGTTCATTGGATCAATAACATAGCCAGTTCATTTCTTATTCTATCATTCATAAGGCATCTCATTATTCAAGTGTTTTGTCGTTTCAGCAGCATTAAACATAAGGAATAATGTTATCAATTCATTCTCAGGCAACGAATCACATTAGCAATTCAATGTGTTGTATATTTCAATAATTCTCAGCATAAGCATCTCTATTATTCAGCAACTAACATATGGGACATTTAGGGACAGTTCATAGCATTTCAATACTTCATTTATTAAACATGAAGGTGTAAGGAGGAGGAAGGATAGTTCCACTCACTTGTAATAAAGGGTCTTCCTGATTCGATCACACATAATTCTACTAAGCGTAGCTCCACCAGCAAGCCACGTTCCAATACCCATTCCGTCTAGCCAGCTAAGAGAGACTGCATCAATCTCAATTCTCCCGATTTCCAATATAAGTCTCGGTCTAACATTCTGATAGCATCAAACAAGCCAACCAAATGCCTCGTGCAGAGCGAGGCATTACATAATATACCACTCAGAAAAAGTTTCGTCCTCGAAACTTAAGGAAACAACTCTTCTACTAGATTCACTTAGTCACAATGAGTTACTCATTTAGCTTTAACTCAATATTCATTTCAGCACACTGGGTCATCTCGAAATAGCTATCCAGCTGTACCATTTAAATCTATCAACGATTCGATCTGTCTATCTTTTTTTCAATTACTTGTAACTTCTCATTGATTCGCCAATATTTTCCTTGCATTTTTATCTTGGTCGTAACATATCACTTCATATGGATCCATACACATATTTTAGGCGTCTCCAAAATATATGCATTTCAGCCAAAGTCCACGCTAGTGCGATACTTTTTTTCCATAATGTTATCTCAGTCGTAACCTATCACTTCGGTTGGATCCATACACATATTTTAGGCGTCCCCAAAATATATGTACTTCAGCCAACTTCCATGTTAGTGTGATTCGATCAGCCACGACATAGCTCTCTCTTCCAAATCCGACTTAGCATCCTTTCAATTGACTTATTACTTTATTTACTTTGCCACAATCAGTATCTTCCAAGCCACAATACTCAATATCAGGGACAACTTGGTTAAGCTCTATACCCAAGCATAATATTTCTAACATTCGATCAAGGGTCTAACTTAGAGTCAACCATATCAAGAGTTCACAACATGCAATCATATTTCTTCCCAAATCCAACAATATTTCTTACCGAGGCAATTTATCTTTTCTAAAAGGTACAATCCGACATCACCCACTATCGATTAATCAAGTCAGGGTATAATTCTATGTAACAGTCAAGGTTAACTTAGCTACCCGACTATAGGTACACTCAAGTCATTACCACCATCTCTCGTTCAATACCACAAGGTTATTCTACGGGTCTCCATTGGTCACCTATTATTCAGTCAATCTCTAAGGTTAGCTACATTGACAGCTAAACTTAATCATTCAGGTGACTTCCCTAGAGTGGACGGCTACTAGGGTTATACTAGTTTCTTATTCTTAGGCCAACAAGCAACCGACAGTTCTAAGGAACTCTACCTAAACCTATGGGTATCAACTCAGTCTGAATAACTAATCGCCATTGTTGGCTATGCCAACAATTGGTAAGTCATCAACTGGTCGCAAGGGTCAAGTCTATCTATCCAGGATCTTTCTCAAGGAAATAATTGTAATGCCCTGCTCCGCACGGTGCATTACGATGAGTTATTGACTCGAAAAGTTGCGTTGACCCGATGAGGTATCGATGCAAATCGATGCGAGAGTTACGTTGGCCAAAGGTAAGCCTTGAGTCGGTTGGAATCTATGAATCGAATCGATACAAAGGATAAATCCCATTTGAAGTAAGTGCTGACTTTTAGTTGATCTGATGTGCAGGCTATGCTTTTATGCTGGGCGATAAGAGGTCGGCATTTTGCCTTATGCAATGAAGTGTCTGCAAAACCAAATCGTGGCCTTGCAACGGATTGTGGCATGGGCGCGATAGGCCAAATCATCCGAGTAGTTCAAAGGAATGGCTAAGTCCGAGAGTTAGCTATGCGACCAAGTTATGAAAGCGAGCCGCTTCAATCGGCGAGACGGCAAGGCGTATCGGCTTAAGGTGGGCGGGTTCTTGACTCTCTCTTCCTATTCCTTCACGTCTAGTAAAATATGTTATGATATGCATAAGATGTTATCGAGTTAGCGAGCATGGCTCGGGCGACGAAAGGTCCAAGTATGTGTCGAACACTAAGATAGAACATTGAACAATCGAACAATTAAAGCGACGTACATCAAATGCACGGATCGCGGTAGGGCGATGATGGTAGAACATTGAAAGACAATATCGAGATGTACATCATGTGCACGGCTCCAAGAACATTGAACACTAGGCGTAGAATATTGATTATGGCGCTGAGCGTGCCCTCGCGCACGGAAGCTAGAAAATGACTAAGTAAATACGGAAGTAGGCTATACGAATAACATTATGAATGGTACGCATGAATATAAGTACGAGACATCTAAGCCGTTGGGCGTCGTGCATCAATATGGATGTGTTGGGGCATAACGCCGACGGAGCTCCCCATATGAATGGTGGATTATGTTTATGAGACGCGAATATGTTTATGGATCGAGACTATGTTTATGGAACGCGAGATGGATTGGAATGTATGACTTGTATGCTATGGTACGTATTGCATGGTCAGTAGACTCGGATGGCCCGTACACGGGTACAGCTTCCCTCGGACGGTTACGCCGGGGCACCGGGACCGTTCAGCCTATGAGGGAATTATGTGTGGTATTTATGGTGCACAACATTCGGACGGATTGCGATCGTCCAGAGCTGTGATAAGCTATGATATCCGTAAGTTTGGGATCCTTCGGATACTGGGCTAGCAACCCGTATCAAAGTGATCGTAGGCTTACACATAAGAGATGCCAAGTCCATTACGGTACGAAACACCGCGACCTTCATATAGATAGGGCCGATGGGCTGAGATTGAGAGCTGGGTGCAGGCGCAGGGCCTGCCACCCATTATGCATATGTTTACGTTTATGATTGGTCGGTTGCATGAATCGTATGATTGCTTATGTAAGTTCTAACCATGGCAGGCTAGGCAAAGAGGAACGGGATGAGCACGAATCACTATGTTATGTTTCAGTTTATGTCTAACTGTATCTGTTGCAGGAACACGACATGGGACACAATCATATAAGTTGCTATGTTGAGTATTACCATGAAACGGATCCTAAGGCTAATTAGCAAGATCACCAAATAATGTTGTATGTTCTACAAAATATATAAAGTGTTTGGTTTGGGTGCGAGCGGGTCTTGATAAGTGCGAAGCGAGGACGAAAGCATTAATCCTCCACTAGTTTATGTGCAGGTTCAGGTAAGTTCGGCTCGGGGCGGAGCTTGGCTTGGACGTGCCGAGGCATGGAGTCCTTGGCATTCAAGAGGAGCTACCGCATAGGCGTTCGGACTTGCAACATGGAGATGTTCGGCCGAAGACTACTTGGTGGCTATAAAGAGGCATAATGTATGGAACAATGTAATCCTTTGTGAGCTAGAGAGATCATGAGCATTGTAGCCAATTGGCATATATGTTGGGCTATTCAGAGCCTTTGTAATCTTCAGTTCATTATGAATAAAAGAGATTCTTGTGTTATACTTTGTTTTCTTCTGCTGCTTATGTTACGAATTTGAGATATTTACTATATGAACTGTTATCTTGACTTGCACGAGCGCAACTCCAGGCTTGTGCGGCATCACGCCCCAGCGAGGACGATGATTCGGGTAAAATCTAACGAGGACGAGCGATTTCCCGGATCGGGGCGTGACAAGTTGGTATCAGAGCGGTTCCATCCTTTGGACCGTGCATGATTCTCTTTGACTCTCAGTTGCTTCGTTATCGAATTCAGTTGACTCTAAGTTGTTTTCGCAACCGCATGGCTCTTGGATCTGCTCGACGCTACACTGGATGTTCTACACAATAAGTCTATATTAAGTGCGTACGTCTGCCACAAGTATGTCGTGACTATCACGCTATCTCCGGGTGCCATCGGAGAGTGTTGGTTGCACGAAGTGCAACGAGTTATGGGATGTTGGTTTACCGAAGTGCAACAAAGTTGCGAGTCGTCGGTTGCATGAAGTGCAACGAATATGGTGATGTTGGTTGCATAAAGTGCAATGATATGTGTTGTCGGTCGCACGAAGTACGATGAGTTATGTGTTGTTGGTTGCACGAAGTGCGAGGGGATATGCGTTGTTGGTTGCACGAAGTGCAACGAGTCGAGATGTGAGGCGATGCATGTTATGTTGCTATGCAAATGGTTATGTGTCGTCGGTTGCACGGAGTGCAGCAAGTCACAAATCGTTCGTTGCATCGGTGCAACGAGTCGATATGGTATGATGTGCGTTGTATGGCTATGCGGATGGATAGCGATATGTTGCACGAGATTGAGTAAAGACCGTAAGTATCTAGAATGAGTTGTTGTACGAGTTGCAATGAGTGAGATTGGAAGATCGTGGATGCGATAATAATGAGTCGAGTTGAGTAGGCGAACGTATATGTTAGCCAAAAGTTACAGGTGTGATCGATATGATCGCCATGGTACGGTTAGATCGAATGTATGTCAAACTTGACCTAACGTTAGAGCTGGGATCGGAAGGATCGCCATATGGGATAGTTGATTGGGGAATAGATGTCGGACCTATGTGGAATGTGATGTCGAGTAATGACTCAATTTCGAGTGGTATATGCAATACCAATTGTGTGATTGATGCAGTGAGATATTGTATCGATAACGATAGGCTCGATTTCTGAGTGGTATATGGAATACCACTTAGCGATAGCTTTGTTAAGTCGGTTGGTAACTTGCGATAGGTTACGTCGAGACGATAGTATGGTTACGATATGTTTGTCCGCAATGAACGAAGTAGTACCGAGACTCAAATATGAATGACTCGATAAAATTCGATGCGAGTATGCTTCGGTGAATTAAGTTGAATGAGTATGTGCGAAATCGTACCTATGGAGGATACGTCGAACGAAGATTCGTTAAGTATAAGTCGAACGATAGATGGAGCATATGCGAAGGAATGTTACGTTGAGGAAATGGTCGACCCGATCGAACTTATATTGAATTAGTACAAAGATTTCTTCGGAACGAGTTGAGTCGGTACGAAGAAATTGTGCGAACGAAATTTAGTTAGTGCGATGAATCGGTAGCACGATTTGGAAGTGCGATTTAGGGATATGAGAATAGATACGTAAATTCGAAATTGTGTCGCAATGATGTTAAAGTAGTTACGACGGAATGAATCTTGATGTGTGAAAGAATTGATTCGTATTCGAGTTCGGATAATGGCAATGATTGCAACGAGTTTGAGCTTACGAGAGAGGAAGATGTTCAAGTTATGCATATCGACGATGGTATTGAGGCGTATCAAAGACGATATGCAATAACTAGGAGATACTCAGATCAAATGAACGAAAATTATGTTGAGCATTGTTGTTGGATGAATAGGATGCAAGTTAAGTTGATGTCGATTTGGATGACAATGATAGGAACGCTTCGAGAAATTGAGAGTAAATGGATATTACTTGAAGGAAAAATAAAAGTGTTGGGATTTCTTCGTGGATCACCACTATATTGACATTTTTGTCTTGAGCGAGCGCAATACCAGCCTTGCACATACGTCACGTCAAATTAGGACGATCATTCCGCGTGAGCGCTGGTACGGTGATTCATCCAGCGGGGATGATCGAACTTGTGAGGTGTGACAAAATTGATATGGACTTGTGGTTTGATACGAAGGTGGAATTTGAGGATTGTACGACAAGCCTAGGAGTGTGTCAGGTATTGACCGTGAGTGGATAGACTCGTACGGAGACGAACAAATATTGCTCGGTTGCGATATTGTTGACGGTAATGCATGAGTGATTCGAGTAGCAACGGCGCATCAGTTGTGCGGGAGTAGATGAATTATGGATTAGTAAAGTACGTCGGATTGGATAAAAGTCGCATAGGAATTGTCCGGAATTGATTTGGCTCCGCGATAGGATATAGCATGGTTCGTTGTAACTGTCCCTCGTTGATGATCTTCAATTATCGAACGTAGTTTCGGGGCAGATGACCCTAGAAGCCTTGATCGCCAAATCAAGCAAATGTTGAAGTCCCATAGGATGACCCAATGAAGTCGCGTAAAAAATTTCGTCGAGGATAAGGAATGATGTAGTGCATGTTGAGGATAAGTCTAAGCAAGCGAGTATCGTGTTTCGAAAGTTGGCGAGTAGCCGTCGACTAGAATCGATATGGTCAGAAAAGTTACGTTAGATCGGATAGATGTCGAGGAACGTACTTAGCGTAGTGAAGCGGTAAGGCGATTGCAAGAATTCTGCAATACACGAGAGCGGCGGATAGTAGAACGACCCTAAGAGTTGTGTTGTAGATCAGCTTGAGTAATGGTTAGGCTACGTGTGATGAGTGCACGATTTAAGTTATGGAACGAACTGAGTCGGGATTGATTCGAAATTGAGTAAAAGGTTTTATACTCGGTCGAGAATCGGGGATGAACGTATCGTAAGAGACCTTGGGTCGAAAAGATTGTTGCCTTTGAGCATCGTAGACTCAAGTTGACCTCTTGTGTCGGAAGAGTATGAGCACGATATCTGGATAAGTTACCTAGCGGGGGTAGCCCCAGACGCGATACGTAGGCAGTTCGAGAACGTGGGTCGTGTTGGGATAGTTGTGTGCGAGACTTAGTACGGATTGTAGACAAAGGAAATTCGGGACATGTTGACTTAGTCCATGTCGTTAAGGCCAAATTTTATGAATGATTAGATGAAAGACTTGAGTTATGTGAGAGATAGGCAAACTGTTGGCGAGTAGGCATTGTGGAGAATTATTGCGATCGGATGCGCGATGACTTGATGCAATACGAGTGTTAGGTGGCCGGCGTAAAACTTATGAGATCGAAGTTACGAGTTTGAAACAAGTTATGTGCAGAGATGTTTGGAAGAGGATCGCATGTTATGGGATGATGCAAACGACAAGTATTTTGGGAATAGGTGCTAAGATATGACTAAGTCGAGTACGGAATAGTTGGTGCTTGAGATTTAAGTTGAGCTTGTTAGTCGTCCCGATATCCTACAACTGAGCTTGGCTGAAATGCATATACTGGTGGGACACCTAAAATATGTGTATGATCCAAACTAAGTTGTATGATTCTAACGGTAGTAGCACGAGATCGTAAAACGATCTATGCGAGGCACTTGGATTAAGTGTTGGTTTCGGTTCGAGGACGAACCTGATTTTGAGTGGTATATTATGTAATGCCCTGCTCCGTACGGTGCATTACAATGAGTCGTTGACTCGAAGAGTTGCATTGACCCGATGAGGTATCGATGTAAATCGATGCGAGAGTTACGTTGGCCAAAGGTAAGCCTTGAGTCGGTTGGAATCTATGAATCGAATCGATGCAAAGGATAAATCCCGTTTGAAGCAAGTGCTGACTTTTAGTTGATCTGGTGGGTAGGCTATACTTTTACGCTGGGTGATAAGAGGTCGACATTTTACCTTATGCAATGAAGTGTCCGCGAAACCAAATCGTGGCCTTGCAACGGATTGTGGCATGGGCGCGATAGGCCAAATCAACCGAGTAGTTCAAAGGAATGGCTAAGTCCGAGAGTTAGCTATACGACCAAGTTATGGAAGCGAGCCGCTTCAATCGGCGAGATGGCAAGACGTATCGACTTAAGGTGGGCGGGTTCTTGACTCTCTCTCCCTATTCCTTCACGTTTAGTAAAATATGTTATGATATGCGTAAGATGTTATCGAGTTAGCGAGCATGGCTCGGGCGAAGAAAGGTCCAAGTATGTGTCGAACACTAAGATAGAATATTGAACAATCGAACAATTGAAGCGACGTGCATCAAATGCACGGGTCGCGGTAGGGCGATGATGGTAGAACATTGAAAGACAATATTGAGATGTGCATCATGTGTACGGCTCCGAGAATATTGAACACTAGGCGTAGAACATTGATTATGGCGCTGAGCGTGCCCTCGCGCACGGAAGCTAGAAAATGACTAAGTAAATACGGAAGTAGGCTATGCGAATAACATTATGAACGGGACGCGTGAATATAAGTACGAGACATCTAAGCCGTTGGTCGTCGTGCATCAATATGGATATGTTGGGGCATAACGCCGACGGAGCTCCCCATATGAATGGTGGATTATGTTTATGAGACGCGAATATGTTTATGGATCGAGACTATGTTTATGGAATACGAGATGGATTGGAATGTATAACTTGTATGCTATGGTACGTATTGTATGGTCAATGGACTCGAATGGCCCGTGCACGGGTGCGGCTTCCCTCGGACGATTACGCTGGGGCACCGGGACCGTTCGGCCTAGGAGGGAATTATGTGTGGTATTTATGGTGCACAACATTCGAACGGATTGCGACCGTCCAGTGCTGTGATAAGCTATGATATTCGTAAGTTTGGGATCCTTCGGATACTGGGTTAGCAACCCGTATCGAAGTGATCGTAGGCTTACACATAAGAGATGCCAAGTCCATTACGGTGCGAAACACCGTGACCTTCATATAGATAGGGCCGATGGGTTGAGATTGAGAGCTGGGTGCAGGCGCAGGGCCTGCCACCCATTATGCATATGTTTACGTTTATAATTGGTCGGTTGCATGAATCGTATGATTGCTTATGTAAGTTCTAACCATGGCAGGCTAGGCAAAGAGGAACGGGATGAGCATGAATCACTATGTTATGTTTCAGTTTATGTCTAACTGTATCTGCTGCAGGAACACGACATGGGACACAATCATATAAGTTGCTATATTGAGTATTGCCATGAAACAGATCCTAAGGCTAATTAGCAAGATCACCAAATAATGTTGCATGTTCTACTAAATATACAAAGTGTTTGGTTTGGGTGCGAGCGGGTCTTGATCAGTGCGAAGCGAGGACGAAAGCACTAATCCCCCACTAGTTTATGTGCAGGTTCAGGTAAGTTCGGCTCGTGGCGGAGCTTGGCTTGGACGTGCCGAGGCATGGAGTCCTTGGCGTTCAAGAGTAGCTACCGTATAGGCGTTCGGACTTGCGATATGGAGATGTTCGGCCGAAGACTACTTGGTGGCTATAAAGAGGCATAATGTATAGAACAATGTAATCCTTTGTGAGCTAGAGAGTTCATGAGCGTTGTAGCCAATTGGCATATATGTTGGGCTATTCAGAGCCTTTGTAATCTTCAGTTCATTATGAATAAAAGAGATTCTTGTGTTATACTTTGTTTCCTTCCGCTGCTTATGTTACGAATTTGAGATATTCACTATGTGAACCATTATCTTGCCTTGCACGAGCGCAACTCCAGGCTCGTGCGGCATCACGCCCCAGCGAGGACGATGATTCGGGTAAAATCTAGCGAGGACGAGCGATTTCCCGGATCGGGGCGTGACAATAATTTCCACAGAGGCTCATTCTTAGACTTACCCAACGATCGACTAAGATCGATCTATCATCATTACGGTCAATTTCCAACCCGACATACGATTCTCATCGTTCTTATAATCCATCAAGTAAAATTCTCAATGATTCAATTTCTATTCCAATTCCTTTGTACCCACACGAACCCATAAGCCATGGCTAACTATTCAAGGTTCATCGATTCCGTTAGTCTCAACAGGACTATGGAACCCTACTATTCGGTCCGTATGACAGAGTCACACCACTAAGTCATAAGCCAACAATCTATATCCCAACCGACAGCCATCTAAATCTCATATGAACATTCTTAAATTCCCTACATCAAGGGTCGAGTAGTTTATTCCATTCAATCCGACAATTTATGTATCAATTAACCATCCTCTATGCAACAAAATATTCAGGGTTGCTACTTGTTACTTTTCTAGTACAATTCAATTCCTCAGCATCATGCACCTATGCAACGACTATCCTTTGGTGATCAAGATGGATTGACATCTATTACACCTTAGGGTCAAGGCACAGATTTCTAATATCCTTTGGGTCATCGACAATATTTCTAAAACTTTCAGCTTAGCAACCAACTTTGTATTAGCCACATATGATTTGCATCCAACCAATCGAAATCAACATTCAAGTGTTCTAAGCCACAACATTCTCTAGCCAAATCAATTTACCCGTAGCACACTGTCTTACTAGTCTGAGTCATCACTCGACTAAATAATTTCTAACCAAGCCACCGGTTACAATTTTCGACAATCTTGCTACCCAACATAACTTCACCGTCAAGGGACACTCGAGTCATCTAGCAACAATACATGACTCCCAGCTAAGTCTCAGTACTACCCAGCACCCACAGATAGTCTCATTGCTGTCCTATGGAAAAGGTCAACAAATATCTCGTTCTGAGGTGGTAGAGGCAATATACCACTCAGAAATGAAGCCATCCTTAAACGATACCAATCCAATTCTATTTCGGACATTCGTGATCTATGATGATCACAACACTTAGCCAACATCTCAGAGTCTCAATATCATAAGCCAACTTTCTTAGGGTCTCAAAAGTACTAGCCATCACCCCTGAGTCGACTCACCAGTTATGTCGAACTCATCTATCAATTATTTCATTTCCAATTCTTTCCCAACATCACATACAATTCTCAACTTGTTACAGTATGCATAGCCAGTTTTCTTATTCCCACATTTCCAACAGCATTCACAATATAGCATACTATGGCATCGAGTCATTGTTGGGTTATTTGTGTCCAAACCAACAACAATCATTCATTCAGGGGCATCATAATGTATATAGACTTATTGTATGGAACATCCAGTGAGCAGCCAAGAGAGTCAACGAACTTTCAGACACAAGCAACATAGGATGATTATCGAACAACAATAGCATAATCGCGGAAGCAATCTTTTATTTAAACGCGGAAGCAACGTTGAGTGATCGCGGAAGCAACTTTGGTTAATCGTCGATGCAACTTTGATTTGAAACGAATCAAAGAAGAGACCAAGGATGTAAAGCCGTACTCTGATACCAATTTGTCACGCCCCGATTCGCAGAGTCATTTATTCACATACTTTATCTCTTGGAATCGATCGTCCTCGCTTGGGCGTGATGCCATATAAGTCTGGTATTGCACTTGTATAAGGCAAAGATGGTACATAATTAATTTTCTTCAAATAGGAATACATCGCAGCGGCAGAAGCAGATAAATTAAATTTAGTGAGGACAATCTTTCTCATTGAATAGAAATACATTACTTCTTTATAGCAGTGGAGATAAAAGAATAACTTGAAGTCACACAGAGATATATATAACTATAATCTCTTTATTGATCATTGAAGAAGAGTACAAGACTTATATTGAAGTACAATGCTTACAACACATCTCACTTTATATTGTAAGCCAACTGAACAATGCTATACAGCTTACATTTGATATTTGGATGCATTGAATTACAACTCGATATACCGACTTGGCTTACAACTCACTGGTACAACTGATTACAATGTTCCATACATTATGCCCTTTATAAACAGAAGAAATCATCTTGTACAAGGAGAGCTTCTGTATGCCCAACAAATCTTCGATGTCGCAGGACCAATCAAGCCAATCTTCGTGTGTAGAACATTCTAAGCATGAGCACCTGCCCACAAAACGTGGGTCAGCACATCATCTATGTACTGGCGAGTAGAATCCAACCCACTCGCCTAAACCAACACTAACTGGTCAATTTTAGCAAGCATTTAATAGAATGATCTTTCTACTTGGGGCCTAGCATCAGTTTACAGTTTTTGAGCAGAAACATTGAAGTAAGTAAACATGTCTTAGCATGGTATAGCATTTCTTTGTGTAAGGCATCATCTAAGCAACATTGAGTTAACACATTGAACATATTATGAAAATACCTTCTGAAGGCATCGCTTAGCATACTTGGATATGTTGACGTCACGAATAGAGTATAGCACGACCCTGCCGTCCCGAGTTGAAGTTCGGTTAAGTACATAAGCGATGAGGCACTGCCTCGATCGAAATACACGTTGGCATTATAGCACGACCATGTCGTGGCACATCGGTTTGGTCAGACTTCTACGTCTTAAAACTGATCCTAACGCAAGACTAGAAAGACAATCGTAAAGGGACTTGTATTGTACAAAGTAAATGAACGTATTGGTTTTGTGTGGGTGGGCGAGAAGCTCACTCCACCAGTACAGTTGAGTACTGACACCCATACAGTTTTCATGTGCAGGCACAGGTAGAAGCTCGTGGTGCGGAGCTCGCTTGGATGCGTCGAGGCACGGAGTTCCTTGGCGATTCAAATCGTGCGACCGCGTGGAGTCAAAGACTTATACGGGACATAATTCATGGACATTGCCTTCCGAAGTTTTCGCTGGCTCAAGCATTGTATCGAGAGATGAGAGAGAGCAGAGTGTCGTATAAAATAAGAGAAAAGTGAGCATAAGAGACTTGTAATCATGGCCTTGCGCCCATTGTAATCTGATTGTTCAATATCAATAAAGAGTACTTTTGAGTAACTTATGTTTTGCCTTTAAATTTCCACTGCATGTTTCAATATTTCTGCTTCGAACTTCTGTGCGATGACCCCGTCGCAACCACTGTAATCGACCGTTATGAAACTGCCTTGCACGAGCACAATCTAGGCTCGTGCGGCATCACGCCTTAGCGAGGACTATCGCTCCTACGGGAGCAGGGCGTGACATAATGGTATCAGAGCACGACTTTACGTCCTTGGACTTCAAGTCGAATCTCTCAGTTTTGAAAGCTCGTCATTGATAAAGAAGTATGCGCTCTCTCTCAAATGTCCTACGGCATGTCCATACAATAAGTCTAAATATTTTCAAAAGCTCGTACAAGCGTTCAATTGAATGCATTGGTAGGCCTTTGTGCCGAACGGTGTCAAACTTGACTTGATAGAAACATATGCTAAAGTTAGCAAGTCGCGTGCGTGCCTAAATAGTCCTACGTCGACGTTAGCAAATGAGCGTACAAACTCGGAGTATAGTCCGTACGGGATGGCTATGCACACGGCCTTTTGGCTAAGTTGTGCCGCGTGTTGCGCACCTAGACTTTATGGTGCAAACGAGTTGTGAACGATATTGAGTACCGCTCGGTCGGGAACGAAACTACATTTAGAGTGTCTGTCGATAGAAACACTATTGGACTAACGCTTAGGCATGCACGAAAGATTGGTTTGGTTTTTGAGGAATAGTGCGAACGACTTAGTACGTCTAGGCGACGTGAGCTATTACGCTAGGAATTCGTCGAACGAATCTGAAAGATGTTTTAGCGATTAATGCGAACGTGATTGAGGACTAGATCGGATGGCTCGAATCCTGTGTGGTGTATGGTTTATCTTGGAAATCATTCGAGCAAAAATTGAGGATTAGAAGTAACAACGAGTATGTCGGCGAGGTGATGCGATCGCGCAAAGTCTTAGAACGCGTCACGCTTAGTTGGTCGTGACTTCGAATGTCCCAATGAGATGTCGTTCGGACAACTTGTGAATGAGCAACGCGAGTTAGAAAATGATTTGGGACGACGAATAAAGTGAATGTCTTGATCGAGGAAGCCTAGAGGATCGTACTTGTGATTTCGGATTTGATCGAAAAGAATTATGGTATATCCAATTCGAATAATAGCATCGATTGCACGACTCAGAGTTTGTTGCAAAAGAAAGATCGTCAGGTTATGTACATCATCGATGGTATTGAGGCGTATCAAAGATCGATGTGCGATAACTCGGGGGTACTCTGATTTGAGGAACGATGATCGTATAAAATGTCATTGTTCCGATGGATGCTATACTCGAGATGTTGAAATGTGTTGAGGAAAAGATAAACTTGGCTCGAGAATTTTCCAGTTGAATGAATGACGATCAGACTATCGAACTGAGATCATGACTTGGATGAAAATAAGATGTTTGGATTGCTTCGACGATAACCACAACGTTGACGTTCTTATCTTATGCGAGCGCAACTCCAGTCTCGCATATGCGTCATGTCGATTAGGGCGATCACTCCGCGTGAGCGCTGGTATGGTGATTCATACACCGGGGGTGATCGAACTTGCATGGCATGGCAATTTGTATGTATCAACTTGTGGTTTGACATGAAGGTAGATTCAAGAATGACTCAGTGTGTACTTGACGATCGAACTTGAGGATTGAGTAGGTCCAATCTGCGTATCGAGAATGAATTAGTCTAGACTCAAACAAGAGTTACGCCCCGATGAGAATGATTATTCCGCAGAAGCGTTGCATGGTGATTCATGAACCACCGTAGATAATCGACCTCGCGTGAGATTAGGGCACAATACACTGTCAAGCTAGATGACCTCGTGATCGAATACATGAATTGGTTAGAATTGGTGAATTGAACGGGTTCGAATTTGCACAACGAATGCCTTGATGCGAATTAGGTGATCATGCTCGATGTTTAGAATTCTGAGTGACGCGAGCTTGGGTAGAAAATCCCATATTATCGACCTTGGTTTGACCCTAGGATTGGGGTCAGTGTTGGCATTGTTGTTGGGGAACTATGATTCCAATCTGACATTGACTTAGCCTTGAGAAATGGCCTAGCAGTTAGACGAGACGCCCATGTTTCAAGAGTCAGCAATCGAAGGATTGACCTTGAGGATTGGTATGGATGGATAGAGTGAATCAAGAATACGGGAATACCCCTCACGAGATTCGGCTGACATGCATATATTTCACGGACACCTGAATATGCGCACGATACAACTCGAGTGAGAATAACGAATTCTCTATCATGCGGCTTGGCTGAAATGCATATATTTTGGGGACGCTTGGAATGCGTGCATGATCCAATCAAATGATACGTTGAGTTCAAGTAAGACTTGAGGAATGGAAGAGTGTCGAAGATCTTGAAATTTTGTTAAAGAAAATATCGATGGTAGTACGAGCGTGGCTCAAAATCGAAGAAACGCGTAGGCGGAGTGTGTACGAGAGTCCTTAGATCAAAGTGGTCTAAGTAAGTACTCAGTTAGTTTCGAGGACGAAACTTATTCTGAGTGGTGTATGATGTAGTACCCCATCCCGCAAAGTTAATCGGAGGAATCGAAATGCCGACGGCGTTCAGACTTGGCCTTGCAACGGCTGCTCGAAGACTTGCTCGATCGAGGCGACTCCTCACTCAGGTGGGGTAGTTTCAATGAACTTGCCTCATCTTAGCTTTCATATAATAACTCGCATGTTTTCAACTTGCACAAGTTAGGCTTGATAATAAAAGAGACGCATCCACATATCTAAGGAAATAGAATGACATATTCTGCTAGTGTAGTATCCCTGCAGTTTAATTATGAACAGTTAATATGAATAGACCCGGAGCAACCCTCCGTTGAATTTCCTGGGTTCGCCGACCCCTTCGATGGAACACTCAACACCGGTAATGGCACATACAGTTGAAAGGAACAATAAAATAGAATATGATAAAAATTAATAGTACTTTATACAACCAATATCTAATGACTACACAACCAAGTCCAATGTATACATATAAATATCCATGGAGATAGTCTACACAGCCAATCAAACAATGAGATAAGTCTACACAAACCCAATATCATGGGTCAACACATAAACAAACACTCTACACAAACAAGAAATAAACAATCCTAACAAGGACTACTGGGAATCTGGAGCAGGAGGGGCACCGCTGTGCCTAAGGGATAAGAACAGCTCATACTCCTTCCGTTAAATCGATACCGATGCAGGTGGAGTCGATGACGATGTAGGAGGCAATGACATCTGTGATGATGAAGGAGCACCCGGAGGACGTATCTGCTCCAACGCTGCTAGTCGCTGGTTGTATGAATCCATGGTAGATAACAGCCTCATACTGCTATCAACCATTGAATCCTGCATCAATGTCAGCCACTCGCCGATGGACAGCTGTGATGCCTGCAGCTCCGTCACGTTGCGTTGTGTCGACGCTCTAAGATTAGTGATGCCACGCTCTGTCCTCTCAGTCATATCCCTGAGCTCCATTATGCTGCAGTCGAGCGCATCCAATCGTGCTAGGAGCGTAGCATCGTCCGTATGCTGCTGCTGCTGGATCCTTTGCAGCATCTCGTCACGGATAGACGCAACCATCTCCTGGACTCTGGCAGATTCCTATGAGGGCTGTGGACCATGCACACTAGCAGCGGAGGCCCTAGAGGACTGTGTCGCAACTAGGGTGCCATAGGATCCCGTACTGTAATGCCTGTGGTTCGTATTACGTATTTGGAATACGTGTACGTATTTTATCTTGCATTGCATGATTTCTTGCTTGGATTTTCTTCATGGCTTGGTTTGTTTCTTGGGTTGGTTCGGCTTGGCTCGGTTGCCTTGGTTCATCAAGAACCAAGGGGTGAACCCCCTACCTACCACCACCATTACCATTTATTAACCTCTTCTCTTTTCTCTCTCTTCATTTATCATCTTCTCCACCATTACTTCCTTACCTACCAGAGAGAGAGGGGCCTAGGCAAGTGCAACTTGCTTCATGGAGGAACTCCAAATTTTATTGCTCCATTCTCTTCCTTACAGCATTTTAACTAACTTTAGAACTTGGCATTTTTACTTTCCATGGCTAGATTCTTGTAGATCTATAGTTGCATTATTTTTGGATTTCTTGGGTTTTGATCAACTTAATCTTGTTATTTCCAAGTTTGGATGGTTCTATGTTGTAGAGCTTTTCGTTCTACCCCATTTTGACCTATGGAAGTTCGGATTTGGGCTCCGGATGATAGAGTTATGCAGCTTGGAAGCCATGGCTTATGGTGTACTTCTTCTCGGAAATTTGGAGAAGAAGCACAGTCCCGAGCCGCATGGTGTACTTGACCGCATGAACATTCATACGGCAAGTCAGTTCCAACCGCATGCACTATTGCCTTGATTTGATCGTGTGACAAGTTCATGCGGCAAGTTTTCCCGGCCGCATGGGACCCAGTCAGTTCAGCCGCATAGGGCTGAGGACCTTATCCTGCCGCATCAGCTTATCTTGGCCGCATGAGTTGGACCCAGCCGCATGTGCACAGCCTTGACGAGCCGCATGAACCAGACTTACTCGCTGGCCACATGAGTCCTATATCCGCCAGCCGTATGAGATCCTGAACCTTATAAGCCGCATGAACACCCCCCCCCCCCCGTCAGCCGCATAAGTAATCACCTTGACCTAGCCGCATGGGGCTCGACTTGGTTGAGCCGTATGGACTCATTTTCGCCAGCCGCAGGAGTACCCTTGCCCTCCTGGCAGCATGTGTCTTGCCCTTCTCTTGGCCGCATGAGTTCGATTTATTCCAGCCGTATGAGAATCCCTCTCCTGCGAGCCGCATGGGTCCTTAGTTCCTCCGACTCGCATGAATCTCTCCCCAGCCGCATGAACCCGACTCCTTCCCCAGCCGTATGAGATCTATCCTGGCCGCATGTGCCTTGAAAATCATGAATTCATTTGATATGTTTGGAATTGATAATTGAGCATGACGTGATAGTACCCGTCGTGGTACACTCCTGACATAATAACCTGACATGACCTGATAGTGGCCCGTCGTGGCGCACTCCTGACTAGTACACTTGATATGATAAACCTGACATGATTATCTCGAATAGCTGTTGCGACGGCTACCTGACACGACATGACCTGTATAATGATCTGGACACCGTGGGCGATTATGCTTGTACAAATAAACCAGTCCTGTCTTGCATCATGTCTAGGATAGGGACTCCTGAGTACCACGGTCAGGAGTACCTACTAAAATGGACTAAAGCTAATAACTAGATTAATACATTAGTCATGACGAGATTTCCCAGCTACAGGCAATCCCGTTACCTGGGCACGCCTTGGGATCTGTAGCCTGCCGTCGAGTAGGGCACATTTCCAGCACACTGTCATGTGTTGCAGCCTTCAAGCTACCTAAGGGTACATTCGTTTCCTGGTCGATGTACCCACCTGAATTCAACTCTAAATCCTTCAGCCCGGGTAACCTGGATGGTCTGCAGGGCTTGTGACTGTGGAATAATCTCACTGCATCTTGTTAGTAATTAGGCTTGTGACAACCCTAGTTAGTTAAAGTATCAAGCCGTAATTCTTGCTTGGCCGTGAAGTGATTGGATGGAGTCTAACCAGTCTAGTCTTGCCCTGATCCTGTTCCAGATTATTGAATGACCAGAATGCTTGTATTTATTTTACCGATAAATGGTGAGAATTCCAAGTTCTGTTCAAACGAAGGGTTACAACCCCGGTCCTTATTTGGTTTACGGGTTGTAACCTGGTTATCGGAATAGTTCCATGGTTATCTCGTCGTATATCATCCTGATGTATTTTCTTTATTTCCAGTTCTTACTCTTATTTATATTCTGTGCTGATTGCTGGTTTTAGTTCCTAAGTGAGGCTTCCTTTGTGGCACTTGCTCTTTCTGGGGTCTGACCCAGCTGGTTTTGTATGGCCAGATTTCGGAGCAGCTCCAGAGGATCTACCGACCTTCCAGCCAGATGGTGGCCACTAGACGGAAAACCCTGGCAACGAGTGGGTTTATTTTTGATCTCCCACTTTATTGTAAACATATTCTTTTGAGGCGTTTAGCCGACGAGCACCTATTTAGCTCGATTGCACTTTTACTTACTGTCTGCCTACGGGCTGTAACATGATTGACGGATCCTAGGGTTGATCATGTATGACTAAACTCTTCACTACATCAAAACAGGCAATTACTCACGGTTATTACCGTGACGAATAATTTTAGTTACGGTAATAAGCGTGACAAACTGGGCGTGGCATTTTTTTAGTCACAGTTATAACCGTTACAAAAGTAAATATTTGTAACGGTTATAACCGTGACAAAAATAAATATTTGTAACGGTTATAACCATTACAAAATAAGATATCGATAACGTTTATTACCATTACAAAAGAAAAAATTATGAGGGCTACTACCGTTAGAAAGTTTTCATTTCTCACGTTTATAACCGTTACAAAAATCCAAATTATTTACGTTATTACTGTTTACTATAAGGGTTATAACCGTTAGAAATACATTTAAAAAAATGAATATATTTTCCATGAACCTACATCAAACCAGTAAACATATATTGTAGTGCACCTTCATCAAACATATTGTTGTGCACCTACATCAAACCAGTCAAACAAAAGGATGAAAATCACCAATATACATACCTCATGGACCACAAGCATCATTATAACTCAAAGACTTTCATTACCATTCTCAACGGAATCTTGCAACTATCACTACACCACAAGCTACAAAGATATCCAAAAGAGCAACCTTAGCAGCTCAACATCTTGCAACTTGTAACATAAAAAAAATTTGGTTCATAAAAATGACTGCTTGAAAAACATATACATGAACTCACACTAAAAACTAATAATAAATAGATTGCATTTGAATTTGAATCAGATTCTCCTCTTGGGTCATCGCCTGCCTCTTTAACACCATGTTGTATGATATTTCTCTCAACCAATCATTCAAAGTGGTGGATATCAAATGCAAGATTTCTTCAAATTTCTCTCTTTAAGTTCTGGCTTCGTCTTCATACTCCTTTTTGCCAGGAGTCTGTATTTGTTGCGTTATTAACCATTTTTGCTCAAACCTTATCAACTGACTTATATCCCAGCTAACAGTAATAGTTTATCAGACTGAGACATGGGTTAGAAGAGAGATTTTGTCATAAAGCTTACTAAAATTGCAACAGTTTGTGCACACAATTAGCTAGAGAATTTCAAGAGAGCTGACCTTTCAGGAGCAAAATGAGTAAACAGTCGTGAATGATCAGTCCTTGATGGATGTCCATCAATATGTTCTCATCAGGCGGATCTGTATCATTTATAATTAACTAAATATGCTAGATAATTCTGTTACACTTATAAAAGCCAAAGAGGTACTACAATACTAAAAATATAAAAGTTAATGATGACCTGAGCAAATGCATAGATAGCTCGAATGAGTCGAGCATAGTCTGTGCCAAGCATCTAAATCACAACATCTGCTAGAAATTTTCCCCATAACCTGTTAAAGTTCAAATGAAAATAACAAGTTTCAACATAAATAGGGTAACATGTACATAGGAGCTCATTAGCTTATTTTGATCTTTCTCTACAATGATAATTTTAGTTCATATGCAGCTTGAGACATTGTCTTGTTCCATGGAAATTAAACGATAATACACCTTGTTTTAGTAATCTTTAATCAGCAAAGGGAAAAAAAGGAGAAATTTAAGCTATCCTCTCCATTACTAATCCCATTTTTATTACTTTCCATTCTATGCAGAACAATTTAATTTTCTCATAATTTCAAAGTAAATGTCCTCTCTCTTTCAACCAAAGATGTGTATGCTGGATCTGAAGCAACATTGTGAGCATTCACAATCAACAAAAGATAACACTTAACAGGAAAAGAAGTGACATAATTCTTAAACTTCTGCATCCAACATAAACATGGAGATGAAGTCACATGAAAATTCAACATTGGTCTGTTAAACCTTCTTCAAAAATTGTATCTGGGCCAGAAAAAAGTTTTAACATATGAAGATTAATTGAGAATTAAGTCTGGATGTCAAAATGTGAGGGAATCAAATAAGTGAAACACAAAACCAAAAGTAGACGACAAAAAAAATAAAACACATACAACGGTCGAAGTAACATTGTCATGTTCCTGATGATGTCTTGATGGTGCTAGACCCAAACTCTGCATGCATGAACAGTATGAGGTAGAGATAGTAGTAACTATCAAAGAAATAGCAACATAAAATGAAATTAAAGGTAGAGATAATAGTTAACTATCAAGACTTTCATCAAAAAAATTTGAGGTATCAACCAAATTGCAATTTCCACACCATGATACAGTTTTGGTGTCTACAAATTGACTGTACGCCAATTTTGACCAATTTCAGCAACTACTATTTATTATCAACCAAATTACATTTTCCATATTATGCTTAATTGAAAACATTCTGTAAGGCATCAACCAAATTACAATTTCCATGCCATTAATGTTGAAAAGTGCAAAAAAAAGTTAAAATATAATAACGATATTGTAATATAGCCACGGTTTAACAAGCAAGGGGAGAAGTCAAATTGTAATATGAAGGGGGTAGCAATACAAACAAGGAATCTTAGTTTGTGAGAGATCTATCCTATCCACATATGAGTTATCAGCTTGGCGGTCAGATTGGCAGAGATGGATCCAATGACAAGGTACTAGTACTTCGAAAGGCTGAATTTGAAATGGTAGGGGAGACATAAAACAGAACATGGGAATGGAGTTTTCTTAGGAATAACATAATGAAAGAATGATCCTGGTTATAAGTTATAATGTAAAAAACCTAAGCATTCGATTTAAGCAGGTAGGTAAAAACCAGGTCGATGCGCCAATTTGCTAAGTGGGTACTTTTGGTCAAAAGATCAGCACCTTGAACCCATACACTAACACGGCTGGGTGTGTTGACCAGTTATTGTACAAATGTAAAAAACCTCTATAAGCCTAATCAATAACCTCTAAGAGGTTGAGTTGATAGGTATAATATAGCCAGATTAAGGGCCAGTAGTTTCCTCTCTCCATCTGCTCTGGTCATATCATGAGCCTGCTCCAGTTGCATCTGTAAATTCAACAATAACATTTCTCTTCTTTCAATGGAAAAAAACATGATCCATAGAGAAACCTACTTACGAAATTGGAAACTGGCATTCTTTGCTAATTTTGAAGGATTAAAAGGCTGAAGAAAAATGCTTTAACTAGAAACCACTATGTCACTATCTTATAGGGTTCAACGATATTCTCTAATGCAAATAGTATACCTAGATGTGACCATATTCGTCTTGTTTTCCATATTGTCCTAAAACTTTATCATACATTTCCGAATATTACCAGCAAATCAGTCTTTTTAAAGGGCTACATTTCTGAAATTATATGATAAGCTTACAAAGACTATTGTGGATAAGCAAATAGAAAAAGAAGATGGTCAGGTCAATAAGCATACCATAATTTGCAAACCATCAAAGGTGCCCAAGCTCCCTCTTTAAAAATAAGGGTAAAGCCAATGCAGCCTTATGCACCTGCCAAAATGCAACAAATTAGCAAGTTGGTTTACAGGACATAAAAATTCTTTAAAAAAACACAAAATCCTTCAGAATGGGATACTACATAAGTTCAGTTATGGTAGAAACAAATTAAAACAAGAACATTTAAGCCCCTCTGGAATTGAATCTGTACTTCCTAATTCTGAATGTCATCATATTATAGAAATTATAAGATTATCTAACCCTGTCGGCTGAACGATGCTAATTTCTGAAGTTTGCTAATTTACTTTCCATTGCCCTTTAGACAATATTAAATATTTCGAGTTAGGTTCTTGCATGGATTGCTTGGTTATCACTTTAAGACTTGGTTTGGCATTGTTGTTGTTATTCAAAAAACAGAAGCATCCTTTGAAGCATCCTCCCTTACAATAAAAAGTTGGCCAAAACTAAACTGGCTTATCAAAAAAATTAAAGAAACAACCAAACATGTTGTGCCAAACCAGCCTAACCGACAAGGAAAAAGTAAAATGTCAAACTAAATACATCCAAGTAGATGATGTAATTGATAACAGAAACCAAATTTCATTTTTGTGATCTACTTGCGAGTTACAATACATGCTGAACCAACATGTCATCTTTATGGAGTATGTATCTATATCCAAAGACTCTTAGAAGTATGTATATGTGTGCATGCATATAAAAAATAACAGACACACTAAGGCTGTGTTTGATTGGGCTTTTTTTCCATGGAAAATATTTCCATCACAAATTTTCCACCAATTGTAGTGTTTGATAGCTTATATTTTCCATGGAATTATTTCCAAAAAATTATCATTTTCCATATTTTCTTCTAAAGTGGTAGGAAATGAAACTTGTCAAACCCATAGGAAAATATCATTTTCCATGGAAAATAACTATTTTTCGTGGAAAATAATGACAATCAAACACCCAAATTAAGTTTTCCATAGAATTTTAAAAAAAATTCCATGGTATTTTTTTTCCAAGGAAAATAATTCCATGAAATTAATTTATTTTCCACATAATTTTCGCATTGCAACCAAAGGCACCCTAAAACAACTTTTTAATACACTCAATATTCTGCTGCAAACAATGATCCAGAGAACTGGGTGCCATAAGTATTACTTTCCCTTACCACACGAACACTTGGCAAAAATATAAACAAGAAAGCTATAAATTTAGACAATAATGAGTAATGAAAGAGACATTCAAGATTGTCATGAAACAAGAATATTCCTATGATCCTATCAAGTAGTCAGATCTCCCGAATATCCATAGTCGTTTTTGAAAATAAACTGATAAAACATCTGCAATAATTAACAGAATTCTACTAAATTAGCACCAACAACATTACAACCCAAATTATAAACACCTTTTTTACTTCATAAAGTGCAGCAAGCCAAAACAATTATGAAATCAATGGGTACTGGAACCACAAGTGCATAACTTGATCAGACCAATAATTTGAACTACCTCTGAGTTATAGAATTTGATTTCCCTCCGAGTCTTAAGTGCTTCATCCAGCTTCTCAATTGGGTTTATTGGATTCAAGAAATCGACAGGAGCGCCATCCATGGAGCACAACAGAAATCCAATTACACCACTGCAAATTTGATTGGCAAACATACATCAGAGTAAAAATATTAAAGAGGTATAGAGTATCCCTAATTTAAGATCAGGTATTTTTAAAAAAATTATTAACAATTTATGAAAATGAATAATACAAAGAAAATTTCTTCATAAATATTTAGCATATACCACTGTAGTAGTATGTATGTTTGTAGTCAGATACACACCCATGGCTAGCAAAATGCATCTACAGCATCAGTTGTACAACAACAATGAAGGTATTTTTTTCTTTTTATGAGATAAGACCAGTCATTAATGGTTGTTCCTATCCTGAGCTACTACATCAGTTGTTCAGTGCAAGAATGAAGGTATTTTTTTCTTTTTTTGAGATAAGACCAGTCATTGTACAGTGCAACAATGAAGTTTTTTTTTTCTTTTTTCTTTTTTTGAGATAAGACCAGTCATTAATGGTCGTCCCTATCCTGGGCTACTAGCAATAAGACCCCATCCCAAGCATACTAGTTGACTAATATGCTAGTCGAAGATACCATGTATATATACTAGTTGACTAATATGCTAGCCAAGATTGATATAAACTCTTCCATTGCTGAAACATAGTTCCTGAATTCTTTGAGCAGATCAATTGTTACTCCATGTCTAGCTTTAGACCACTGTGTACTTCCTTCTTTATGTCTCTCCTAAACTGTAAACAACAATAAATTGGAGAGTCCGAAATAAACTAGGCATTGATACAAATAACCAAATTTATATCAGACTAAGGAAAATATTCAAAATTTGTAACAAACAAAGATTCTTACCATGAGTAATGGAGCTTGCCAATAATTTTTTTAACTGTAATAGAATTTAAAAAAAGAAGGAAACTAATGGGGGAAAATTAACAATCTATAAAATATAATGAGCCATTATTAAATTTATATCACAGGAAGAAGAAAAGACTGGTAAAAGCTAAATTAATAAATTCCCCAAATAAGAGACCTTAACCCTAGAAAGGAAGGACTCGAAGAAGAAACCCTAAAGTAGTTCTTAATGGAACACATTTAACAGGTGGATTGGTAAAAAAACCCTAAAATCAACAAAACCCAAAACCCAAAGGAAAAATATGAGGGAAGTACCTTTGGGTGGGCCATCGGTGTGGTGGCGGTGTCCTTTCCGCTTCGACATTGCTCGAAATCTTGAGATTATGAGAGAAGGAAATTGTGAAACCCTAACTAAACCCTAAGAAAATCGAAACATGAGATTGTGAGAAAGAATGAGAGGTCGTACCTTGGTTGTTGCTTCGTTAGTAATGGAGGAGGGAAGCGTAGTCGGCAGGCGACTGGTCATTGGAAGATCGATAGAGGGAAGGGGGAAACCATGAAAAATTTGAGTGCGGGAAAATTTTGGGTCTTTTTTTTTTCTTTGGAAGAGTTTGTAACACTTATCTCAGGGCACAGCTCATGGCACATGTTACGCATGTGACCTAAACCATAAATTTCTCACAGTTCTTGCCGTTACAAACAATCTAAAAATAATAAAATTATACTATTAGAATTTTAGCAACACTTTTTACTCATAATAACGGTTATAACTGTTACCAACTTATCACAGTAATAACCGTTACTAAATGAAAAAAATTTGTGTTACAATTTGCCTGTTATGGTGTAGTGCTTGCTAGTCCGAAAATTTTGTAATGACTAGCTTCATGATCAGCTGAATATGTAATATTTGGGACGCCTTACTATTGTATATTTAATGATCATACATCTTGTAACACTTACTTACTTGCTTGTGATTGAGACAATAGGCTTGTTTCATGACCTTAAGAGACTGCTGGCTTGTAGTTAAACCCTCATGTATCTAGACAGCCGTGACCGTATAGCGAGGTGGGTTGCACTTCAATATACGTAGCTGGCTATGTCTGCCCCCGCTCTCTAGTATTCTGGTTCTGGGGCATGACGTGGTTTAAGTGGTGGCCCATGCAGGTCTTGTAAATCAAGATATGTGAGGGTTTACCGAATAGATGTCTCAATTAGTATTCGTCCTTGATCTCTGCTCGTATCTTCTGAATTCCTGGATTCTTGTCCTGATCATATGCTTGTATCGTTGATCTGTCCTGGTCCTTCTTTATTGTTCCCTATGTCGTCTTCTTCAGCGGCATTGTTCGTGGTCCTACCGATCAGCAAGGCGGAGCACCTCCCGTGGACCAGCAGCAACCCGGAGATCAAGTCCAGCACTCCGGAGTAGCCTCCAGAGTCGAGCCTATTGGAGAAGAGCCTCCAGTCCAGCCAGTTCAGCCTGTATAACCTGATGATGGCACTTTGGTAGGACTCGTCAGGACCTTGATAGCTTCTCAAGATCGTCGTAGAGATGCCTTGCACCAGGCAGTGACAGATGCTTTGACCAGGGGCGGTCATCAGGGTAACAGCGCGGCCAACAGCTTCAAGCGCTTGAACCCCCCGTTCTTCGATGGTAGTGAAGATGCTATCGCAGCAGATGCTTGGCTTCAGGACACTGAGGTGATTCTCGAAGCAGCCAGGACTCCAGAGAACGAGAAGGTAGCCGTGGTGCGCCTGCAGTTGCTAGATCTTGCCCGCAGTTGGTGGGCGGCTCAGGCCATTGGATTAGCAGCACCCATTGCTTGGGCAGTATTCAGAGAAAGATTCCAGACCAAGTATTTCGATGTTGTAGCTCGATATGATCTACAGACCCGGTTTACTAATCTGAAGCAAGGAGGCAGGACGGTCGACGGATATGCGACCGAGTTTTCCAGACTCAGTCGGTTTGCTCCCACCTTGGTGGCAACCGAGTATGATGGAGCCCAGCGATTCCAGTAGGGACTTCACTTGGAGATTTTGTTAGCAGTCGAGCAGTTTGAGCATCAGACTTTTGATGCAGTCTTGAGAGCAGCTCGGAGGCATGAGTATACCTTCCAGAGGATTGTGGATAGGGTCGAAGGTCGGAAGAGATCCCACGGCCAGATGAATCAGTCTTCAGCCCCAGCCCCGGCAGTCAGGGCCTTGACTATTGGAGCTCCGAGGCGAGCGTCCTTAGTAACGTCGGTCCAGCATTCCACCCCGACGTACCCTCAGCAGCAGCAGCAGAAGCAGAAGCAGTCTTCCGCAGTGGGATGTTCTCATTGTGGGAAGCCAGGTCATGTAGTGGCAGAGTGTCGTAGGACACAAGGATTGTGCCTGGCTTGTGGAGCACCAGACCATAGGGTTGGGTCCTGTCCGAATAGGGGTGGTTTATCATCGTCCAACCTTTCTAGCTCTTCGGTGAGATGACCAGCACCGGTCCAGCAGCAGCAGCAGTATCTATTGCCGAGGCCCTTGCCGCCTCAGACCCAAGTATTCCAGCAGCAGAACCCCCAGCAGTATGCCCAAGCCCAAGCCCAGAGTCAGAGCAGGCAGCGAAGATTTCAGCAGAGGGGACTAGTACCCCGAGGGCATGGTCAGGCTATGGTGATGACCGCAGAGGAAGGAATGGCACCAGGAGAGGTGGTGGCAGGTACTATTCTCGTCAACTCCTTTCCAGCTTCAGCTTTATTTGATTCTTGTGCATCGCATTCTTTTATGTCTGCACGATTCGCGACACGGGCAGGATTGGAGCCCGAGTCATTATCAGTAAGGCTCAATATACTTACTGGTAATGGACTTTGGGAGTAGATAGAGTGTTTTCCTCATGTCGGATCATAGTTAGCGGTAGAGAATTCCCCGCTAGATTGATAGAGTTCCTGATGGCCGATTATGATGTGGTCTTAGGGATGGATTGGTTGAGGAACCTGTATGCTAGAATAGACTGCCATATTGGCAGGGTTGTTTTTAGCATTCCAGACGAGCCGGAGTTTTTCTTTTCCCGAGGTAAAGTTGAGTTATCTCCTCCGATATTGCGGATGGCAGTAGCAGCAGTTCAGTTGCCCAGGATAGTCGAGGAGTTTCCAGATGTTTTTCCAGAAGAACTTCCAGGTATGCCTCCGGAGCAGGAGATCGAGTTCACTATAGACTTGATTCCTGGGACAGCCCCAGTGTCAGAGAGAGTCTACAGGATGGCACCGTCAGAGTTGGAGATATTGTACAAGATGATTGAAGAACTTTGAGCCAAGGGATTCATTCGTGCTAGTAGATTGCCTTGGGGAGCCCCGATGCTTCTTGTGAAAAAGAAGGATGGTACGTCCTGGTTATGTGTTGATTATCGTACCTTGAACTCAGTGACAATCAAGAACAGATACCCTCTTCCGAGGATAGACGACTTGTTTGATCAACTCAAGGGGGCTTCAGTATTCTCGAAGATTGATTTGCGCTCAGGATATCACCAGATCAGAGTCAGAGAGCAGGACATCCCGAAGAAAGCTTTTAGATCGAGATATGGGCATTGGGAGTTTCTTGTTATGCCTTTTGGAGTGACCAATGTACCGGCAGTATTCATGGACCTCATGAATCGCATCTTCATGCCTTACTTGGATCAGTTTGTGATTGTGTTCTTGGATGACATCCTGGTCTACAGTAAGAGTGAGGCGGAGCATGAGTAGCATCTCCGTATAGTTCTTCAGATCCTCAGAGAGCACCAGTTATATGCCAAGTTCAGTAAATGCGAGTTCTGGCTCGATCGCATTTCGTACTTGTGTCATATCATCACTCGAAGAGGAGTAGAAGTGGATCCCCAGAAGATTGTGGCTATTGAGTCATGGCCAGTGCCCAGCACAGTTGCAGAGGTTCGTAGTTTTCTTGGATTGGCCGGCTACTACCGGCAGTTTGTTTCGGATTTTGCTCGAATTTCAGCGCCATTGACGCAGTTAACCCGCAAGGATGAGCAGTTTGCTTGGACAGCAGAGTGTCAGAGTTCTTTTGAGCAGTTGAAGCAAGGCCTGATAACAGCTCCTATTCTCACGCTTCCAGATGGGACCGGAGGATTCTCAGTGTACTGTGATGCTTCAGACAGAGGTTTAGGATGTGTTCTGATACAGCATGGGAAGGTAATAGCTTATGCATCACGACAACTTTATGATCATGAGAGGAATTACCCAACCCATGACTTGGAGCTGGCAGCAGTGGTGTTTGCACTTAAGTTGTGGAGGCACTACTTGTATGGAGACAGGATAGAGATTTTTACCGACCACAAGAGCCTGAAGTATGTTTTCACCCAGAAGGATCTTAACATGCGTCAGAGAGGGTGGCTGGAGCTTCTTATGGATTATGATGTCAACCTGCAGTATCATCCTGGGAAGGCCAATGTTGTTGCGGATGTATTGAGCAAGAGAGTGGGAGTTTATTTTCTAACAGCGCAACCAGAGCTGTTAGCAGATCTTCAGAAGATGGGTATTGAAGTTATTCTCCCTTCCAGTGTGGCCTTGATGGCCAGCATGCAAGTTCAGTCCACTATAGTCGAGAGGATCCGGATGGCGCAGTCGGCAGATTCCAAGCTTCAGCGGCTCAGAGCAGAGTGTGAGGCAGGCCGAAGACCAGAGTTATGCATTCATGAGGATGGTACACTTCGACATGGTAAGCGTCTTTGTGTACCCAGCGGAGATATCTGGCAGGAGATCATGTCAGAAGCGCACAGTTCGTAGTATTCCATCCATCCTGGCAGTACGAAGATGTACCGTGATATCCGACAGCATTTCTGGTAGAATAGCATGAAGCGGGAGATAGCTCGGTTTGTCTCTCGGTGTTTGATTTGCCAACAAGTTAAAGCTGAACATCCGAGACCCGCTGGTCTTCTTCAGCCCTTGCCGATTCCAGAATGGAAGTGGGAGCATGTGACCATGGATTTTGTGATAGGATTACCTAGATCCCCATCGGGTAGAGATGCTATTTGGGTTATAGTTGATCGGCTCACAAAGGTAGCTCACTTCCTGCCGTTCAGAGTTGGTCAGTCGACAGCTCAGTTAGCAGAGATGTACCTCAGGTAGATTGTCAGGTTACACGGAGTGCCAGTAAGTATCACCTCGGACCGAGATTCCAGATTTATGTCGCACTTTTGGCGTAGCTTGCAAGAGAGTTTGGGAACTCATCTCCAGTTCAGTTCAGCATATCACCCGCAGACAGATGGCCAGTCGGAGCGCACGATCCAGACTCTTGAAGACATGTTACGGTCTTGCACACTTGACTTCGGTGGTTCATGGGAAGATCACTTGCACCTGGTAGAATTCTCGTACAACAACAGTTTCCAGGCCAGTATCCAGATAGCACCGTTCGAGGCACTGTATGGTAGGAAGTGCAGATCCCCGCTAGCCTGGGATGTTGTTGGAGAGAGACAGATACTCGGTCCAGAAATGATTGCCCAGACAGTTGAAGTGGTCAGGCGAGTCAGAGATCATCTTCGAATTGTCCAAGATTACCAGCGCCATTGGGCCGATTCTCATCGGCGCCCTCTCGAGTTTTCTGTCGGTGACCATGTATTCCTGAGGATTTCGCCTAACCGTGGCGTCATTCGTTTCGACATACGGGGAAAGCTTAGTCCTAGGTATATAGGGCCATTTGACATTCTGGAGCGAGTAGGAGACGTATCCTATCGTCTCGCTCTTCCACCGTCGCTAAGAGAGGTGTATGACGTGTTCCATGTATCCCAATTACGACGGTATATCTCGGACCCGAGCCATATCCTGGATCATTCGGAATTGGTTGTTGGTACCAACCTTTCGTATGAGGAGAGGCCCGTGTCTATATTGGACCGGAGAGAGAAGATCCTCAAGAACAAGACTATCAAATTAGTCCGAGTTGCTTGGGGTCATCACTCTTTGGGGGAGTCAACGTGGGAGCGTGAGGACGATATCCGATCGCGATATCCCGACTTGTTTCACTCGTGAGGTATAATATCTTTCTTATGCCGCATGCCTTTGATTTCTTGCTTGAATGAGTGATTGTCTGCCTAGTTATAGCTTGCATGAGATTAATGTAGCTTGTCCTCGTCTCTCTAGTCTCTTAATTAAATTTCGAGGACGGAATTCTTTTAAGGTGGGTAGAGTTGTAATGCCTGTGGTTCGTATTACGTATTTGGAATACGTGTACGTATTTTATCTTGCGTTGCATGATTTCTTGCTTGACTTTTCTTCATGGCTTGGTTTATTTCTTGGGTTGGTTCGGCTTGGCTCGGTTGCCTTGGTTCATCAAGAACCAAAGGGTGAACCCCCTACCTACCACCACCACTACCATTTATTAACCTCTTCTCCTTTCTCTCTCTTCATTTATCATCTTCTCCACCATTACTTCCTTACCTACCAGAGAGAGAGGGGTCTAGGCAAGTGCAACTTGCTTCATGGAGGAACTCCAAATTTTATTGCTCTATTCTCTTTCTTACAGTATTTTAACTAACTTTAGAACTTGGCATTTTAACTTTCCATGGCTAGTTCTTGTAGATCTATAGTTGTATTATTTTTAGATTTCTTGGGTTTTGATCAACTTAATCTTGTTATTTCTAAGTTTGGATGGTTCTATGTTGTAGAGCTTTTCGTTCTACCCTATTTTGACCTATGGAAGTTCGGATTTGGGCTCCGGATGATAGAGTTATGCAGCTTGGAAGCCATGGCTTATGGTGTACTTCTTCTCGGAAATTTGGAGAAGAAGCACAGTCCCGAGCCGCATGGTGTACTTGACCGCATGAACATTCATGCGGCAAGTCAGTTCCAACCGCATGCACTATTGCCTTGACTTGACCGTGTGACAAGTTCATGCGGCAAGTATTCCCGGCCGCATGGGACCCAGTCAGTTCAGCCGCATAGGGCTGAGGACCTTATCCTGCCGCATCAGCTTATCTTAGCCGCATGAGTTGGACCCAGCCGCATGTGCCCAGCCTTGACGAGCCTCATGAACCAGACTCACTCGCTGGCCGCATGAGTCCTATATTCGCCAGTCGCATGAGATCCTGAACCTTATAAGCCGCATGAACTCCCCCCCGTCAGCCGCATAAGCAATCACCTTGACCCAGCCGCATGGGGCTCGACTTGAAAATTATGAATTCATTTGATATGTTTGGAATTGATAATTGAGCATGACGTGATAGTGACCCGTCGTGGTGCACTCCTGACATAATAACCTGACATGACCTGATAGTGGCCCGTCGTGGCGTACTCCTGACTAGTACACTTGATATGATAAACCTGACATGATTATCTCGAATAGCTGTTGCGACGGCTACCTGACACGACATGACCTGTATAATGACCTGGACACCGTGGACGATTGTGCTTGTATAAATAAACCAGTCCTGTCTTGCATCATGTCTAGGACAGGGACTCCTGAGTACCACGGTCAGGAGTACCTACTAAAATGGACTAAGGCTAATAACTAGATTAATACATTAGTCATGACGAGATTTCCCAGCTACAGATAATCTTGTTACTTGGGCACGCCTTGGGATCTGTAGCCTGTCGTCGAGTAGGGCACATTTCCAGCACACTGTCATGTGTTGCACCCTTCAAGCTACCTAAGGGTACATTCGTTTCCTGGACGATGTACCCACCTGAATTTAACTCTAAATCCTTCAACCCGGGTAACCTGGATGGTCTGCAGGGCTTGTGGCTGTGGAATAATCTCACTGCATCTTGTTAGTAATTGGCTTGTGACAACCCTAGTTAGTTAAAGTATCAAGCCGTAATTCTTGCTTGGCCGTAAAGTGATTGGATGGAGTCTAACCAGTCTAGTCTTTCCCTGATCCTGTTCCAGATTATTGAATGACCAGAATGCTTGTATTTATTTTATCGATAAATGGTGAGAATTCCAAGTTCAGTTCAGACGAAGAGTTACAACCCCGGTCCTTGTTTGGTTTACGAGTTGTAACCTGGTTATCGGAATAGTTCCATGGTTATCTCGTCGTATATCATCCTGATATATTTTCTTTATTTCCAGTTCTTACTCTTATTTATATTCTGTGCTGATTGCTGGTTTTAGTTCCTAAGTGAGGCTTCCTTTGTGGCACTTGCTCTTTCTGGGGTCTGACCCAGCTGGTTTTGTATGGCCAGATTTCGGAGCAGCTCCAGAGGATCTACCGACCTTCCAGCCAGATGGTGGCCACTAGACGGAACTCTGGCAACGAGTGGGTTTATTTTTGATCTCCCACTTTATTGTAAACATAATCTTTTGAGGCATTTAGCCGACGAGCACCTGTGTAGCTCGATTGCACTTTTACTTACTGTCTGCCTACGGGCTGTAACATGATTGACGGATCCTAGGGTTGATCATGTATGACTAAACTCTTGCTAGTCCTGACATTTTGTAATGACTAGCTTCATGATCAGCTGAATATGTAATGTTTGGGACGCCTTACTATTGTATATTTAATGATCATACATCTTGTAACACTTACTTACTTGCTTGTGATTGAGACAATAGGCTTGTTCATGACCTTAAGAGACTGCTGGCTTGTAGTTAAACCCTCATGTATCTAGACAGCCGTGACCGTATAGCGAGGTGGGTTGCACTTCAATATACGTAGCTGGCTATGTCTGCCCCCGCTCTCCAGTATTCTGGTTCTGGGGCGTGACACGTACCATAGTATGTACCCCTATGGAGACCACCAGCGGCGGTCATCCATTGTTCATCCACCAATGGAGCTTGAGTGGGCTGCGAGGAAGTACCGGCCTCTCCCGCAGTAGGTGCACTAGCAGCCGTCCGCTCCTGAAGCTTAATATACTCGGCCTAGAAAGTATGGATACTCTATAATTTTTAATGTCTAATGTACTTATTATTACTAACTATATGAATATTTATTTGAATATTTACTAAGTTGTATTAAAATTACATAAAGTATCAAAATTAACTGTAAGTATTGTAATACTTACATAGGTTTGCTCGGCCCTCTCGTCAATAAGCTTTCCATCCTTCCGATGGATGGCCAGAAAGACGGTCACCATGTTGGCGTCACCACCCCTATTTACCTTTTAGAAATATATTATTTAGTACTATTTATGAATTTAATCGAACTTATATTAAAATAATATTTCTGAAAAACATACCAAACGACGGAAATGTTTCGTCATCGGGATCGACCCACCGTACCACTTTGATGCCTTCTGCCTAACCGCCTTGGCCTTCTTAGACCTTTCCTTGTATCGAGGCGCATCAAAACTGGCCTTTATCGCAGTCCACTATTCAGGGGTGATCCAACCTTGGATCGGCTTTTCGGCACGATCACTAGCCTTCTGGTCATTAATAGCATCACGGATCAGCTTGGCGGCGACGGCAAGAAACATCCCCTCGATCAACTCGGCCCGGTGCGGTAGATAGAAATATGTTTGCTAGAAGAAACAATTTAGTCAGTTATATAATATACATAAATAAGACGATTAATATTAGAACCATATATACTTTTACCTTGAACTGCGCAAACTAGAAGTTCTTTCTATCCTCCGGTGCATCAGAGTAGTTTATCCAGGGGCCACCATAATTATACCTCAGAAAATGGCCCTGGCGTCTCTGTACCGACGGGGGACGATATCTATACAAAGGTAATTACATTCATAAAAAATAAATTTATTATGAATAAAGAAATAAACGATATATATGATAAATTAAAATACTTACTTTGTACCGTCGGCCCAGATCTCCGTCCTTGTCTCCTCCGGAGGTGCGCACGGATCATCTGCCTGATACTAGTACGGCGTCGGCTCAGCCTCCTCCATATGCTCATCTGTCTCCATCGTCGTATCAGCAGGAGGAACGCTAGACGAGGGAGCTGTATCATCATGAGGAACTCTAGACGAGAAAGCAATATCAGGCCTGGAACTACTCGTCCCAGGAGATATGCTATGTAACATCGTGGCAGGCGAAGGTACTGATCGATACACTAAAGTACTCGGCGATGAGGATCCAGAGCCAGTACCAGTAGAAAGTACCGGACAAGAACCCCGTCCCCCACCTCGGGACCTGCCGAACTGTCACGACCCGCACCCAATATTTGGGCACGAGCCGTAGGTACGTCCCGCCTACGCCGTAGTATCGACGGTAGAACGCTGTCTAGTCATCTCCACAATTTATCAAATACAACCACGAAGTTTATAGATTTCCACAAAAGGTTAAATTCGCATATCAGTCCACAATAATAAGCTATATATACAATGACCATGATGAGAGAAACAAACTAATAACTGAAGAGAGATCACAAAGTGTAGAGACCAAAATATGGTAGATAAAATAATCTCAGGATAACCAAAATGTACAAAAAGGATGTCCACTACTCAACTCTCATAATCCACAATCAAAAGTGAAGTACAATAAATAAAAAAGTTTCTGCAAGCAACTCGTGCTCTATGGAATAATATCTAGCTAAAAATCTCCTGCGGAGGGTAGCCCCGCATCCAAGTCCTCTTGCATGCTCAGATCAGGGTCCGTCGTCTGCTCATAGTAAGTGGTACAGAACTCTTCTAACTCATCACCTAAAATATTGGTTTTTCAGTCAGGAATGGAACAAGCACACAATGACCACTATCCGAGTCCCAACAGAATCATAAACATGTATGTAACATATGGGAATGAAACTAGAAAGTAACTAGCATCATGGTACAATAAAAAAAGACATGTAAACTCTATCAATGAGTAATATCTACTAGAAAACAAATATGTAGATCATGGTGACATGGCAAGTGGCAAAGCAAGATGAAATGACTGGAATAAAACTATCTACATGTGTTGAAATATCCTATTCGACGTGTGAACGGCTAAGGGATAAATCCGGCACCTGCACGTGTCGTATGCAGCTGCTATTATTCAAGAATAGATATCATGGGGATGGAATGGGTAGTTCACATGTCTACTAAGATATTTTCCCGCCCGGCTAGTACTCATGGAATCAATTTTAATTGGGAAAATACGTAAAGGACAGTCAAAATGTACTATAATTCCATGAAACTAGTATTCGTGTGATGATCGTGTCAACAAGCAGTAAGACATATGTGTAACATGTAAAGAAAACTATCAGAGACGGTAACAATCAGTATATGCACTTGTCTGTGGTCCTGATCTGCGGGTATGAGTCGAACACTGAGTCAGAGTCCACAGAACCTATATTATGAATTAATATTAATCAATACATGAGTTAAAGTCAAAATAAGTCCATCTTTAATTACTGCAAGCTTCCCTACATGTTTAGTAGTCTTAAGGGTTTGGACTGTTGTTTGAGTTCACTTATTCTCTTAAACCCTGCCTTCATCTATTCAAGCTTTATAGGTATCTAGGAAGCACTACCTCTCATTACCCCAAACATGGTCATACAATCCATTAGCTACCTACTCATGGCTTAAGGTTGGAATTGAGGATAGGCTAAAGCTGATACAAGGGGCTATGGGCCAAACTATGGGCATGAGGCTCAAAATACCCAATTGAACAGTAGAAATGTCCTACATGAAGGCTAACCCTTATTTGTAAGGGTTGTTACCAAAGGAAAAGTTTAATAGTTGGGACACAGTGGTATAAAACCCCTCCATTCATGGAGTCCTACCCCTGTCTTGTTTAGTAATCGATTTGATGAGTCCCTGACACTTCATTCTTCCAACATTTACATAGATGCGTATACTATACAGTCCACCCCAGTCTTCATATTGTAGACTGATATCCCTACATGGTTGTCTCAGCTTGTAGGACCAATACCCCGAGTCACACAGGGCACCACTTTTCTATAAACCCAACCTCGTTTACCTGATGCTGATTCTGGTCTATTGGCCGATACATTAGAGAGCAAAAGAGATGGTAGGATGAGTCAAATGAAGAGTAACTTCAGTAAGGTTATAATCTGATACAAGCCTCATAGGACTCCTATCAACCCATTGCTTAATCACTCCAGGAGTATCCCCATTGCTGATATAGGTACCCTGCTCTTACAGGAACATTCCCATACTAGTCTCTGGTTAGAAACTCAATCCCACCGGTTACACGAGTATTGACACTTGTTACTCGTGTGTATCCAGGATATCAGTCCTGATACACTATACTATTCCTGTTGGCAACTAACACATGGTGTACTACTAATCTATCATAGAAAAGTTGATACTCAGTATATATTTAATTTACCTCAGGGCTGGTCTGTTATATACGATTCTACATATTAGGTAAACACGCCCCCTTTCCATACCTATATCCTGCACAAGTGTTCAGTACCGTGTCCTTAGCATACCTTATGGCCAGTGGAGTTTGTGCTACACTACTGGTGCACTCAACCCGGTAGGATTTCTAATGTGCAATGCCAAGTTGTCCCAATCTATCCTGCTACCTACTGCTCTGCAAGGTAAGCTCTATATTGGTTATGTATGTTGCTATATGCTTGCTACTATAAGTACCTATGCTGTACAAACCCAGGTTTGGCCAAGGCAGTGTGCCAAGGCTCTACCAATATGGCCCCAAACAAAGGGGCAGGATCTCCAGTTCATATGGTAGTGATACTTACCTTCCTATTAACTGAATGAGTTATTCAGTTCAAGATTACTGAACTATAGGTTGCCTAGAAAAAATAATGGATAAAAGAGGGTTGTTATCGGGACTCAAGGCCTGCACATATGTCCACCTGTGGATTGATCCAAATATTATGGACAGAACATCAGATTAAAGACCAACCATGGTTCAAAAGTTTGACTAACACTAGCATGAACTGTTTACATATTCAAGGGCTGCTATCATATGTTATTGGGCTGAACTATAGTTAAGGACTTGGTTTGAAATGCTAATTATAATTGCACTTCATATAGGCTCGTCGAGCCTTCCTATATTATTGATGCCAATAATATGAGACTAATATATAGGATGAGGGCCAGGTAAGTAATTGGGATACAGTACAACTACAATGGTGAGGGCTAAAACTAAAACGATACTAATAAGGACAGATATAATGCAATGAGGGACTGAAACAAACGCAGTGTAATACATAACACAGAACAAAGGGCTTAATGCATGACTGGTTTACTGTCATTAACTCTGGGGTGTTTTCCACGCCCTAATGGGTACCAGCAGGGCATCCTACTCCAGTGCTAGGTTCTGCCATGACGTGTCTTCACAGGGATATAAAGTGGTTGATTGGGTGATGGGAGTTACTTGTACTATTTAGAATCGAGTACTGATACAGGGAGAATTATGGAAATTCTAATAATATTCCTCAAGTTTTGCCTAAAATTCAGTGAGTCAATGAGAGAGAATACTATAGATGGGGTACCTAGGTCCTGTACAGTAGGGTATGGGGTGTCTCCCTGAGTCCTGCACCAAGCCTACTTCTAGTACTTCTTGACTGGTTACTACTGATACTTAAGCACACATAGCCCTTCAGCATTATCAAAGATTAACTTGCCTCCAGCCTTGGTTATTACCCTACTGAACTTGCATGTTTTCCTCCAAATGTTAGGTGACATTCGATATGAAATCAGTTCAATACTTTCTAGGGTTTGGTTGGACGAACATTCGTACAGATATAGACAATTATCATATAAAATAATATAATGCTAAATAAGATTTTTGGATAAGGGACTCACACGAACGCTCTGCGTCGTCCTGTCATACCTGATAACAACATATGATGATACAACAAATAACAGAGACTAGATAATAACTAAGTATATTCTACAGTCAAAAATATGAAAGTACATTCTACAAAAAAATATCTAAGTATATTCTATAGTCAGAAATATGAAAGTACATTCTACAATAAACATCTAAATCCAGATAGTACATTCTATGAGAAACATCTTAAGTTCAGATAGTACATTCTACAAAAACATCGAAGTCCAGATAATAACCAAGACTAGATAATAACCAAGTCTACACAATAAGAAAATAAAAGTACATCTCTCTCAATCATCTTCAGAATATTCATCTTGTTCATCTTCCTCGACCTCATCTTCCTCTTCCTCTTCATCTTCACTTTCATCTTCGTCTTCGTCGACTTCGCCTTCCTCTTCGGATAATTATACCTCTTCTACATTATTAGTCGTATAATGAGTAACTTCTGTGGAGTCCACATCAATAATATTTGTTATAAGAGGTAGCTCATCCTCCTGATAAGCTTTTTCGTCAACGTCAAAGGTATCTCTAGCTTTAGTCTTTCATACTGTCCACCATTCGGACTTCGTTGTTCCCCGTCTCGGATAAGATGTGAAGTACATGAGCTGAGCCTGAGTTGATAGGACAAATGGTTCATAGTCTTGATATCTACGCTTGTAGTTTATATCCACAAGACCATGCTTGTCAATTTTCCAACCTTGATTTTCTATCGGATCGAACCATTCACACTTGAACAACACGATCTTAGCAGGTTCTCTGCCATAATTATATATCAACTCCACAATCTCTCGCAAGATGCCAAAAAAATCATTGCATGTATCGACGTCTTTGTAGTTCGAAGATTTGATACACAAACAACTATTTTTCATGGAATCAAGATCCAGGAAGCTGTCTCTGATCGGAGCATTTATCGACTTGAACCTAAAACCATAAACACAGTAACTTGGCCATATTTTAACAGCAGTAATTGGTCCCTTGGCAAGGGTTCTAATTGATTAAATCTCGGGTAAAACTAAACGATCGACCTGAATACCAAAGAAGCGATAGTAAGTTATTTATTACGCAGTTGCATTAGAAGGGATCAGTAATTACTGAGCTGCTTAAATATGCGCTCAACTAGGAAAAAAAATTACGTCTCATTTCTTGTTCTAATGCTTTGTTTGTTATGTAGGGTCTAACCTACCTCAACTCATCATTATATGTGCTAAAAAATAACGAAGCAACCGCCGATTAGTACTATAATATTAGCTCATACTGTTATATTGAGATAATGTAAACTCATCATTAATTAATTATCCCTCTAGCTTCTCCACTTCATCCTCGTCGCAATTGAGTAATATATACAACTGAGCAGCCTTTAGCTCTTCGTCATTCAAATATCTCTTCTTTATTTTTTCCGAAGGCTTTTCGAATGCATTGAATACTTTCAGTATTCCATCATTAGATTCTTGATATCCGTCGTCGTTTCTCGGAGCTCTTATTCTATTCGTAGCAACATGAGGTTTGAAATACGTCGAACAGAAGTTTGTAATCTCCTTGAGAACATAGACTTCACAAATAGAACCCTCGATCCGAGCCTTGTTTTTCACCTTTCTCTTTAGGTGGTTCAAATGCCGCTCAAACGGGTACATCTATCGATAACTGACGGGTCTACCAACACATGCCTCATAGGAAAGATGAATTGATAAATGCTCCATGGAGTCGAAGAATCCAGGAGGAACACCTTCTCGAGCTTGCACAGTGTTATCGCAATATTGTTTTCTTGCTTTTCTAGACAATCGACGAGCAACTTAGTAGAACAAAGATCTCTGAAGAATATGCTAAGCTCGATCACTGGATCCAAAACAACCTGGGGTAAGAATTCTCGAAATGCAATCAGAATTAACCTCTCTATGAATACGTGACAATCATGGCTCTTCACACCTGTCAATTTGTTCTCCTTGAGGTCGACGCATCTTCTCAAGTTCAAAACGTACCCGTCTGGAAATTTTAGGCCTTGAATCCACCTACAAAGTCTCACTTTATCCTCCTTTTCCAATGAGAAAATTGCCTTAGGCTGCTTCAACTTCTCATTCTCCTTCTCTATCAAATATAATGTAGGACGTCTACATATTTTTTTAAGTCTAATCTAGCCTTTGGATTGTCTTTCGTCTTTCCCTTTACGTCCATTACAGTATTAATTATGTTGTCAAACACATTCTTCTCGATATACATGATATCAAGATTATGTCTAATCAAATTGGTGCTCCAATATGGCAGATCCCAGAATATACTCCTCTTCGTCCAGTTATGAGTGCAACCAAATCCGTCACACTTGTAGCCCTTAGCAGGCTCTTCAATAGCTCTTGGTAAATCTTTTACCTCTCCATATCGTGTATCCGGGCCACCTTGGCGGTAGATTAGCCTTCTCAACAACGTCGGCACGAAAAGTATTCATGTTCCTCCGGTGCGGATGATCCTTCGGCAGAAATTGTCGATGACAATCGAAGAAGCACGGTTTGCCTCCGTGTTTCAAATGGAAAGCCTTAGTGCGGTCCATGCAATACAGACATAAAAGACGACCATGCATGCTCCATCCAAATAACATTATATAGGTCGAAAAGTCGTTGATAGTCCATATAAGTGTTGCCCGTATCTGGAAATTCTGCTTTCTAGAAACATTGTACGTGTTGGAACATACTTCCCACAGCTGATTCAACTCATCAATCAATGGTTGTAAATACACATCGATGTTCCTCTTCGGATTGTTTGGACCTGGGATAATAACGGTGAGGAACATATACGAATTCTTCATACACATCCAAGGCGGTAGATTGTACGGAGTGACGATCACAGGCCAACACGAATACTGGGAACCCAAAAATTCGAATGGGGTAAAACCGTCGGAGCAGAGCCCCAATCTGATATTACGCGAATCAGAAGTAAAATCTAGATACTCTCGATTAAAGTGCTTTCATGCTTCTCCATCAAATGGGTGATCCAACACTCCTTCGATCTGTTCCCGCCTATGCTAACTCTTGTTTTCTGCAGTATCCTTCATCATAAACAACCGCTGCAACCGCGGCATCAACGACAAGTAGTGCATCGAATCGGTAGGCTTCTTTGTACCGACAGACCTTCCTCTAATATTGCCCTTGTAGCGATCAGCACCACAAAATCTGCAGGCATCTTCATCCTTGTCATCTTTGTAGGACAATATGCACCCGTTGTGACATGCATCGATTTTCTTGTATCCCATCCAGAGCGATCTCACCATCCTCTTAGACCGATAGAAGTCTTTAGGCAACTTAGCACCCTCAGGCAAGATCTCTATAATCAACTCCATCAGTTGGTTGTAGCAATCATACGACATGTTAAAATTGGACTTGATGCTCAACAATCTTGTAACCACCTCCAACGTGAATGATCCTCACAACCAGGATATAATGGAGTCCTTACATTCTCCAGCAACTCCATGAACTTTGCAACATCGACGTTCGGTGCCTCCTCAACTGCATCATGATTGTCCGGATCGAAACTAGGCCCCGTCGCGTCAAAAACCATGTTCATCAACCCATCGTCGTAAGTAGCGTGGTTGTGGACATCCACATAAGGCTCCGACTCCGGTACTAAAGACACAAGTTCTCCTTGCGTGGTCCACTGATAGTAATTCGGCGTGAAACCCTTCGAGTACAAATGATATGTGGCTTTCACTTCTGGATGATATTTCAAGTTGCGATATCTCACACACGAACACTTAATTTTGGTACTGTCCATGTACTGAGGGAACGCCTCGGTGAACTGTAGGAACTGCTGTACACCCTCTATGAATTCATCCCACACACCGCACATGTCATCAGGAAGACGGTTATACATATATGAAAGATTCCGTAGGTAGTAATTCATATCCATTTGAAGATAATTCTACAACGATAGATATACTTATTCGATTATATTATCCAAATGGATGCATAGACACATGAGTATTAAATGAGTGTCGTAATGTGTACAATGTCAGCCCTTCTCTTCGAAGAAAGTTTACTTCTGCAAGCCTTTTAAGGCTTTCAGAGTTCCACCGGATTTTTGAAAAATAATAAAAAAGGTCAAGTATTATAATTTTCTTTTCTAGGATTTTTCGTTCTTTATTTTTTACATTTCTTACTCCTTTTGTTATTTGTCTTTTCTCCTATTTTTCGGTAATCGGTAGAACTCTAAAAGCCTCAAAAAGGCTTACAGACGTAAACTTACTTTTTCAGAGAAGGGCTGACATGGATACTTTACTTCGGGCTGACACAGACACTTTACTTCTAAAATATCTTATATACTACTAGGATACTCACTCTATACACTCTATGTACTACAATATACCAATCATACCTACACTTCTAGGATATTCTATATACTGTAGGTACTAGGATACTCCTTAGTATATTAGATATCAAAATCACTTAGTAGGACCCAAATATGAGTGTACATTTCATATAAGAATGTTATCAGTTGTAGAGTCATTTCTGTGTCCGTGTACATATATGGTTGGTAAGGTTGAGTTAGTATCATATATGGGTAACATGGACACATGCTCTGTCCTATATTGCATACATTAGACTCGAGTGTGAGTACTACTATCACACATTTTCCACTTGAATTCCTATATGTTCAGTCTTGATACTGACCTCGTATCAGACATTTAGCATTAGTGGTATCAGAGTTCCTAAATTTATTAAGTGTTCAGATCTTGTATGCATATTAGTTCATGCTACCTTTCTTTTTAGTTCAGATTCATTAACATGATGATGTTAGTCATCATTTTGAACTGTCCAATGTCTCCCTTGTCCAATCTTCCTATAATATGTTCAATCTAATGCCATTTAGTAATAGTAAGTTGGTGGAAGGGTCTAAAGGCATGTCAGTTAAGGAAGGAAGGTTTAATTGATATTGTGTGTAGCATTGGTATCAGGTACTACCTAGGATGGGTATAAATTAGTTAGATGAGGAGGGGGTCTAGCCTCACTATAGGAAGTTGAGAGAGCTCCTGCAGAGAGAAGATTGGGTTAAGGACAGGGGATGCCCTACACTAGAGTACAGGGCACTTGCAACATGCCTTAGCACTTGGCTTGCCTTGTGCAGCAACAACAAGTGCAAGCAGCATTAGCAGCTGCAGTAGCTTGCTTTACTGCTATTTGGGACATGGGATATCCTCTGGTCAGTTGTGAGGGAACTGTGAGTGTGTATCCTTAGCATGATGTTATCAGTTGAAGGGTCATTTCCGTGTCCGTGTACACGACTCTCCTTGAAAGCTTTCTTATTTTGTAGTAGACTACATTTAAGTATGCTAGTATTTTTTTACCTTCGAAATAATTACTTAATTGACAATATTGTGTACGAATATAATTTGATATTAACTTTGGCAATGTGATTAAGGAATAACAAAAATGTATCGTGTCAGTGTATCGTGTCAGTGTCAGTGTTTGAATATAATATAGTGTATCGTGCCAGTGTATCTTGTCATATTCGTGTCTATGTCGTGTCTAAACTTAGATAGAATATAGGGTTAGGGTTTACCAATTCTTGGGGTTTGTTGAGAGGAAGAGGAGGTCGGCGTAGGTTGTTGAGGAGGAGCTCTCGGAGGGGGGTCGATGGAGGAGGAGCCCGGAGAGGAGGGGGAGCTCGCGGTGAAGGAGGAGCTCGCAGTGGAGGAGGAGCCCGGAGGAGGGGGAGCTCACGGAGGGGGGGATCGGTCACGGGGGAGAGACGGTCGAGGGAGGAGCGGCGGTCGAAAGGGGGAGCGACGGTCGAGGGGGGAGCGACGGTCGAAAGGAGGAAAAAAATTTTGGGGTAAAAATTTTCGATTTGGGATAGGACAGGTCTCGTATATATTAAACAGCTAGCAATGTCAATTGATTGACGTCGCTAAACATCGCAAATATTAAAAAGTATGGTGACGTTCAGCGACGTATAGTGACTTCTTAGCACCAATAAGCTAACTGTAGTCACTAAATGTCGCGGAACGTCGCTATTTTTTTTCAATCAGCGACGTTTAGCGACATATAAATTTATGTCGCTAATATCAGAAATATTAGCGACTTCTTGACAACGCGTCGCTAATTGCGTCACAGATTTGACTTATTTTGGTAGTGATGCTTTGGAATATGTAATATGTATATGATGTTCCCTGAATATATCCTTCACAATTTGTGATGCACTATATGACTGATTATCTCTAATTAAATCAATTATTGTTGTCTTAACCCATGTAGCGGTAGTTAATCTATGACGTCCTGTCGTAAGTCCACTTAAACAAGAATGATGACTTTCTAATTTACTAACTTTATCTATTTGGCCTTTTCCAATGGATTTGGCATATACTCTCCAATTGCAATTCTGTTGATCACAAGTATATATAATTTTATGGGAATTATTCATAGCACTAGCTGAACAACTAAAATTATGCTGAATTGCTAAACTACTTACAAAACTTCTAAATTTTGAACGACTGTCGAATGTTTGTCCTATAAACAATTCAGGAGTGTTAGAATTATCAACATCATCATCATCTATTCTATAACCGGTATTTTCAATTAAATTGTCACTATTTTCGTTGTCCTCATCATTATCATCATCATCATCATCATATTTATCTACAAATAGAGCAATTGGTTGAGAAGAAGAACTAGCACCCTTGTTAACATGTTGGTAATTAGAAATAAATTTATTATTAGTTCTATTAGCAAATGATGATACTTGAGTAACATATAAACTAATATAAGGTGACTGCAAATTAATCTCAAGAATAAAATTTCATGCTTCTTCACCATCTATCAATAAACATGTAGAACAAAATACAGATTTTAAAATAAATTAAAAACTAATAGAAAAACGTTCAAAAATAGAATTGTGTAAACTTTCTAAAGTAATATGGCGATAAGTTTAAAAAATTGGGTTTCACCTCCTTCGTAAGATAACCTATTTACTTTACGTCAATGCGAGCATACTATTTTAATACTACGATCCATGAAGAAGAAGAAAGACTTCGCGAATGATTAGTTATAGGAGAGTCGCGTTCCAAGGAGAGGGGGCTTCTAAGATGGAGAGATTAGCTTCTGTGCTAGGAGATGTAGCTTCTAAGCTTGAGAGAACAACTTTTGTTGGTGTGGAGAGAGAGAGAGAGGCGATAAAATTGAGAAGAGTATTGGTATGGAGAGAGAGAGAGAGGTGAACGCAACAACAAATAGAACAGAAATATAGACGTTAAAATATAGTCGTTGAAATGTGGCCGTTGGATATGCACGCGCCAACTAGGTTAGCGCTCAACAAATATTCTATGCTCTGACACATACCCACCCTCTTCTCTTTCTCCCTCTGACACCCTCTCTTCTCTCTCCCCACACACACTCTGACTCCCTCTCTTCTCTTTCCCTATAGATACTCTGACACACACATTCAATACATACACACACACACACTCACACAATACACTCTGACACACACACACTCACACATGCAGCCAGCGGGCGCCAAGTGAATTGGTTTCCCATACTCGCGTGTCAACTCCCATTGCGCGCCCTGACAGTCTCCTCTCTCCTTGCGTGCCAACTGAGTTGGAGCCCCCTCCTCCCGTGCGCCAACTCAGTTGGCTTCTCCCCTCCTCTCTCCTGCCATCTCCCCCTCTCTCCTCACATGCCACCTCAGTTGGCTCGTCCTTTCCTCTATCTTCTTTTTCCAATGACACGCCAACTCAAGTGTAGTGCCCCGTCCCGCTCAGTCAATCGGAGGAATTGAAACTTCAATGGCGTTCGGACTTAGCCTTGCAACGGCTACTCGAAGGCCCGCTCGGCCGAGGCGACTCCTCGTTCAGGTGGGGTAGTTTCGGTGAACTTGCCTCATCTTAGCCTTCACATAATAAATCGCATGTTTTTAACTTACACAATAGCCTTGATAATAAAATAGACGAATCCACATAGCTAAGGAAATAATTTCGACGGGTCGAAATGTGTTAGAACATGGAAAACGTCCCATTGTCTGCTTAGAAGTCGGCTCAGCGTGCTTTTAAATAACACTCGATCCTTCGTCCTGTGGCTTGGGAGAAGGAAGTCTGCCTAAGTTGGTTTAAGTTTGCCATAAAGCTACGAACTTAGCCTAAGTCATAGGCGTCGCATATATAAATGCTTGATAAAGCATACACGGTCCTATCGTCCAAGGCTTGGCATAGCCTTGATCGTCCCACGAGCTAAATTGTATCGCACGGCTTATGGCACAAGTCTAGGTACCCAAAGAACTTGGTTGTTCAAGTTAAGCGCATCCACGGTCCCACGATTCTACGGCTGCATATAGCTATTTGTTTCCACGGTCTTAAGGCTCATCACATAGAGTATGACTTGGACGATAGTGGCGCACGAAATATAATGGGTTTAAGGCATGAAACACGGTTGTTTCGATGATAGAAATGCCAGGGGCTATGGCAAGTATTAGGCACGTTTGGTGCAAGTTAAGTTGGAAGGCTATGTAGTAGTCGTTTCCTCGATTTCAAAGAAGTAAGTTCACGCGACTGTTTGTCGCTAAGGCGGTCCCTCGTTTGGGAGTCTCACGGTTCCTATGCACGTTTTCAAAGTATGAGACGGTCCCTCGGTTGGGAGTCTCACAGTTCCGATGCACGTTATGCAAAGTGTGGTTTAGAGCACGAGATGCTAAGTATAGTTCCAGTCATACCGTAAAGTTAGGCCATGCATTTACGTGAGTCTAGATGTCTCGTAGGTGTGTGGTCATTGGACAACTTGTCGACAAGGATTTCTTTCTCGACTGGTATTACGCCGGGGTACCGGGGCTAGTCGACCTAGGGGGAAGACGTTATAGCAACGCAAAATTGTACCGCGTGGGTAGTCGGGGGCTTTCTATGGGGCTAGCTACCTTGCATCGAAGGACCCGTCGCCTACCCGAGCTATGTCCACGATGGCTTGTCATGCCAGTGGCCTTTCATATAGATAATTGGCGTACTAAGCGGCGAATCGGCATACACGGTGTCGGTCGATTCTAAGAAAGTGCAAGCACGGTGTGACTTGAGTTGTAAAATGTGTGCTCGGTTTGCACCCAAGGTATTATGAAGCCTAAGATTTGGCTACACATAAAGACACGCGTTTCGGCACAAGATATGACATCGTACTTGAGTTCTCAACATGAGTTCCACAAGTTGGGTTAGACATTGCGAGTTAAGTCGAGAAGGACCGTAGGACAAGTTTGGTTAAGCTATGTTGAGTTGCGGGGCACGATATCGAAATGTGAGGCACGACCGCGTTGTCACAACACAAGTATAGGCAAGACTAAGCGAGAAGGCACTACCTCAGAGATATTGAAGCACGAATCGAGTTCATGGCACGACCGAGTCGTTATGCCCCAGAGTATGGCACGAAATACAAGTATGAGTCGGTACAATGATGATGCAGCCACGAGAAAGGTCTAAAGGCAAGGATAAGGAAGTTATCGGTGTGATAGCACGATAACGGTTGAGAGGCACTAAATAGGCCGAGAGTCTGTCCTAAAACTGATCCTAAGGCAAGAGTAGAAAGACAATAGTAAAGGGTTTATGTTGCACAAAGTAAATGAAATCGTGTTGGTTTTGTATGGGTAGGCGAGGAGCTCACTCCACCAGTACAGTTGAGTACTGACACCCACACAGTATTTATGTGCAGGCACATGTAGAAGCTCGTGCGCGGAGCTCGCTTGGATGCGTCGAGGCACAGTGTTCCTTGGCGATTCGAGGCGTGCATTCTGCGTGGAGACTGGACTTTTACGAGACATAATGTATGGACATCGCCTATACGTAGCATCCGCTGGCTCGAGACATATGTTGAGAGAGAACAGAGTGACTTGTAATGTGAGAAGAGTGAGTTTGAGTGATTGTAATCTTGGCCTTGCGCCCATTTGTAACCTTTATTTCAATATCAATAAAGAGCTTCTTTTGAATAACTTGTGTTTTGTTCTAAATTTTTGCTGCATGTTCAATGTCTCTGCTTGGGACTTCTGTGCGACGACCCCGTCGCAGCCGCTGCAATCGGCCGTTATGGAACCCGCCTTATACGAGTGCAATCTAGGCTCGTGCGGCATCACGCCTTAGCGAGGACGATCGCTCCTACGGGAGCGGGGCGTGACATCAAGTGTCGTTCCTTTACCCAATTCACAATTATCCTAAACTTCTCCTCATTTTTGCAACTGAGTGAAAATTCTCTACTCTAAATAAAAATTTTCGAAAACCAAGTCACATATTGTTGCATTTGACTTAGCAAATTACCTCCCTATTCTTTTGCTTTGTGAATGTTGGAGTGCTCGTAACCGGTTCTATTGCTATTATTAGCATATGTTGATGCTTTATATAAGACCCAATTTCTATTGAAAATGTACAACTCCACACTCTTTCTCTCTTATACTCTCATTTTTTTTCAAAGCAATCAATCTCCGTAAGTTCCTTATTGATTTCTGGGCAATGCTAAGTTTTTGTCACTCTTTTCGAGTTTTGTGCGACGAAGAGATACCAGTAAAGCGGGGGTTTTACCACTAGGAGCATTCGAAACAAGTCTGCACATAGACCCGAATCAACTCCTAGGGCAGTGCTACGTGCGCGACTTCCCCGGAGGCCGGTAACATTTAGTTTATTTTAATTTGTTTGCAGATTTCTAAAGGAAGGAAATGAAATAATTTTCAACAATCTAAGAGTTGAATTTTAGCAAATTAATTTTAAGGAATTTAATTTATTTCGCCTAAGACACATTTGTTAAACATTAGACATTTGTTAACAAGTATTTCTGTTCTACATTTTTAAAGAACATTTGTTAACAAGTATTCCCGTTCTATATTTTTAAACGACATTTGTTAACAAGTATTTATGTTCTACATTTTTAAATGATATTTGTTAACAAGTATTTCTGTTCTACATTTTTAAACGACATTTGTTAACAAGTATTAAAGTTTTGCTTAAAACATTTCGACATTTATAACAAGCATTTTCAACGAATTTATGTTCTGTTCAAAACAAGAACAATTGTTAACAAATATTCTCAGCTTATTAGTGTTGCAAGCATTTTTATTCTAGCATTTTAGCAAGTTAGGTATTCAGAAAGAACTCGGGACAATTTGCACAAATTTTTTATTATGGGTAATCTGAACTCTAGTATATTGTTTAATATCGTTTCAATTGACAAGACTGCTATACTAATATTTCATATACTTTGTTTCCATACTAGTAGCATATTGTTAATAAACATTCGTTACAAATTGCTGCTATCAATATAATTTTTAATATTGGTTAAATAGTTGTCATATCAATACAAATATATTGCTATTAGTCATATAACAATTTTTTTACCCAATTCTAAGACTGTTGTTTATCAATTCTGATTTCAGATGACTGTTTTAGAGATTGACAAGTTTCATAAGAAATATTGTATTAGTACCTTTTGTCAATACTAGTTTTCTTTACTTAATATTTTAATTTAAGCTAAAGCAAATAGTTTATTGATTTGGTAAATTTCTTTAATTTTAAAGTTCTAAAGTAGAGATTTGTTTGGGTACAAGCCAAAAGAGCCCTTCTGTCAACAAGACGTAAATCATATAAGCGACCGGTACTTAAGCGTCCCTAGTAGACCTCCGCTTACTGGAATCCGGCCCCTATAGCTAATCCAACCTTCTCAAAACTTAAAAACTAAAATTTTAAAGATGAATTACAAAGATCATCTAAAACTGTTATTCTTTAACTTAAAGAAAATTCCTTTATTAAGTAAATATAAATTCCTGCAAACTTTAGAGATCATGACTGTCAAGGAAGAGACATTTACGGTCAAACCTTCAAAGTTCAATGGTACATACTTCAAAAGGTGGCAGAGCCAAATGAAATTTTGCTTACCACTTTAGGTCTGATTTCTGCTATTGATGGGTCCACACCCATCACAAATGATTCTGACGATACAGAGTCTGACATAGGGGTAACCAGGTCATCCTCGTCCTCCAAACCTAAGACCCCTAAGGAAATAGACTACCATTGTTTTCATAGAATCTTAAGCGCTTTGTCAGAGTCTCTCTATGACATATTTTTTGAATATAAAAGCGGTAAAGAACTCTGGCATGTTTTGGAAGATGAATATGGATGTCATGATGCAAAAATTGAAAGATTCAATTCCTCCACATTCAACAGATATGTCATGATAGATAATAAACCTATCAATGACCAAATTCATGAATTCCAAGAACACCTTAGACATGTTCAAGCCAAATGTACAGTCTTCTCTACTGAGCATAAAATAGGATACTTGATAGATAAACTCCCTCCTTCTTGGTCTAACATTGTCAAAGATCTTACCTATTTATAAGGAACTATTACCTATGCTCAAGTTCTAAAGAGACTTAGAACAGAAGAAGAGTTTAGGTTAAAATCCAAAGCTAGGTCTGATTCCAAAGCTAGGATAAACCTTGTAAAAAGCCATAGTAAACCCAAGTCTAACCACTTTCTCAAACCGAAGAAAAACTCCTTCAAAAAGAAGCAAAGTTTTCAACCACATCACGAAAATCCTCATTACTAAAACCCTCATCACCAGCAATCTCAGAAACCTAAAAACTTTGGTCAGACTCAGGATCAGAGAAGATTTTGTTTTGTGTGTGGTAAAACAAACCATACGACCATCAACTGCTTCCATAGGAAGAAAGAAGCTGTCAAGACCTCCTTCGAAGGCAAAGGAAAGTCACAGGCTAATATGATTTTGAATGGGTTTTCTAGCTCCTTCACGTCTGTAAGCTATCAACCTGCAGTAAATATTTCTTAACATTCTGATGACTAGTGGTTGGATTTCGGAGCTAATGTTCACGTTTCGTTTGATCGCTCCTATTTTTCAAACTATCAAAAATCATGTGGAGGAGGTGTAACCCTAGAAGATGGCTCAACGAAATAGATCATAGAAAGAGAAAGAATAGATCTGAAGATGACATTAGAAAAAAAATTTACCTCTCTATGATGTGCTTCATGTGCCGTTGGTTAGGAGAAATCTAGTTAGTGGATCTCTACTTGTAGCATCAGGATACAAGATTATAATGGAGGCTAATAAAGTAGTTTTTTTCTAAGAATGAACTTTTGTGGGAATTTTTTTGTAAAAGATGGGCTCTTTATTTTGAGTACTATGAATAAAATTTCAAATCCTTCTTTTGTTATTGCAAATGTTGAATCCTCCAATGTTTGGCATGGCAGACTGGGTCATGTGAATTTAGGATCGCTTAAAAGGATCATGAACTTATATCTTATTCCTAAGACTCCTATTGATGATAAACACAAATGTGAGATTTGTGTTCAAGCCAAACACACTAGATTACCTTTCAAATCTGTCTATGGGGATTTTGAACTCCTATAACCTATCCATGGTGACGTTTGTGATTCCAATAGGGTTTTGACCCGAGGCTGTAGGAAATACTTTATCACTTTTATAGATGATCATTCAAAGTATTGTTATATATATCTTCTTAAAACCAAAGATGAAGTTATAGACATATTCAAGATATATAAATCTGAAGATGGGAACTAGTTAGATAAAAGAATTAAGATTCTTAGGTCAGATCGTGGTGGAAAGTATACCTCAAATAAAATAACTAATTTCTGTGAAGAACATGGGATTATTCATGAGGTTACTGTCCCTTATTCACCACAGTCCAACGGGGTTGTAGAAAGAAAGAATCACACTCTGTTAGACCTGATAAATGTAATGCTTCTCAGCTCATGTGCTCCTGATAATCTGTGGGGAGAGGCCTTATTGTCAGCCTGTTATATCATTAATAGGATACCAGTAAGTCTAATGATAAGACACCATATGAGTTAAGGAAATGCCGAATTCCTAGGATTAATTACCTTAAAGTTTGGAAATATCTAGCTAAGGTAGGAATTTCTGAACCCAAAAAGAGGAACATATAACCTAAAACTGTAGATGTTGTGTTCATAAGATATTTCCTAGACAGTAATGCCAATAGATTCCTTTTAACTCATTCTGAAGTAAACGAAATCTCTAATAATACAATTATAGAAGCTAGAGATGCAGTTTACTTTGAGAATATATTTTCCTTTAAAGATAGAACTTCATCATCTTCCCCCAACCCTTTTTTTACTCCATCTACTAGTTCTCATGTTTAAATATCAAGTCCTTAACCAGAACAAGATATACAACCTAGAAGGAGTAAAAGAGAAAGGATTAAAAAGAATTTAGGAGAAGAATTCTTCACTTTTTTGATAGAGGGTGATCCCTCAACCTATAAAGAAGCCATATCTTCTCTTGACGCCCCTTTCTGGAAAGAAGCTATTAACAATGAGTATAACTCCATTATGGAGAATAATACTTGATTTTTAGCAAACCTATCTTTAGGTAGTAAACCCATAGGTTGTAAGTGAATCTTTAAAAATGAACTTAGAGCCGATGGTACCATAAAAAAATACAAAGCTAGATTAGTAGCAAAGGAGTTCACCCAAAAAAAGGGATTAAACTATTTTGATACTTACTCTCCTGTAGCTAGAATCACTTCTATTAGAACCCTTCTAGCCTTAGCTTCCATTCATGATATGCTAATTCATCAAATGGATGTAAAGACATCATTTCTAAATGGAGATTTAGAGAAAAAAATATATATGGAGCAACCTGAAGGTTTTATTGCTAAAGGTCAAGAAAAAAAGGTTTGTAGATTAGTAAAATCTCTTTATGGCCTAAAGCAAGCTCCCAAGCAATGACACAACAAATTTGACAAAGTCATTTTAGAATTTAGTTTTGTACCAAACGAATATGACAAATATTTGTATTTTAAAAATACAAATGAAAGTTGTGTCATCTTATGTTTGTATGTTGATGATATCCTTATTCTAGGATGTTTACTGGAACTGATAAATAATACTAAAAATTATTTATCAAACCAGTTTGATATGAAAGACCTAGGTGAAGCCAACTTGATCCTAGGAATGCAAGTGTCCAAATGCAAAGAGGGCTATACTCTATCCTTAGCACATTCAATTGAGAAAATGCTAATTTTTTTTGAGTATTTTGACAAAAAATATGCCCTTACTCCTTATGACAGTAATGTTGGTCTCAAGAAGAATGAAGGATCACTTATAGAACAATATAGATATTCACAGATGATAGGGTCCCTATGTACATAACAAATATGACCAGACCTGATATTGCATTTGCTATTGGGAGACTAAATAGATATATTAGTATTCCAAACTAGTCACATTAGACTGCATTGGAGTATTTAGATATCTTAGTGATACTCTAGATTATAAACTTCATTATACTAGACACCCTGATATCATAGAATTAGGTTATTCAGATGCAAACTTGGTAACTGATTCACATGATGTAAAATCTACTACTAGATATGTCTTTACTCTAGGAGGAGCTGCAATCTCCTGGAGTTCGTCTAAACAAACTATCATAGCTAGGAGTACAATGGACTCTGAAATGATAGCTCTGGACACTACTTGTATAGTAAGCCGAATGGCTTAGAAATCTTATTATACATATACCTGTTTTTCATATTCATGTTCCTGCAATTTCTATCATGTGATAACAAATCTGTTATTGAACTACTAAAACATGATTATGTGAATGCTAAGATGAACAGGCACCTGCAGCTGTGTTTCAAGTTAATAAAGAGCCTATTAGGCAAATATGTGGTTCTTGACTACATAACGTCATAAAAGAACCTTGTAGACCACTTGACGAAGGGTCTATCTAGGACATTGATCCTAGAATCATCGAGGAAGATGGGATTAAGCCCATAAGTTAGTCACCAGCAGTGGCAACCCAATTGAGTCTGACTGGAGATCCCAAGAAGCTGGTCCAATGTGTAAGAACAAGCTGGACTAGGTGACTATTATGGACCACTGATCCTGAGATTAAATTCTCTTAATATAAATATCCAAGATGCTGTACATGTGTACATGAATACCCCATCTCTATGGTGACAGTGTTCCGGTGTGATATGGTTAGGGTGAGTTTTGACTCTTAATAGGTCCAAGCATGATATGCAGGGTTGACTCTTATCACCAACCCTTAAGGACTTACCTATATAAGAGGTCATGAAGGCCGCGACTATGGGACATGACGATCCCAGAAAACTCTCATGAATATAGAATAAGTGCGCATGGCCAATCAAAAGTGCCACCCGATAGACCCAAGAACCTCTAGCATACTATTTGTGTTATTTTCTAAATTTGTTTCAAGAAGTCTGATTCAAGGCATAGTCCATCAAGCACTTCTTCAGATAAAGGCAATAATCACTAAGTGAGATTCAAGGCTGTAGTCAATCTCATCTACGCATAGTATATATTTGTCCATAAATTCTTTACTCATATTCTTCTCTCTATTTTTTGAAACTTGGTTTTTTTTTTTTTTTTTTGGGGGGGGGGGGGGGGGGGGGGGGATTGTTGTATTTGACTAAGCAAATAGCAAAAACCAAGTCACCTATTGTTGTATTTGACTTAGCAAATCACCTCCCTATTCTTTTGCTTTGTGATCATTGGAGTCCTCATAACCGGTTCTATAGCTATTATTAGCATATGTTGATGCTTTATATAAGACCCAATTTCTATTGAAAATGTACAACTCCACTCTCTCTCTTATACTCTTATTTTTTTCTAAAGCAATCAATCTCCGTAAGTTCCTTACTGATTTTTGGACAATGCTAAGTTTGGGTTACTTTTTTCGAGTTGTGTGCGACGATGAGATACCGATAGAGTGAAAGTTTTGCCACTATGAGCATTCGGAACAAGTTTGCACATAGATCCGAATCAACTTTTAAGACAGTGCTACGTGCGCGACTTCCCCGGATACCGGTAACATTTACTTTATTTTAATTTGTTTGCAGATTTTTAAAGGAATGAAGTGGAATAATTTCCAACAGATATCACACGTTGGATCTTGTTTAAGTAATCTAATCTTAACCATTGAAAAATCAACAATTAAAATTAGATAACTTACACAAGATCCAACGGATGTGAAAGAGGGGATACTTGGGGATACAAAAATGAGGGATGCGGATCCCTCATATATATATATATATATATATATATATATATATATATATATATATATATATATATATATGTGAAGCAATGGGTACTTCTTTTGAATAAAACAAAATAATTTACAACTCACTTCTCACCATCTAACTAATAGGTGAATCAAATCCCTTTTCAGAAAACCAGTTCACTGTGCGCCCCACCCCGAATGTCACCCTGAGCCAGATCTTCCCATACATTGTATATCACTCTCAATGTTATTAATAATCCCTTGAATATATATATGAAGGTTCCTTCAAAAATCCTTCGATTCCTCTCACGCCAAATATGCCAGATTGCAGCGAGGAATCTGATTCTGGCTGCGCTATATAAGTCTCGCCCATGAGTATTCAGTTAAGTAATATTGTTGATGATATTTTGTAACCCCTCAGCTTCGACTCTGGCTATTCCATGTTGGTCACAACAATGCTTCCAGATGTACTCCGAAACATAGCATTGGAAGAACAAGTGGTCCCGCGACTCATCTTCACGCCATCATAGCACAGCTCCTATGCGGGACTCGTACGCCAAATCTAGTGAGGCGTTCTCTAGTAAGCAATCTATTTCGGATAACTTTGTACCCACATAGTTTCATTTTAGCCGCGCAACCCTTCACCCATATGATATCCGCCCAAGCTACTTCCGGCCGCCGCGTACGATCCAGGTCATATACCGCCTAGCGCACAAACCACTGCTCTCCGGTAGCTGCCCATTCCCATCTATCCGTAGAAGCTTCTTTGTCTATTTGAATAGCTAATGTCACCCGAGAGCCAGTTTCCAATTGGTCGGACCATTGGCTGCCAATTTCCATCCTTGATAAGCACACTAAGCGGCTCGTCTCGGCCAATAATCTCATACACCAGCCACCCAACCTTATCAACAAGGCTTTGCTGTTGAAGCCATGGGTCCTTCCAAAGATTAGTCTTCTTCTCATCATGTATAACCCGACGGAGAAGTATTCTGAGCTTAGGTCGAATCCGGAGTATATTTTTGATTGTGACAGAGAAATTGTTATTAGATTGTTGCACCCAAAAATTCTCACCTTGGAAATATCTATGCCGAGCCCAGGTGGCCCACAACGACTCCCCCTCGAGTAATGTCCACGCCAACTTAATCATTATGAGCTCTCGAATGACCCTTAGTGACCGCAACCCTATGCCACCCTCTTCTTTGCTCCGCGTAAGTTCCTCCCATGCAATAGCATGCAAACTCCCACGCCAAACAAAATTAGCACACAATTTCTCTATGTCTGCAAGGTCCGATCCGTCATATAGAGCGCTTGTAACCAGTAATTAGCCATGGATAAAATGACAGAGCGAACTAGCTCTATTCTCCCTCCAAAAGCAAGCAGTTGGGATTGTCAGCCCTCAAGACGAGCTTGGATATATTGTATCAAACCCTGACAATTAGCGTCTCTGACATATGTGATAGATAGCGGAAGACCAGATATCATACTGGCAGTTGGCCCATCTCAATTTGCAGCATGTCTGACCACCTCTCTTTAGCATGACAATCCTTATTGAAGAAAACCTAACTTTTGTTTCTGTTCAACTGGAGATCCGATTGCTGCCCAAACTCCATAAGGATGTTATTGAGTGTAGTAATACTCTTCTCTGACGGTTCAATGAAGACTAACAAATCATGTGCATATACAAGATGGGAGACAATAGGGGAAGTACGCCGGTACAACGGCGTGATTTGACATCGGTACACAGCAAGGTCCATCATACAGGTGAAGAATTCCATCACAATCTTAAATAAGTACAGCGAAAGGGGGTTCCCCTGGCGTAATCCTCGGTTGCTTCCAAAGAACCCATGCGGTTGGCCCTTTATAAGTACCGAGAATGTCGGCGTGGAGATACACTCCCTGGTCCGCTTGACCCACCACCTGTCAAAGCCCATGTCAGACATTAAATGGCAAAGGAAATATCTATTAACCATGTCGTACGCCTTTTGTAAATCCAGTTTGATACAGCTTTTCCGTCCCCCTACCTTGTTAAAATCTCGGACCAACTCATGCGCCAACAAGCAGTTTTCTGTAATGGATCGACATTTGATAATAGCCGATTGGTTGGCCGAAATCAACTGTTTCATGATCTCCTGCATTCTGTTGCACATCAAATTGTTATAATTTTGTACAGAAAATTGCAGCATGCAATCTGTCGGAAATCTCCCAGAGCAGTCGCATCCTCTTTCTTCGGTACCAAGGTCAGAAAGGTATGGTTTAATTCCTTCAGTATACGACTTGTATTAAAGAAATCTTGAACAACATCATGTATTTGGAACTTCAGCTGCTCCCAATGTTGCTTAAAGAATGCGGCATTAAACCCATCTGGCCCCGGGGTTTTATTAGGGTCAGCTAGTTTGATGATCAACTCAATTTCTGTCAAGGAAATCTCGCGCCTGAGCCAGGCGTTTCCTGCATCAGATGCAAGCCTCTTGCTAACGAACGGAGGGAACTCTTTGACATAAGAGGACTGGTTGTATAGGTTTGAATAGAAACTGATTGTTTCTTCCTCCAACTTTTTATCCGAAGCTGTAGACGTCCCATCCTCATTTAGAAGAGGACCAATGGAGTTTCTATGGGAGCGAGCTCGGATCAATGCGTGAAAGAATCTCGAACAACGATCGCCATCATGAAGCCAAGTACACTTGGCGCGCGGTTGAAGAGCGACTTCTTCCAGAAACCTGCCATGCCGCACCAATTCCTGGATAGCAGTTTCTTCCGCGGCCAAGGAAGTGTTCATGGGATCCCTCTGTAGCCGACCTTGGATATCTACTAGTTTAGCTTCCGCCACTTCCAGACTAGATTTAGGCTTAGGCTTTGTCTTGTTCCACCATTTAAGAGAATATTTGATTAGTTTAAGTCTATGAACCAAGCAAAACTGAGGCCTACCTGTCAAGTTCTTCTCGAATCCGCACGAGATAGCCTCCTTATACCCATCTTCGTTCGGCCAGGCATTGCAGAACCGGAATGGTCTTCTTTTGTTCGATGTAGTCGTAGTCAGACGAAGCAGAACATGAGCGTGGTCGGTAGTGCCACTTGGGAGGCCTTCAGCTCGAACGTGAGGGAACATCTCCAGCCATTTATCATTACATAAAGTCTGGTCCGATTGACAAACCACTCGATTTTGCGACGAGCTATTACCCCACGTCCGTATGTGTCCTATGCGAGAGACGCATACTAACCCCGAACTGAGAAGACAATCCTGAAAGTCAGCCAGGATGGTAGCCGGCACCTGCTTTCCCCCAAGTTTCTCCCCTTCCACCAATAAGGCATTAAAGTCACCACTCAGGACCAGAGGGACATGATTCGCGGACTCCGCCAATATCATCACTATACCCCTCCAAAGTTGAAACCGCCTCCTTTCGGTCGTTATGTCCATATACAGAGCCAACCATAATTTGCAACCCATCTCTATTAGTGAACTCCACAACTATCAGTTGCTCCAATACGAATTTGACCTGTCCCTTCCAGTCACGAGTATCCCAAAGGAGCCAGATACGCGCAATACCACACATGTCAAGATTGTGGACCGTGTCCCATTGTGGGGAGACTCTACTATGAATTTTAGACGCCGACTTCAGCTTGCTCTCAATGACTGCAACAACCGAACGCTTATGCTTCTTCACCAAATTTTGGATTTCTTGCCACCTACCAATCGAATTGGTCTCGCGAACGTTCTATGTGAGAACCGTCATTGGGCACTGTGGTGGGCATCCTTCTGAACCCTCTGGCTCTCCCGCGGATGGGACGGGGCGAACCTGGCTTCCTGGGGGCGAATACTCCGATTATCTGTTCCTCGGCTTGGCTGGCAGGAATCCCGCGTGAGGAGATGCCAATCCAGGTTGGCTAAAGTTAGTGCATTAGCATCCTCCTTCCCATGCACATTTTCAGAAGCGGCTTCCTTATCACTAGACATGGTTGTCTTCTTCCTTATGTGAATAAAGGAGTCAGGTGTTGGGAAAGAAGCGCGAAAACCTTTCCCCAAATCGGAGAGTACCTGCGAGAGGACCGAGCAAACAACGCACGAACCCAAAAACAAGCACACAAAAACAACCACGCAGACACAGAGAATTTTTGACGTGGAAACCCTTGCGGGAAAAAATTACGGGACGATCGGAGTCCAACCCTGAGAAGCCTCCACTAATGGAATAGAAGAATTACACCCTCTACAAACTCCTCCCGATCCAAATCGGATCCCCACAACACTCAGAGATAAGAACAATGATTACAAGGCTACGAAGAGCGAGAACGACGAGTAGAAATTACCCGAACACGATCTCCTTCGAACAGCGACCTTCAATCCTCCGTCTTCTTCTCCGAAGTTGTAATGGCACTCTTGCCTCCTTCTCTCTCAAACTTGTGTTGTCCAATGCGATTATTGAGTTAGGGTTGAGAAAACTCAATATATCTCTCTAATCCCGCAACCAACCTGGACCGTTGGATTAGATCCAATGATGAAAACTCATCCTGAAATCCGCTTCAGCCCCCCGACACACAGAGTTCGGCCAGAACTCTGTGTGGGGCAACCAGCACTGGATGGCCAAACCCTGGAACGGCCAGACCGAGTTCGGCCAGAACTCGGCCTGGGACCGAGTTCGGCCCGAACTCGGCAGACTTGGTCCAGAACCCCCTTTGGGGCAGCAGCAGCAGTAACAACTACTCCCGAGCTTCTCCGACATCGGACGGCGCTCGTCGCAATCCGGGATCTTCTCCACATAGGTTGGGAATCCCACCCACTCCAACAAATCTCCCCCTTCACAACTATGGGGAGGACGTCGTCATCCCGACGATCTGCCTGCAGTACTCAAACTTCCCCCTTGGTAGAATCTTCGTGAACATATCAGCTCCGTTGTCATCTGTATGCACCTTCTCAAGCTCCGCGTCCTTCTTTTCAACCACATCCCGTATCCAATGATACCGAGTCTCGATGTGCTTGGACCGGCTATGAAACGTCTGATTCTTCACAAGATGGATAGCACTCTGACTGTCGCAAAGCAAAGTATACTGCTCTTGCTTCAGTCCCATTTCCTGCAACAGCTTCTTCATCCACAACAGCTCCTTGCAAGCCTCCGTCGCCGCAATGTATTCCGCCTCCGTCGTCGACAAGGCAACACACTTCTGCAACCGCGACTGCCATGACACTGCTCCTTCCGCAAACATCATCACGTAGCCTGAAGTCGATCGCCTCGTGTCTACATCTCCAGCCATATCAGCGTCGGTATACCCAACCAGCTTCGGCTCGTCACCACCAAAGGAAAGTCTCCAACCAGCAGTGCCCTGAAGATATCGTAGAATTCACTTGACCGCACTCCAGTGTACCCTTCCAGGATTCGAAAGATACCTGCTAACCGTACCAACTGCATGAGCAATATCTGGCCTCGTACACACCATGGCATACATAAGGCTTCCCACAGCTGAGGCATATGGAACCCGCTCCATATCTTTCTTTTCGTCCTCGGTAGATGGACACTGCTCCTCAGTGAACTTAAAGTGAGCTGCGAGGGGGGAACTCACTTTCTTCGACCCGTCCATCCTGAAACGCTGAAGTACCCGGTGAATGTACTTCTTTTGGGACAAGTGTAGCAGCTTGGACTCTCTCTCTCTCGGCTGATCTCCATCCCAAGAATAGTCTTCGCTGCGCCCAAATCCTTCATAGAGAAGGCCGCGCCCAGTTGGCGCTTCAACTCCGCTATCCTAGTGGCATTCCGACCCACTAATAGCATATCATCAACATAGAGCAACAAAATGATGAAATCATCCTCGGCAAAATACCTCACAAATGCACAATGGTCCGACGTCGTCCGTGCATAACCATGCTCTCCCATAAACGACTCGAACTTTCTGTACCACTGCCTCGGAGCCTGCTTCAGACCATACAAGCTCTTCCTCAACCGGCAGACCAAATGTGACTTGTCCTTCTCACAGAATCCCTCCGGCTGCTCCATGTACAACTCCTCCTCAAGATCACCGTGGAGGAACGCCGTCTTCACGTCCATCTGCTCGACCTCCAAGTCGAAACTGGCTGCTAATGCTAGTACCAGCTTGACGACAGGCGAAAAGATTTCATCATAATCCACGCCTTTCCGCTGACCGTAGCCCTTGACTACCAGCCTCGCTTTGTATCGAGGACGAGTAGCATCATCCGTCTGCTTCACTCTGAACACCCATCGATTCTTCAAAGCCTTCTTGCCCTTTGGCAACTGCACCAGATCATAAGTAGAATTGGTGTGCAAGGAACTCATCTCCTCCTGCATAGCTACCATCCACTCCTGCCTGTGTTCGTCTTCCATAGCCTCTGCGAAACTTTCGGGCTCTCCCTCGTCAGTCAATAGCACATACTCATCCGGCGAGTATCTCGTAGATGGTCGACGATCCCTGTTGCTCCTTCTCAGTGGAGCCACTGGTGCTGGCTGTATACCGACAGCCTCCGCCCCTTCAGGAACTACCTCTCCGGCATGCTCATCTTCCTGAGGGACACCCTGACCACCATCAGCAGGCTGATGATCAAGGTTGGGAGCAACTCCATGTACCGGCTCCCCCATAACTGGATCCTCTGCGATGTCCTCTGGAAACTGCTTGAAGCGAAATGACTCTAACTCAGGCAATTCCTCAGCCTCAGAAGGCGTCTCGGAATCCTGAGTGTTGGTCATGGTCTGATCCTCGACGAACACCACGTCCCTGCTTTTGTAGAGCTTTCCTTCCACTGGGTCGTAGAGTCTATAGCCAAACTCATCCCGACCGTAGCCGACAAAGACGCATCGCCTCGTCTTCGGCTCAAGTTTGGTCCTCTCGTCCTTCGATACATGCACGAAGGCCTTACAACCAAACGCCCGCAGGTGACTGTATGACGGCTCCTTGCCGTACCATACTTTGTCAGGCACATCACCCTGCAAAGGAGCACTAGGAGACAAATTAATAATATAAGCAGCTGTGAGAAGAGCCTCACCCCAATAACTGCCCGACAAGTTTGCTTCTGACAGCAAACACCGCACCCTCTCCATCAGTGTCCTGTTCATGCGCTCCGCTACACCATTGAGCTGAGGTGTCTTTGGCGGAGTCTTCTAGTGTCGTATCCCTTGCTCTCTGTAATACGCATCAAAGGGACCGATGTATTCGCCGCCATTGTCGGATCGAACACACAACAACTTCTTGTCCGTCTCCCTTTCAACGGAGGCCTGAAACTCTTTGAAAGTAGGCAGCACCTGATCCTTGGTCTTTAAGGCATAGACCCAAACCTTCCTGGAACAGTCATCAATAAAAGTCACAAAGTAAGAAACACCACCAAAAGATTTTACCTTCATAGGACCGCAGACATCCGAGTGAATCAACTCGGGCAACGCCGGCTTCCTCGAACTTGGGTGACTTTGGAAAGACACCCTATTTTGCTTCCCAGCTAAACAGTGCGTGCATTTCTCCAACTTTGTTAACTTGAGCCCCGGAATCACTTCCCTGTTCACCAAGTAGCTCATCCCCTTCTCGCTGATATGGCCGAGCCGCCTGTGCCACAACTCGGTAGACGCATCACTGACTGCGTTCACCTCCTGTGCCCCCTCTGCACTCCCCTCCATATAGTAGAGACCGGACTTCTTGCTTCCTCTGGCAATCACCATCGAACCTCTGGAAAGCTTCCACTGACTGTTCCCGAAGAGACTGAAGAATCCCTCGTCATCCAACCTTCCAACCGACACCAGGTTGAAACGGATATCAGGGACATGACGAACATCCTTGAAAACAAGAACCGCACCCGTCTTCGTTCTCAAATGCACATCTTCAACGGCAACCGCCTTCGACACATCTCCATTGCCCATCTTCAACACGCCACAGTCGCCTGTCGTGTAAGTGGCAAACAGTGCCCTATTGTGAGATACATGTGCTGAAGCCCCTGAGTCCACCAGCCAAGAATTGTCATCGCAGGCGAGGTTAGTAATGACCTCATCACCTACGACGATCACATCGCCTCCATGCACCGAGGCCGCCGCTGTAGTGTTCTCTTCTTGCTTCCCCTTGTCGCCCTTCTTCTCCTTCTTCCAAGCGAAACAATTCTGCTTGATATGGCCCTTCTTACCGCAATGGTAACACTCCGAGTCCTTGTAACGACCTTTGGACTTCCCCCTGCTCTTGTCTCTGCCACCACCTGGACCCCTGCTTTTGCCCCTTCCGCGGCTCTCTGAAATAAGTACCTCTGAGTGGTAGGATGTGGATGAAGTGCCCTGAGAATGTCTCCGCATCTCTTCATTCAACACCCCGCTCTTGGCAAACTCCAGACTGACCACGCCCTCTGGAGCAGAAGCGATCATAGATACTCGTACGGTCTCCCACGAGTCTGGCAATGTACACAGCAGCCACAGTCCCTGAACTTCGTCGTCGAACTTGACTCCCATAGAAGATAGCTGGTCAACCACGCCCTGGAAATCACTCAAGTGATCCGTAATAGACGCCCCATCCTTGTACCGCAGACCCATCATCGTTCGGATCAGGAACAACTTGTTTACCCCGATCTTCTTCGCATACAAGGATTCCAGCTTATCCCACAACGTCTTCGCGTGCTCAATATTGGCAACGTGGTTGTACACGTTCTCATCAACAAACTGCCGTATGTACCTACACACCTGTATGTGCTCGAACTTCCAGTCCTCCTCGGATTTATTACTGGGCCTCTCGGTTGCAAACACAGGTAGATGCAGCTTTTTGACAAATAGCAAATCCTTCATCTTGCTCCGCCAATAATGATAGTTTGTGCCATTAAGGTTCACCATGCGCACCGGCTTCGCATCCATCTCTCCTCTCTGGTTCCTCTGTCAACTCCTGACACCCTTTGAACCCAAAGCTCTGATACCACTCTGTTGGGAAAGAAGCGCAGAAACCTTTCCCCAAACCGGAGAGTACCTGCGAGAGGACCGAGCAAACAACGCACGAACCCAAAAACAAGCACACAAAAACAACCACGCAGACACAGAGAATTTTTGACGTGGAAACCCTTGCGGGAAAAAACCACGGGACGATCGGAGTCCAACCCTGAGAAGCCTCCACTAATAGAATAGAAGAATTACACCATCTACAAACTCCTCCCGATCCAAATCGGATCCCCACAACACTCAGAGATAAGAACAATGATTACAAGGCTACGAAGAGCGAGAACGACGAGTAGAAATTACCCGAACACGATCTCCTTCGAACAGCGACCTTCAATCCTCCGTCTTCTTCTCCGAAGTTGTAATGGCACTCTTGCCTCCTTCTCTCTCAAACTTGTGTTGTCCAATGCGATTATTGAGTTAGGGTTGAGAAAACTCAATATATCTCCCTAATCCCGCAACCAACCTGGACCGTTGGATTAGATCCAATAATGAAAACTCATCCTGAAATCCGCTTCAGTCCCCCGACACACAGAGTTCGGCCAGAACTCTGTGTGGGGCAACCAGCACTGGATGGCCAAACCCTGAAACGGCCAGACCGAGTTCGGCCAGAACTCGGCCTGGGACCGAGTTCGGCCCGAACTCGGCAGACTTGGTCCAGAACCCCCTTTAGGGCAGCAGCAGCAGTAACAACTACTCCCGAGCTTCTCCGACATCGGACGGCGCTCGTCGCACTCCGGGATCTTCTCCACATAGGTTGGGACCCCACCCACTCCAACATCAGGTACCATGCCTCCTTGTGCCATTGAATCTCTATGAGAGTTGCTTGGGACGTGGTAGGCTCCATGAGTTGGTCCTTCCTGTAAGACCAGAGCAAGGCTCAGGTCCTCCCCTATGTTAATATTGGCTTCGGAGACTTGGCGTTTCCCTAGTAAGGAGGAGGGCACGGCCTCCCTATTTACTTGCTCACCTTCTTCTTCCCTGTCTTATTCATCACCATGCTTTCTTTTCCGACATGCTCTCCTTGAATGTTGGCTTCCATAGGCGCAACTTCAACTCCTTGTTCTCCGCCATTGAGATCCCCAGATGGTAGAGGCTCTTGACAATGGGCTTTCATGGGTCCAAAACATCGGCACTTCTCACAAGAGGGAGGTACCCATTCGTACTCAACGTCCTGAGTGATCCAGTCACCACTAGGTAAAACTAGGTCTATACTTCTCGGCAGGATTTCCGTGGCAGAGATCACTACGAAAATCCTCGCATATGATAGATGTTGTCTTCTTGCAGTTGGGATTTTCGTGCGAATTGGCTTACCCACCATGCTAGCCATTTTTATAATAGACGGAATACTCCATAGCTGCGGGGTGAGCCAAGGAAGTCGGATCCAAACAGAGACCTTTGTCCAACGAACTTTCTCAAAATTAGATTCAGGAAATCACCGCTTTAGTACTATTAACCTTCCATCGAAGGTCCAAGGACCCCCTTCAAGGCTTCGTTCTAGATCTTCAAGAAGATCGAACTTTATGAAATAGAACCCATTCTCCCTCGAGAATATCTCCATCTCGCCGACCGGTCTCCATACTCGCAATGCAAATGCCCGGAGTTGTCCCTAAAAAGGTTTCTGACCCATTACATATAGTACTAGAGTATTTTTCCAATACTCTATAGTTTCCTATATATCCTCATGTGTGATTTCTACCACCTTCTTCTCATTTATAATACTGGGTTCAATATACTGCATGTCGACCTCCTCTTCAACTGCGGCTGGTTTGCATATTTCTGCTCAGGATACGGGTTTTGTTCGAACACCAGCGTTGTCCACTGGACGACGGTCCCATGACGCCCATGGCGGCCGAACCTCCTCCTCCTTCGGAGCTTTCCCTTCACCTCCCTGCAATCGGACTTCCCTGGTTATGCCTGCAGGGACCGTCTACCCCCGACAATATTATGCCGATCTCCTCTAGGGGCCGCCCTTGGTCGTAGCGGAGGACAACGATCCCTATTGCCATGTTCCTCCGCCAGTGGGATATGGCGAGGGGATCTTCCTCCGCGAGACGGCTGGGGAGTCCCTCGTCTCTGCGCCATAGAGCCAGAGCCACCTTATGCCGCCAGGAGTCTACCACGACGCCTCCGCTCGACCGTTGTCCATCCTCCCGCCGATTCTCGGATGCCCATATCGTCCTGTGTCGTTTCTCTTTCCTCTCCTGTTGAACGAGAGCCGCCCGCCGTTATTCCTCCATCAGGAGGAAACCCTAGCGCCGGTGACTTCTCCATTATATATATATATATATATATATATATATATATATATATATATATATAGAGAGAGAGAGAGAGAGAGAGAGAGAGAGAGAGAGAGCCAATGACTCCCTAGCCTAGTGGTAGTGGTGAGGCATGCGGTCCGAGTGGTAGCTGTGGTCAGGGTTCGCCACAATTACCTTATTTCACTATATATATATATATATATATATATATATATATATATATATATATATATATATGGTAGCTGTCAATGACCCTCTAGCCTAGTGGTAGTGGCAGGCATACGGCTATCACAAATGTTGTCATTTAATAAAAAATGCAAATCGTTGCACAATTATTATAAATAATAAGGGCACCCGCAACAGGTTACCAAAAGCGTTGTGCAATTGTTGCTAACAATAAATCTTTTTATAAGGCTTAAACTAATTGTTGCGAGATACTAACACATTTGCAACAGTTACGTAAAACAATTGCATAACGTTGTCCATTCATCTCAATCTAACAACATTTTTATAAAATCGTCGCTAGACCGTTGTAAAAAAGAAAATTGTTTAGCAAGCATTTACAAACCGTTATAAAAGATTTTAGAGGCAACGGTCCACTTCTAACTGTTGCCAATAACTTTAATTTGACAACAGTTTTTAGAACCATTATTAGATCGTTACAAATACTAGTTCCAACACCACCCATATAACCTGTCACGACCCGCACCCTAGAGTAAGGGCACGAGAAGTGGGTACGTCCAGCCTACGCCGCAGTGTCGGTGGTAGAATGCTGTCCTAGGTTAATGCATCTAACAGTTTAAGGCTAAACAGTTTATACTCCCCGAATGAGGGTGACATAGCAGAATGTAAACTCAATCACAACTAAGGAAGAAGAAGTACGATATGATATAAAACTCAAAATAAAATACCGAAGATCAGAAGAGTCTAAGTGTCTAAGATAACATCTCAGCAAACATCCAGAAATACAAGTCTCAACTACTGAATATGAAAGAATATATACAATCCAGATCCCAAATGACAGTAATAGTAAAACCTAGACTAGGGAGCCTCAGTCTCTATAGCTAATGGATCCGGCTGGAAATTCGGATCACTGGTGTCATCTAGAGATGTCCCGTAGAAGGTATCCACACAGGCCTCCTCCTCGTCCTCTGTAATATTTTCAACAGGTCCAGTCAGGACAGGAACGAGCACAATACATCTCAACAGATCATAGCAGGTTAGAAAATATAATCATGCAGTAAAGTAAGATACAGGAACTGAAGAAAGTACAGAATATAAACCGAGAGAGAACTGTAATAGAAATATCTACTATAAGTAGAGAACTAACAGTGGCTAGTGAGTCAGAGTACAATATAAACATGTGAATGGCATAGGAGATTCTGATGAGACACGACGGAGATGATCAGATGAGATACTACTTGAATATTATTCACATGTCTACTTCTACTCTCCCGTACCCCCAATCAATACACAAGGATCCAGCCAGGTTATGTTATGATCCATATAACGGCCCACAAGGGGTGATACATAGTAGGCCCAAAAATGGGTGATTCTAGGAATGCCCATAAATGGGTGATTCAAGGAAGACTCTGTGATCATGAGAGTACATGTCACAAGTGATCAATGAATCATGAAGCATAGTGATACACAATGTAAGTGAAACGCACAGAACATGTAGTATCCGATGCTCCCTGAGGGGATAACATCTCAAGAAGGGATCCATATAGTACTAATCCGTGTGACCAACATGACAGTATCAAGTAACGTAATTTAAAACAGGAAAATAATTCTAAACAGGATATGAAATGATCAGAGAATATACTCGCCTGGTATCTGAGTGTCCAATAAGTACTGTCTGAGGAGTGGTTTCTGGTTCCTATTTAGAACAGCACAAGTCATAACATGTCCAGAATGGTAATAAGATGCACTACAATGCATTCTAAATGAATCTAGGTCAATCTAGGCCAAAGTCAACTCTTGGTCAACTCTAAAAGTCAAACTATGGTCAAACTAGGTCTAACAAGTCTGAATTAGGTCAAACAAGTTATTCTAGGTCTAAACAAGTCTAGGTTATGTTAAACTAGGTTTAACAATCATTCTAAGTCCTAACAAGTCTATATTAGTCTAATCAAGGCTAAACTAGCCTATGCTAGTATACCAAGTCCATACAACCTATACAACATAAAGTCAAAACCAATATCACACAACCTATATTGCATCTAGGCCTACACATGGAAATCACATAATACATACATATATATATACATATAGGCTACCTATATGTATACCACACATACATATATATAATAGTACACACACATATTATAATATATAGGATACCTACATATATACATAATATACTTTATGCATTAGATATACATACATATATATAGATTATATATACATAGAGAGGGGAAACTATGAGATATGTGTGTGTCTAAAGGGGAAACCATGTGTGTGTATGCTCACAGAGTTGTGTGTAGGAATACATGAACCTGTGACAGTGTTCAGTCACATGAGATTGTGTGAGGGTATGTGTGTGTTATCAGTGAGTGTAGTGTTCCAGGAAATAGAGTGTGTGTGTGTTATAGGGTGTTGTGTGTGACAGGATATGTGAACCTGGGTGATAGTGTCCAGGTTAATTTCAGTGTGTGTTGACAGGAATATATGTAATGTGTGCCACAGGAATATGTGTGCTGTATGTGTTCATGTGTGTGTGTGTGTAGGTAGGATGTGTGTGTGTGTCTGTGTCTCAAGAGGAGACAATGTGTGTTAGAGTGCTAAGAGAGGAACTTGTGTGTTCACAGGAAAATTATATTCAGTTATCAATGACAGTGAACAGGTATGGGAATTTGCATTGATTAAGAAAAGGAAACCAATTCAGTTTCAGGTTCAACATCAGTCAATCCCAGGTTTTAACATATTTTAGGTTTAACATCTAACATGATATCAAATATAGCATAGGAACGAATCATGTGTCAATCTCATATAAACCCAACCAATTTCGATTTTACTTCCCAACCAATTCACACCAAAATCGACATATAACTAGAATACTTATAGGTAAACAACATTAGGGTATTAAACCAATAATTAACAGCATTTAAGTGGGTTCACTACAACAGAAATACCCTTTAATGACGGCTAAAAACAGTCATTAATCACGAACCATGACGGGTTTTTTTTCTTAATCCAAGCGTTATGAAATCGGGTGTTATAAATGTTTTTCAAAGCGTTATAGATAAATCGTCCGAAAACGTCATTAATAGTATGAATTTCTACTACGTTCTATTTTCAAAGCGTTATGGATAGTTATGTAAAAATGTTATAAATATTTAATATGGTTGGAGTCAGGACATTTTGAAAGCGTTATGATTGGTCATTTGTATAACATTTATAACGCTCTATAATGCATGTTATACATTCCAAACCCTGCTCAATTCAATTCGAAAACAACCACTTAATTTGAACCATATTCACAACAAAACATTGAAATGTAACATTAATCTCCATTTCATTGTCTCAAAATAGGGTACATTCCATTGTCTCAAAATAGAGTACACTTTAGCTATCATTCCACATTTCTCAGGCCATATATATATACATCTTCATAAAAATCTATAGATCAGTATCCAATATAGCTAGTACACTTTACATCAAAACTATCCACATATCCCACACCATAACATACAACTTAGTCACATGAAGACCTGTGTCCACAGCACATGTACCCTGCAAAAGATAAAACAAGGTTTAATAAATGTGATATAATGATATAAGTCCTGATTAAAAACACACATTTATAAGATCACAATTCAATAATGTTGTGGGAAACTGTTGTATGGAGTTTCTGTCATATTCATCTTTTGTATATATAATGTAACTATCAGAAAGATGTTGGCTAAGGCCTGAGGCTATTGCCTGCAGGTAGGGCAAGTGGCAGCAGGCCAGGCCAAAGCAGTAGGCTACATTAGCAGCAGCAGGAGACTCATTCCTCCCCCCCCCCTATTCCAGCTTGACCTGCTGTAGGCAAGTGGCAGCAGATGTTGGCTAAGGCCATTGATGCTGCAGATGTTGGGCTAAGGCTTAAGGCTATTGCCTGCAGGTAGGGCAAGTGGCAGCAGGCCAGACCAAAGCAGTAGGCTACATTAGCAGCAGCAGGGGACTCATTCCCCCCCTCCAGCTTGACCTGCTGTAGGCTCTTGGCCATAGGCCTACGCAAGCAGTGAGCCAGTGCCAGTTAATGAGTATTTGTTTTATGTTAAGTATGACAGGTATGCAAGACCTGGGAACAAATTTAGGTCAACAACATACACATATGGACAGGTACAGGCAATCTAGGAAACTTAGTGTACCCTTAGAGTATCAATGGTCGAATTGGACAGGTAGGGTATCAGAGATCTCTGCACATGAGATACAAAAATATGGATGATAATACAAAAATGTTTTATATAAGAAATTCCGAAAAGATGCCTAAACCACTTGATCATACAAGAGATGCATAAACAGCACATGAAATATTTCCAGTTCCTTTATATAAGAAATTCCCAAAAGATGCCTAAACCACTTGATCATACAAGAAATGCATAAACAGCACATGAAACATTTTATCTTTTGTTATTAACTTAAATATGAATTGAAGTATTATTCTTATCCATAGCAACAAAGTAGAAGAAATATGGGAAAAGCTTATGCTATTTGATTGAAAAATCAAAGCTGTGATTGATGTTTCAAAATCCACAACAAATCCACAAACCCTAACAAATCCATAACCAAAAATTGATGTTCGACAAACAGAACAGAGGGTAGGACTATCAGTCATAGTTTAGTGAGTGTCTTGAGTGTATTGTGTCCATGTGACAGTAGGGTGTCTCGTATCAGTAATGGAAATGAGTGAAATGAGTACCTTGACCCTCATGTATCCATATGATTGGCAACGAATTCGATGAATTCGCATCGGACATCATCTAGTTCTTCATGCGTGTATGTTGATTTTCCAGCCAATGTTTTTAGCTAAAAAGTCAAAAAATAGTTACATTAGTTTGTATAATTTCAGAAAAGTAATTAAGAATTAAATTAATGAACAACTTACCTATGACTCAATAGTAGGAGAGGGGTCTTCCATGAGATCCCGCATATATTTTATAACAAAATATCCGCATTCATAACCTCCAGGTTGTTTCGGGACCTACATGAAGATATTATTTGTAAGAGAATATAATGTCCATGATTATAATAAGTCATATATTAGTTTGATTACCTTGGGTAATTTCCAAGTAGGACTTCTATTTGATCTTTTACCACCAATATATGCTGTGTTGAGGCCACTAGTAGAAAATAATTATATATACTAACATCAGAATATACACATTTATTAAAATATTAACAATAATAATAATAATTTCACTCACGTATTGAAAAACAACTTAATATCTTCTCTCGGTTTAAAACACAGCGAGTCCAACCAGTAAACATTAAAGGTAGAGAGCTCAACAACAATTAGAATCCAATGCTTCCTACATTAAAGGGAACATGAATGGAATAAAATAATTTGGTTATTGAATAGGAAAGAAAAATCTTGCTACTTGATTAAAACTTCTTACTCCTTGTAAATGAATGGAATGAAGCAAATTTGGGTTTTCTTAGCCTCTTGGATCCTTTCTCTAACCAGATTGCTTATTGCAGGCCCGGATGCATTACTCATAGCAGAAGGGTTGAACATTATCAAAAGCTCCCGATAGTTTAGAAATTTATCAAGCAAAAACCTAAAGCCAAAAGAATAGTTAAATATGGTGTCAATCTCAAAATAAAATTTCAGAATATAAATTTCATATTTCTTACCTTATATAGGCAACAACAGGATTCACATCTAGCCATGCCATCCTACATAACTCCTGCAGAACGATTTTAGAAAGATAACAAGATGGAGTAAAGGTTCCGAACATTCCTTCCAATGGTATTTTAAGATGAGGGTCGGTAGCCTTAATGGTTTCTACCATCTCTCCGAAAGTGTCAATTATCTCCCTACCACAGCCAGCAACCTTCAAAGGTTGAACATTGTCAGATTCAATTGGAATTTTTTTCAACAATTTCATAAAAGATATTGACACTAGCATTAAATAATATTACCTGAAGACCACCAACAATAAACTCTTTGGGCTAAGCTACTAAAGACCCAATTGCATCTTTAACAACTTTCATTTCTCCATGAAGTGGCACGGAAAGGCTCACAGTAGGTTGAAGGGCTTTCATAATTGAAACCCTAACATTATGTTCTCCTAATTCAACATTATGAATTTTCTCATTTGGTCCACACCCTTCAAAGACAATTCCCTCGGCAACAATATTTTCTTTTGTGCCCACTGCTAGCTTACATTTGGTTCCCTAAACAAAATAAGAAACAGTTATTTCTCGATATAATTACTACATGTTATAATTAAGTTGTTGAATAAAGATTATGTATTGAATATATGTAATTACCATGCCAATGTCTGATGTATGATATGTTATGAATTTTTGCACGCTTAACTTTGTATTCTGTTTCAGCTTTTCAAAGAAGATAGAAAAGCATATTAGAATAAACATATTAGACAAAAAAGAAGAAGAAAAGCTTATTAGACGAAATGGAACTAACTGTAATAATCATTACCTTAGAACCATATGATGGACTCTTGTTTCCAGGAGACTCGCGTTCATTCTTACGAGACATTATATATTTCCTATTACCACTTCCTTTGGTATTGGAAGCAACCTTCTCAGATGTTTGTGAAGCTCCTTGGACTTAAAATTCTTTTAGCATGATCTTCAATTCTTGTCTCCGTTTACGCTCCTCTTCCAATTGGGACTTGAGTAGTTCAGTTTGTTTTTTCATTTCCCGTTTTGGAAGCTTGAAATAGGTCATTGGTGTCGGTCCTAATCCCAAACCCCGAATACGTCCCGAATGCTCGGGAGTGCCCAACGCCAAAGTTAGAATATCCGAAGCTCCTTCGGTCACCAAACTCCCATCTTCCTTTTGTTTGATGTATTCCTCCTATAAAAAGTACAAGGTTTTAGAAATATAAGCATGTTGATAAGCAGGATTCCTCTTAATAGACTAGACGATATATACTCACCACTTTCATAGCTACGTCCTTGGTCCCATCGTCAGTAAATGTACCGGCCTTAGTAACTCGTGCTTTTGTCCAAAAAAAACTTCTGTCATCTATATATTTTTCCCCCAACTGTCGTCGCTGTTTTGAAAGAAAAAATCACGTTATAATAATATATATGTCCACATGTAAATCATGTTAACTGATATACAAATATGCATTACCAGCTCCTCTTTAAGACCGGCATATCCCTTCCTGCTTAAACGATGAGAAAACTTGCCCTTGGCTCTCCGTGCACTTTGCTCCTTGCTCATTTTCTTATGATTACAACACATGAAGGTAGAGAAGAAATAAGATATATATAATAGGGACCTAGTCATCCTTGTTATGCATAAAAAAATAATTTTGACAAGTTAACCTTAAAACTTGCAGACAGTCTGCTTTTGACGAATTCCTCCCACACAGATTATTTCAAGATCCCCGAGTACTTTGGTGGAGGGTGCTTGAGAAGCTCACGATTGCCCTCATTCGGATAAATCCAATGCTTGGTGAGTTGACCTTTGAATGCCCTCCAACTCCGAGCCATGGATGCTAACACAAAGGCTTGACTATTTGGATCCAAGTCAAATTTGGCCTACAACAGAAAATAAATATTCAGCATCTATACATGAGTGCATAACATAGTGCATAACATGTAAAGCATTCCAGTCTGAATACGTTCAGACTTGAATTCAAGCATTCAATGGTGTAGTGAACAAGTGAATTCAAGTCTGAACTTAGTTCACTTATCTGAACTTCATGTCCAGACCTGAGCTCTCTATATGCAGGCAATGCATATATGGTATGTAGATAGGTTTCCAGTTTGTACATGCGTGTGTGTGTTATGTAGAGAATTCAGTGAGCAGTAGATAGGTTTGGGTGTCTCAAATTGTGTAAATCTTTAGGAAAATCAGTAGAGTGTCTCAGTGTGTTTAGAGATAACAGTGTGTCTCAAATGTGTGTCCTGTGTGTGAGTGTGAGTGACAGTAAGTAGCAGTAGAGAATGTGTGTTCAGGAACAGTGTTCAGGATTGCAGTGTTCTTAGGTTGTGGGGTACACAACAGTTTATCAATTCTCAAATCAATTTGAAACATGGCATACAAAGGAACATTCAAACTGAAATTCTCAGGAACACACATGGCATACAAACATTGCATAGTTAATTCTCAGGAACAAATATTGCATAGTTAATTCAATGTCAAGAAACATGGCATACAAAGGAACATTCAAACTGAAATTTTCAGGAACACACATGGCATACAAACATTGCATAGTTAATTCTCAGGAACAAACATTGCATAGTTAATTCAATGTCAAGAAACATGGCATACAAAGGAACATTCAAACTAAAATTCTCAGGAACACACATTATTTTTACCTGAATAGCAGTCCATAAGCTCTTTTTAACTGATTCTGGCACTTTATGCCAATTTGGATAAGTTATTTTTACTAAGGACTTTACTGTGATGCCGCAGTAAGTTGCCAAACTAATTTTTCCTTCACCAATTGGTTGCCTAACATCGTTATAAATGATCTTTATCCTCTCTTCATCATCTTTGATTTTGCTGACTTTTTTGGATTTTGATGCCCCTCTACCTTTTTTTCCGGCTACAATTTTGTTTCTCGGAATCCTCACTGTGCTGTGTAGCCTGTAACAAATAAATGGCATAATTATATTCATATTAGTCTTGCTAAAATGTGCGTGAAATAGCATGAAACATAAAATGTGCTTGAAAACTGAGGTTCAACTAACAAAATCTGAGATTAAGAATAAAATGTGCTTGAAATAGCATGAAACATAAAATGTGCTTGAAAACTGAGATTCAACTAACAAAATCTGAGATTAAGAAGACCAAACCTGATAATTCTAACAAAATCTGAGATACACCCATTCTCAGGTTTGATATAAGTAACAAAATCTGAGATTAAGAATACCAGTTAACATTATAAAAGTAAACCCAAAATCTGAGATACACCCATTCTGAGATACAAGTAACAAAATCTGATACACCCAGGTTTGATATAAGTAACAAAATCTCAGATATAAGTAACAAAATCTCAGATGTAAGTAACAAAATCTGAGATACACCCAGGTTTGATATAAGTAACAAAATCTGAGATACACCCATTCTCAGGTTTTTCAAGCCAACTCAGTTTAAACATTCAAATCAATTCTATTCTCAGGTTCAATTTGAATCTCAGTTCAATCTAAACTCAGATCATATTAAGACAATTCTAGATCAAAATAGACTACAGTTTCTCCCATATACTCTGAGATAAAAATAGACTACAGTTTTGAGAAAAAAACACATATTAAGACAATAAAGATGAGGGATTTCCATGAAACAGTTCTTGAAACAGTTCTCAAAATAGAGTCACTAGAGTAATTTTCACTTGCAGCAACATTTCAGACTTGCAGCAACATTTCTTTAACCAATTCACTTGCAGCAACATTTCAACAAGAAGATTTGGAATGTACAATCCAAGTTCCCTCGCAATCTTCACGTAAATAGGTCGAGGGTGATTCATCAACAATATCAAATGACTCAAAATCCGGTACTTTATTGCAAGTTTCAACTGAATCAAAACAATCGATTCCCTCGTCGTCATTGTCTTCATCATAATGTCCTTTGCGGAGCCGATAAAACGATTGACCAATTTTCATCCAATTGATCAGGAACATAAAATACTTGCTTTACTTGAGAGGGCAAAACAAAAGAGTCAGACTTGTGGCCAACTCTACCAAGCTCGACCAATGTAAAACCAAGTTCATCCACCTTAACACTATTCTTGCTGTCAACCCAATCACACTTGAAGACGGGAATCTGGAAGGAGAAATAGTCAAGCAACCAAATCTCTTTGATGACACCGTAAAATGTCATATCTGAGATGATGGGATTGTTGTCCTTTGTGCTAGCAACTTGAAAAGTCTTTGCCACTAGAGTCACTCCACTGTTTTGCTTGACTCGTACGTCGTCACGATCTTTCGTTTGATAGTGACACCCATTAATTGCATAACCTGGGAACTTAGTCACGTGATGTCGAGGTCCTTGAGCTATCCATTTTAATTCATCAGAGACATTGCTAGTTGGGTCTGATTCCGCAGCCTCAACCTGTCATTTTTTTCCTAAGTTCAATATTTTATTTTCACTAAGTAGAACATAAAATATAGTAGCTTAATCAATACCCTTGATCGTAACCAACTAATAAAGCTGCGATTGTGCTCATCTTCTAACCATTTTGCACTTTTCACTCTACGAGGGTGCAACTTTTTCAAGTAAGCCTCGTGCTCCCTATCAAGTAATAAGTAGAATTTTGTTAATTACAAAGCGAAACATAAAAAAATATGTGCTTGGTCCAAAGATAAAACTAAGTAAAGAGTAATATAGACATCCTTACTCGATATAAGGTTGAACATCATTTGTGTTGTGCAACACATAAAGATGTGCTTGGTCCAAAGATAAGCGGTCAACTTCACAGATATTTCCTTTTCCTATAGGTTTTTCCTCATTCTTCGTAGAAGGAACTCCAATGGCGGGTTGTTCTTCTAGATATTCTGAACAAAACTCAATGGCTTCCTCTGCGATATAGCATTGTGCAATACACCCTTCAGGACGATTCTTATTTCTCACATAACCCTTTATCACACCCATAAACCTATAATGAACAAATGATAAAGATAAAAATGATTACACAAACATCAATCATGTTACTACATAATGAAAATCAAAGTTCAGACTAGACCAACCTCTCTGGTGGGTACATCCATCGGAAGAAAACCGGACCGCCAAGTTCGACCTCCCTGACAAGGTGCACCATTAGATGTACCATTATGTCAAAGAATGATGGTGAAAAATATTTTTCCAATAAGCACAATGTGATCACAAGATTATTTTGGATATCTTGCAATTTGTGTACATTTACGACTTTGGCACAAAGGGCATTAAAGAAGAAACATACTCGTATAATAGCACATCTCACATGCTTTGGCAACACACCACGTATTGCAACAGGAAGTAGTTGTTGCATTAGAACATGACAATCATGGGATTTGAGACCATATAACTTTAGATCTTCCATTGAGACATTACATCTAAAATTCGAAGAGTAACCATCTGGGACCTTAAGGTCATGCAAAGTTTGACACACTATTCTTTTCTCTTGCCTCGATAAAGAATAACATGCAGCTGGAAGATAAATCCTATTTTTCTTAGGTGCCAATTCTTTCCTTAAGCCAATCTCTACAAGATCTTTGCGACTATTGATCCCATCTTTTGTTTTTCCAGGAATATTTAATAGGGTCCCAATGATACTATCGCAGACATTCTTCTCAATGTGCATGACATCCAAGTTATGTCTAATAGAAAGATATCTCCAATACTCTAGCTCAAACAAATGGATTTCTTCTTCCAACAACTTGTAACTTTGTATTTTTGTACTTCTTTTTTCCTCATCTTTGGTGTCAATTTCTTTTGCACTTCTGCTTCCTTCTTCTTCTTTGAAGTCTTCTTCTCTAATATCTTTTTCTGGAACATGTTATTTTTCCCCAAGAAACCGGAATCCCCGCAACCTTTATTAATATTTGTTCCCCACTTAATGGTTCAGGATGAGTTCCGAACTCTTTGTCACCATTAAATGCCTTTCTTTGTGATCGAAAAGAATGGTTATGCGGCAAATACCTTCTGTGATCAGTATAAATGTTCTTGTTGCAATGTTTCAATCTATCTGAATAAGTATTTTCGTTGCATATTGGACAAGCAAAATATCCTTTCACACAACAACCAGACAAGTTGCCATATGCAGGAAAATCGTTAACAGTCCATAACAATACAGTTCTCAATGTAAAAGATTCTTGCCGATAGGCGTCGTAAGTCACAATTCCATCCTTCCACAGCAACTGGAGATCCTCAATCAATGGTGCTAAGTAAACATCTATGTCATTTCCAGGTTGTTGGGGGCCTGGTATCAACAATGTCAACAATGTGAACTTTCTCTTCATACACAACCAAGGTGGTAAATTATAAGTATTTAGCATTACAGGCCAACAACTGTACCTACTACTGAGTGAACTAAATGGATTAATCCCATCGGCTGAAAGAGAGAGTCGAAGGTTTCTTGCTTCTGCTGCAAACTCTGAAAATTTATCATCAATTGTCTTCCACGTCGGTGAATCTGCGGGATGACGCAATTGGCCATCAACTTCCCTTCCATCTACATGCCATGTCAAATTCTTTGATGTTTGTACCGATCGAAACCACCTTTTAAAGCGTAAAATGGGTAGAAAGTAACATAGAACTTTAGCTGGGATGCCCTTCTTTTGCTCTTCCTGACTTTGTTCAGACATATTCTTCTTTACCTTATATCTCGACGTTCCACACGTAGGACATGAGGTTGCATTTTTATAATCTTTTCGATAGATTATACAATCATTCGGACATGCATGTATTCTCTTATATCCCATTCCAAATATTGAGAAGCAACGCTTAGCCTCCCTAGTAGTTACAGGCAATTCATTTTCTCCCGGAAGCATGTCGGCGAACAATGTCAACACATCTGAAAAGCTTTTATCACTCCAACAACTCTTGGCCTTGATACTAAAGAGCTTCACTATCGCAGATAGCTTCGTATACTTTTTACAACCATTATACAATGGTTTCTTAGCATCATCAAGCAATGAATTAAAGTTCTCTTCATCATCTCCTTCAATGTCGTTCCTTTTTAATGCATGGAACATCTCTAATGTATATGCCACATCATTTAAAGTATCCATATCATAGTCCTTATAAATAGACGCACATGTATCCTCACACACTTCATTAGGATCAACTTCCCCATGCCATATCCATATAGTATACCTTGGATCGATACCAACTGTCGTCAAATGAAATTTTACATCTTCTAAACTCATACTATAGAGATTCTCGCACTCATTACATGGACATCGAATGAAGTCGAGATCATCCCTCCTAGCTTTAACATGCTCCATAAATTCATCAACTCCGGCTCTATATTCTTCCGATAATAGGTGCTTTGTCATCCATGATCTATTCCTCTGTATAATAAAGCAAAACACCGAGTAAGTGATTGTAACTTGAAAGTTTCATTTCAAGCTGAATACGGAGAAGATTGATTCCAGAATGGCCAATGTGAAGTAGATATGGCCAATAAATTCAGACTCATGAAAGTGGAGAAGGTTGATTCCAGAATATAACTTTAATTGCTAGAGTTAAAAAAGAAGAAGAACATGACTTAGGAATAGTTCATTTCGTTATTACAAAACAGAAAATGGTTTACAATTCCCTATATGTGCATACGGGTATAAAAGGTAACAAAATGTCAAAATATATAAGAATATATATTGAGAAAGTCTATATGAATCATCTACATAACTACAAAAGAGGGTCAAATAAACCTACAAAAAGAGTTGGTCAACGCTCACATCTAACAGGACCGATATCATTTAATCTAAAGATGTACAGTCAAACAATTGCATATATTGATGTCAAAGATCCATCCCATCCTCAATGCATGAGCAACGTGCACACTGTAAAGAATAAGTTGTATTGCCTGGAGTAATTTAATCTAAGAAGAACAGGACTTGATTTAAAGACAATATGACATGGCACAAACACAGACACGGTACCGATTTTTGCGTGACCTGGAGTAATTTCGAGTGTAAAAATGCCGTGTTCAACATGTGTCATACACGACGTTACAGGGACATTGATCTCTTTCTTGTCCATGATTTCTAGAAAATAGGACAATTGAAAAGAACATGTCTCCATGAACCAAAACAAACCTTGCTACCCGAACGTGTCTCCATAAAGTTGAACTTGTAAGTATTCGTCTGAAAGCAATGGAATTAACACCCTTCCACACTGCAAGAACCAACAAAGAAAGAAACAAGAAGATGAACCAACGCGCGGACGAAGAAAATGCCTCACAAATTAGTAAAAAAAAGAAAATTCTTTCAAAGATTTCCAAACATGCATTCAAAGATATTTCAGCCATCTTTCGAAAACTAGGAAATAGAAAATAGGTCAAAATTAGGGCATTTTACTAAAATCAAGTCGAGACATTAGGGCATTTTACTAAAATCAAGTCGAGGCAGAAATTAGGGCACAAAATAAGAAAAAATTTAGGACAATCCTTGGGGAGCGGGGAGCGGGCTGAGGGGAGTTGGGGCGCGGGGAGCGGGGAGCAGGCTGAGGGGAGTTGATCGGGAGCGCCGGAGCGGGCTGAGAGGAGTTCGGGAGCGCCGGAGCGGACGGAAGGGAGTTGGGGAGCGGGAGAAGAGAGAGAAGGAGAAAGAGAGTAAGTGAGGGAGAAGGAACTTTTCGACTTAAGTGCGGGAGTAAGTGCGGGAGAGTCGAGATTTTGACTTAAAATTTGTGTTTTTTTCATAACGCTCGTACCACTGAGAGACATTCAATAACGCTTTTATAGATAACCGTCATAGATTACAGTCTTGCTAAACTTTGATGACGCTTCTTTATCAGTCGTCATTAAATCCCCTTATCAAGCGTCATTAAAGGATATTTTTGTTGTAGTGGTTTAAATAGCTGCCAAAGTTCGGGTATTAAAACTGGAAAAAAAAAACTGAAATGTAACATGGTATCAGAATTCATAGGTTAATTGGAAAATGATACATAAAAATAAACTAATATGTGAAATTAGTGGTTGGTAATGTAAACACTATTAGTGTACGTGTCCAGCAATGTATTTGTGTCCACCCAAGTGGACACAAACGTGCCCAAACAGATTAAAACCCCAAATCAAAACACAGGACACAGTGCAGTGTGGACAGCCTCGTGTGTGTGTGCACGCGTGTCGTGCACCCGACACAGGCCCAACCAGACCTCGTGTTCACAACCCTAGGTTTGCCTAGGGCCCAGCTACGTGTCCAACATCCTGTATCGTGTCCTGGTGTGTCGTGTCCGAAGTTACAGAGCCGTATCAGTGGCCCGAAATCGAACTGTGCTCGTGCAGTGCAAAACCAGTGCACGAGCTCGTGCTCGCTCGACACGACACGAGAGGTCGTGCCACTGGGGGAGTGTCGTGTCAGACACTGTCCCAACGTGTCCTCAAAGAATCACGTGTCCACGTGCTGTGTCCAAAGTGCAATCGCCCCCGAGTAGCAGGACACTGCTCACGGGCTGAAGGTGTGTGTTCACGTGTCCAAACCGACACGACACGACACTAATTTAAGCTCAGTCGAATGGAAATTCCTAAGCCATCTCTAGATCTACAATCTTATGCAAAAATATTTCGAAAACAACAACATTAAATCCTTTGAGACATTTAATCAAACACCTACACTAGTGGACTGATACGTGTCCATTTAGGACACGAAATGGACACAAAATGTCACGAATTTCTAGGGTTAGCTAGGGGACACCTAGATCTAGGTTAATATGCAAAAATAACAGCATCTATAATAGAGTTTTAGGGATTTACCTATAGGTGTCAAAACTCCTCAAAAGCTCCAAAGAGGGGGTGTCTCCTTGCTTCCCAAACTTCACCAAATTGTTAACAAACTGAGATTTTCCTCCACGAATAGCAAGAGGGAGACAATTACAATCTAATGTAATTTATTTGAGGGAAAAAGGAATTAAATTGGATTTTCTATGAATTTCTAAAGATGGTGCATACCTCTCTTTCCAAATGTGAACTTTCTAAAGGAGGCTAACCTAATAGAAGAGATTACTTATAGGGGGAATCCCTAGGTGGGCTGGCCGGCCATGCTAGGGTTAGGGTTAGGTTTATATGGTGTGGGCTATGGGCTTCTATGGACTAAGTTGCTAATTAATGGTTTCAAAACCATAAGTCATGGCTTATGACTAAAAGCCTCTCTATTCTAACTTAAATTCTAAATGGCCTATTAGGAATTAACTTAATGTTAGGTTAGGGTCACATGACCTAATCAAGTCACTATAACTAGGGTTAGCTTCTATGTTAGGCTCCAAGGTCAACACTAGTTAAAGTCTAGAATAACCCCTAATTAAATTATACCAAAAATCATATAAATTCTAATAAATCTCAATAATTCACAATAATTCCAAATAAATCCCAAAAATTCAAAAATGACCAAAATACCCTCATACTAGAAATGTGGTAGTGACATAACCGTTGCACAAAAAATATTGCAAAATGGGGACAATTCTTGTAGTGTGCACATGACAGAATACAGATGCTGACACACATAAACTCAAGTATAAACCACGTATCAATCATATGGTCTCATACAAGTAACGAAAATTTTCACACAAAGATTAAATATTTATGAAATTACATGTAGAGCACAAAGTTTTCACTTATTGTATCTGAAGCACAAGAACGCCCTTCGTAAGGGCGTTTTTATTTTAAAATTAATTTTCTTAAGAAATCCCGTCAGCTCCGTTAGCTTCCGTCACAGGAAGTAAAGAAAAAAAAAGAAAAAAAAAGGAAAACGCCCTTCCTAAGGGCATTTTGTCAGTCCTCTGTCAGGTGAAGGTGGAAAACGCCCTTCTGATGGGCGTTCTCCTTGCACGTTGGGACAACTCACACACCCACACACACTCCAACACCCTATTTAATGCTCTCGATGGGACAACTCACACAACCAAAGCAGCATCACCTCAAGGCTCACACCCTTCCCTTTTCCAAAGCTACCCCCACCCATCTTCCAAAGCTATTGCCCACCCCCTCCCCCCTTCCCTCCCGAAGCTGCTCCCTCCCCATCTAATTCCATGCCCCCTTTCCCGGAGAGGCCGCGGTTGGAGATGAGGACCATCTGCTCCAGAGAGGAGGCACTGGTGAAGAGCGGCGGAGGGATCGGAGTGACGGTGGTGGCGCCTACGAAGCAGCCGAAGATGGTCTTGAGGAAAGGGATGGGGAGGAGGGAGGGGGAGGAGGGAAAGGGAGAGCTCGGCGTCGGGCCTGCAGGGAGGGGTGGCCAAGTCCGGGCCGACGTGGAGCTTGGTGACGTGGAAGAACAGGTCCGGCTGCTGCTGCTGCGGGAGGGTTTCGCATTGGATGAGCCACGTCGGATGGGAAACGCCCTTCGGATAGGCGTTCTCCTTTTTTGTTTTTCTTTTTTAGTTTTCTTTGGACTAACGTCCGTTACAGCAAAATATATTTTATTCATATTTTAAAGGAAACGCCCTTACGAAGGGCGTTCTTATGCTATGTTTGAAATTATTAGAAACATTGTGCTCTATATATAATTTTATAAAATTATTATGTCCTGAGATTTAGTAGGCCCAGGGCGGAAAAAATTTTGTGCCCTTCTTTCTTCATAAACGTCAAAAAAATTCCAATGAATAAATTTAAATAAAAAAATGTGGTCCAATACATAAATAAATAAAAAATTTAAGCGCTTTCTAAGTATTTTTCAGTAGATCTTCTAGTACATATTTCTTAGACTTAAGCATCCTTCAGTGACCTACACAACAAAACAACCTTGTTTACCATAATATTTCTTAAGATATCTTTTTCAATACTTAAGATTGTTATTCCATTTAATATCCCTTGAGTTAGTTATGGTGGTTCCCAAATATATAAGATTTTATCAATTTTAACTTTAATCTCTCTTGAGTTATTCATGGTGGTCCATAAATAAAATTTGTCAATTTTAACTTTGAAAAGTTTCTTTCTACTGATAACACAATAACAATCTAAATAAATATCCTAGACTGTGCCAGTTACATCTTCTCACATCCTAAAAATAAATATTCCATCAAATTTAACAACAAAAATCTAATTAAAATGACAAAAAATGCTAAAAATTTCTTCTTTGAACCATTCCAGCAATATTCTCAGCTAAAATCTTTTTTTATATCGTGTTATTCAAAAAGAATACTCAGAAACATATGAGAAGCATATAAGCTTTCAAGCCTTTATAAAAGAATGATTCTTCTTTCTTTTTCTTTCTGAAGAGAGCAATGGCATTCTCTCTCCTCCCTCTCTACCTCTTCTTCTTCGCCACCACTCGCTCCAATGATGTCCCTCTTCCCCAATAAGCATCAATTTCTCACAAAATTTATTGTAATTAGTCCATTTTCTCAATTGTGTTTGTTATATTTGGGCAATTTTTAACATAAATTTTAGTTTTTTTGTGAATGTTTGAAGTAAAAATTGTTTTTTTTTCATTTGATTAGAAAATTGAGTGTTTTTTCCTCAATTGTTACTCGAAAGGTTTGTTTCTGAGTTTTCTGGCATTGGCCCTTCTTCTACATGTTTTGTTTAGATTTTTTTGTGGATTTCTTTGGGTCTTGTATATTTGTTTTTTCTTGGTTTTTCTTTTGCTCCGTTGTTATTCAGAATGATTGGTTCTTTGGAAAGACAAAAATTTTTCAATTTTGAAGGGAAAAAAATACGAACCTTGACGCACTGAGCTACTGTCTTGCTGAGCTCCTCGAAGAGGAGCCTGTGATCCGTCCGGATTGATCCGCACAAACTTTCCCAGCCTCGCCACCGCCAGCGTTCCTAGACTTTGCCTTGAATATATATGAAGGATAGAAGATGATAGGTTTTTTCTCTAGAAATCTTCTATAGAAGTTTAGAGGAGAATATAATGAATGCCCTTCCATGATCCAGCTATAAATAATTAATGCCCCCTTCCGTCGATTCTTCTCCTCCATTATATATACAAAAATTTTCATAGGGGGTAAAAAAGTTTACAAAAATTATAAAAAAATAACAAGTTTGGAGAAATTGTGGAGTGGGTAATGAAGCTCCATCATCGATGGCGCGCCATCGTCGGGTTCCACACGCTGAAAGAACGCACCATCAATGATGGTGCGCTTTGTTTGCTGCTGCTATGGTCAAAGGTTCGAAAGACGCGGCTGCGCTTTTGTCAGAGGTTCGAAAGACGCGCCTGCGCTTTTGTCAGCTCACCGAAAGATGCGCCATCATTGATGGCGCGTTGTGTTTGCGTCGTATATGACGCGCCATCAGTGGTGGCGCCCTCTGGCCCGCGTTGACTGCTTTGCAGTGATTCAGTGGCTGGCTTTGCAGTGATTCAGTGCTCTGATACTGCTTTACTGACGTGGGAAGCGTGCCCATGAATGATGGCGCGCCATCAGAGGGGATGGCAGGGTGAAGTTTTGGAGGGAAATTATTTGGCAGCATTTGGCAGCATCTCTTTCTCTCTTCGTTCTCCTCTATAAATTTCTCCTTCTTTCTTCTTCCTCACATAATTTAGACAGCACCTTCCTCACATAATTTAGACAGCACCAGAGCACCTCTTTCTCTTATTCTTCATCTTCATCTTCATCTTCATCCTCTTTTTCTAATGTAAGTAACTCTTGAACAAGATTAAGTTTTGAATTTATTTCAACATTTGTATTACTAATTGTATTTTCGAAAAAATGTAACAGATGAATCCACCGAATGACGGATTTATTCCCGGGGGACCGACTACAGAAATCGTGAAACATGAAAGAGAAACTCATATATCTAAGTTAGTTTTTGAGGGGAAGGTAAATTTTAAAATGGTAACTCTCGTTATTCTGTATTATTTATTTATTTTACATAAATGTAACAAATAAAATTTGCTTGTAGTTATATGATTATCCTCCCGAGGCTCGAACACGGGAGCATGGAAGTTGGAGGAATCAGAGAAGGTATCAGACATGGGAGTTAATTGATGATCAAAAGCAGTTGGTGCGTTCATTTGGATTTCATTATCTGGATGAAATTCAAATTTTAGTCCACGATGTTCACCTCATATTTAGTCTCGCCGAGCGTTGGTGGCCTCAACGCAACGCATTTCAGTTGCCTGTTGGTGAAATGACAATCACACTCTGGGATGTCGCAAATATTCTAGGATTACCTATTACAGGTGAACCAATATATTTTGATACATATTTAAATCCGTGTGAAATAGTCAGGAGATATCTAGGCATTACGCCCCCTGCGGACCTAGGAGCAAGGAGTTTTGTCACGATAACTTGGCTTCGGGGTAATTTTATGGATTTAGATAGGACTATCGACGGTCCAGTCGCGGTCGATGATTACAGGGTATGTCCCTCTTTGGTATTTTTGACTAATATTTATTAATTTTAATAGCGAGTTAATTTTAATATGTTAGTTTCATAATTTGCAGATACATTGCTGTATTAGAGCATATTTGCTCTGTTTGTCCTGGGTAATGTTATTTCCCGACGGACAGGGAAATAGAATAAACGTACGACTGCTACCATTCTTAGATGATCTGAAAGTACCTACTCGTCATGCATGGGGAGCTAATAACAGGTAAACAACCCCTTAAAAATCCATCAATACACGCCTTAAAGCAAATAAATATTCTCTCAAACTTGTTGCTTTCGGAAGTCTTAATAAAACATCTACTACCTGGATTCGACTCCATAATTCTAAAACCATACTCCTCAAGGCCAGCATATGCCTCAACATAACTACCATTTATTTCACGTAATGCCATTTCTCGGGCTCGCCATGCTTTAGAGTATGTAATATGTATACGATGTTCTCTAAATATATCCTTCACAATTTGTGATGCACTATATGACGGATTATCTCTAATTAAATCAACTATTTTTGTCTTAACCCATGCACCGGTAGCTAGTCGATGACGTCCTGTCGTAAGTCCACTTAAACAAGAATGACGACTTTCTAGTGTACTAACTTTAACTATTTGTCCTTTTCCTATAGATTTGGCATATACTCTCCAATGACAATTCTGTTTATCACAATTATATATAATTCCATGGGAATTATTCATAGCACTGGCTGAACAACTAAAATTATGCTGAATTGCTAAATTACTTATAAAACTTCTAAATTTCGCACGAGTGTCGAATGTTTGTCCTACAAATAATTCAGGAGTGCTAGAATTATCAGTACTATCATCATCTATCTCATAACCAGTATTTTCAATTAAATCATCACTATTTTCATTGTCATCATCATTATCATCATTATCATCATTATCATCATCATCAGCAGCAGCATAATCATCATCATCATTATGTTCATCTTGTAAGGGAGCAATTGTTTGAGAAGAACTAGCACCTGTGTTAACATGTGGGTAATTAGAAACAAATTCATCATTAGTTCTATTAGCAAATGATGAAACTTGAGTAACATATAAACTAATATAAGGTGATTGTGAATTAATCTCAAGAATAAAATTCTATGCTTCTTCACCATCTATCAATAAACATGTGGAACCAAAAACAGACTTTAAAATAAATTGATAATTAATAAAAAACGCGTTGAAATTAAATTGCATAAATTTTCTAAGGTAATATGGCGATAAGTTGTAAAAAATTGGGTGTCACCTCCTTCGTAAGTTAACCCATTTACTCTACCACCATGTGAGCAGACTATTTTAATATTATGATCCATGGAAAAAATAAGTTGGTTGACAATGTTTAGCTAATAGAGAAGGAGAACTTGTAAGAGGGAGAGAAGCTTCAGAGGGAGATACTGGCTTCCGTGAGGAGTTGGAAGCTTGTAAGAGGGAGATACTAGCTTCTGAAGACTTGCGCTTCCAAGCTTCAGAGGAGTGCTTCTGTGAGAGATAAGAGAAAGAGTTGTGTGCTTCTGTAAGAGATAGGAGATGTGTTTGCGTAGAGAGAGAGTTAACATTGAAATATATAGACGATGATAATAGAGACGTTAAAATGTAGACGTTGGGAAAAGCGCGCCAGAAATGTTGGCGCACTCTACTTTACATATAGCCGTTGGAAGTGCAGAGGAGAAGGACATGTAGCCGTTGGATGTAGCCGTTGGGAGAGTTGGACATGGAAATGTGGGAGCGCGCCATCATTGATGGAGCTCTCTGGCTTTTTCCCTCCCATTCCTAGCCTCACGTGGACAACGCGCCATGGCCCATGGCTCCCCGTGGAGCGCGCCATGGTCCATGGCGCTCCAGTGGCTCTCCCCACCCCACTTCACGTGGCCAAGTGGCCTTGAACCCTGAACCCCCCACGTGGTCCTGAACCAATGGCAGCGCGCCAAGGGCCATGGCTCCCCCTGGAACGCGCCATGGCCCATGGCTCTCCCTAGGAAAGATAGTGTGCGGTTGGCCAGCGCGCCATCGGAGATGTCGCTTCGTTACGCTATACGTAATTTACATAAACTTATTACTTTTTTCGAAATTTCGGTAAATTTCTTTACTTTATATAAAATTTTTGTTATATATACAAAAACACTACCCTTCCTTGTATCCTGGATCCAGCTATAAATAATTAATGGCCCTTCCATTATAAATGGCCCTTCCATTTGGGCTGGGTGTTTATGACCAATAACAAGCATGAATATAAATTAACCGGTGCCCCCTTTCAGTTTGGGCCCTGGGCAGTGGCCCAGCCTGCCCTGCGCCAGGGCCGGGCCTGCGTACAAGTAAAGCAAAGCAAAGCAAAGCAAGAATGCAGTCCTTTTTAAGTCTGACACAACATATTTAAAGGGCTTTCCCGTGGTGGCTGGAATGGGAGGGATCTCTGGAATGGAAGGGAACTCCGGCAATGGGGGGAAGCTCGACCTTAGGCAGGGTCGGTGAGGCTTGGCAGCTCAACCTTAGGTAAGGTAGGCACCTCGAACAACGTTGGAAACTCAACCCTAGACAAGGTTGTGAAAAATGCTAGGCACTAGTCGGACGGACACCTCTTGCCTAGCGTCTAATCCGTCTAGACAGGTGCTTAGGCGGCCGCTTAGATCTACGCGGTTCCAAAAAATTTAAAAAAAATCCAAAAAAACTACTAAAAATTATAGAAAAATCTATAAAAATCCAAAACATGTATAGTCGGGCATCGGGGGTCTAGGCGGACACCTAAGCGTACATCGGGCGGACATCCGACGCCTAGCGCCTATGTGACATCTAGGTGGCCTAGGTGGTTGCCTTTTAGGATAGAGACCTTAGGCAAAGTGGACACCTCGGACAAGGGAGGACGCTCACCCTTCGACTGCCGCATAACTTTGTCTTTAGTTAAACTTGGTACGTTGGAAAAGGGTGGCAAGTCAATCTTAGGCAATGTTGGCGCGCATCTTGGGTAAGGGAGGAAGCTCAAGCTTAGCTAGAGCTGGTTTTTCTGGTAGGGATGGAAGCCCAACCTTTTGAGGGATCAGGAAACTCAACCTTGGATGACCCCAGCATAAGTTCATCGATAGTTAGAGTCGGCATCTTTGGAAAGGATGGCAAGTCAATCGTTGGCATCTCAGGCAACGGAGGCAGCTCAACTTCGGACATGATAGGCTCCTCTGGCGGTGGTGGAAGCTCGACCTGTGACATGAGAGGAAGTTCAACCTTCGACGAGGATGACTCATCATTGGTCACAGTTGGTATATATCTTAGGAAAGTGTGTCAACTGGACCTCGGGAAGGGGCAGTAGCATCCCCTTTAGGTAGAGTCGCGGCACTTTCTGCCGTGGAGGTAGCATTTACGAGCTGCATCACATATGGAGTTGCTCACTAAAGGGACTATTTGGAAAGATGTAAGTGTTGAATTTTCTTCAATATTCTTTACTTAGAAATCTGCAAACAAAATAAAATATGTAAATGTTACCGGCCTCCGGGGAAGGCGCGTACGTAGCACTGCCATAAGAGTTAGTCCGGGTCTATGTGCAGACCGTATCCGAACGCTCCTAGTGGTAAAATTTTTGCTCCACCGGAATCTCCTTGCCGCACACGACGAAGAGAGAGTGACCCCGACTTAGCTCTGCCCAGAGCAACAACGAAGAAAGGAAAGCTCGGATCGAAAAAGACAAGATTAGAGAAGAGAGTATTCGTAAAGGAATTTTGGTGTATTTCGAAGTATTGAGATAGGCCTCAATAAATAGGCTTTCTCCAACGGTTATGGAGTAATGGAGATTGAAAGCAATTTAATCCAGCCAATAAAGAATTAAACGTTACAAATAATTTAAATAAAAAATATGTCATACAATGTATTTGGACAAGATTTAAGATGTCAAACGTTCCCAATTTATTAGATTTATAACGATCAAAAATAAATGAGGAGGAGCCTTGAATCTCTAAGTGAAAATTGGACTTGAGCTTTTGCTCAAAACAACATATGTTGCCAACAATCCCCCCCCCCCCCCACAAAAAAAGGTTAAGTTCCAAGGTAGTAGAAGGAAAGAAACAAGAGATGAGAAGAGTAAAAGAATTTTTGGGCAGTTATATATTATACATAAATGAGATGGACTACAGCCTTGAATCTCACGTAGTGACTATTGTCTTTGTCTGAAGAAGAGCTTGATGGACTACGCCTTGAATCAGTCTTCTTGTACCAGATTCAGACAATAGCACACATAGTACGCTAGAAGTACTTGGGTCTATCGGGTGGCACATTTGGTTGGCCATGCGCACTTTTATATATTCATGAGAGTTATCTAGGATCGCCATTGTTTTCCATAAATAAATTCACTTTATTTATTTTGTATCTGAGAAAATTACAACTGTAGGAATCTAATCTAGAAGACGATTACTTTATCCCTTGGACGATGCGATGAAGAAAACTCGAACTTCGAAGAACTTGGACAGCAACTGGGCAATCTCTCTGTTCTCTCTGAAAAATTACCTGTCTTCATGAAGGTGAAAAAACTCTCTTTTATAGAGTTCTGGATAACTGTCCTGAACCATACGCTCAGGTAGTTACTTGACGTGTGCAAAACTGCAGGGGCGTGGCAAATTCTGACGAAGACACGTTGGCGTGCGGTTGAGAGTAGTGGAGCACATTCAGGAGAGATTGATGGCATGAAGGCCACATTGCATAACTTCTGAATAAATGGGTAACTGAGTACAGGACACGTGAGAACGTGTGTTGACTGTACGTTGAAAATCATCCTGGATACAACTGCTGTAGAGTCATACGCTAGCTTTTGAAGAGGAGTCATACGCTGATTTGGACAGCGTAGTGCCATAGGAAATCCATACGCTCACTTTATGGGCAAGGAGTCGTATGGAGATCATACGCTCGCTTGGTTAGCAAGGAATCATGTGAGGTCCATACGCTCACTTGGCTGGGTGAAGAAGGAGTCATGTGAGGTCGATACGCTCACTGGAGAAGTGGCCACGTGGCTATCATCAATCTTCTTTGGTACACCATATCTTCCCATAACTGACAAAATCTTCTCGAGCGTCGTGACTGCGGATTTGACGGCTGACAGACTGTCAAAACTGACAGTAATGATGGCTTTTGTATTTATGAAGGCTGCTAAGTTGTCCTCGTAAAAGACAAAACCGACTCTTCGAAAACCTATACGACGGTTACTTTTCTCGTGACAGCTGTCTTTGCACGAAAGATGAAGTGTCAGATTTATTCCTCATTTAAACATATGTTGTGCTGTCACTTCGGTAAATAATAAAATATTTACTGAGCGTATGGCTTTTGAATGAGCGTACAACTCTGAACTGAACGTATGGCTCTTAACTGAGCGTATAGCCTTGGGCGTATGACTTCTGTTTGAGCGTATGGCTTCAACTGACATCTGTCTTTAAGCGTATGGATGAAAATGACAGCGTGTCATAATTTTTCACATCCTACAAGACCCCCTTCAAAGTTTTCGAACTTTATGAGTTTCAAAAGTTCGAAATTACTTTGAACAGAAAGTGGGAATGAGTCCTGACACGCTGGCATGAAGTTCATTAAATGTCATGATGACTCTTCATTTTTCGAGATTGATTGAATCTGATGGAAGAATATGAACAGCCATCAAGCTCTATTATATAAACCGAGAGAATTCAATTTTTGACTTTCATCTTTTGAAACCATGACTCCAAAGGAAGCCGCTGAAGAAGAAGCACGTAAGTTGGGATTCTGTTCCCATGGTGACCCCACTTTTGGGGGCCAAGAACCCGAACCTGTCGTCATCGAGCTCAAGGACGACCCTACGCATTTAGCCAAGAATTTCTTGGGCTACTTTGGTCTGGACGGCTCCTCTTCTTCTGATGGGCAGAGCCTCGCAGAGAAGCGTAAAATGTTCGTTGCTCTGTTACACCGCATGGGGGTCCAAAGCGTAGAAGAGTTAGGCGTCAAGCTTAGTCGCTCTGGAAAATAGAGCGTGACTTTATTGCACTCCTTTCCTTTTCCTCCCTTTTTTTTGTAAGGCCATCAGTGCCTTAATGAAAAATGAATATTCAAGAATCCTCTGTTTAGTCCAAATCTGTGTTGAAAACCAACGTGCACCAATGAATAACTGTAGAATACGCCGTCTTCCAAGTTGTAAGTTACGCTAGATAGCGTATGCCAATGAAATAGCGTATATTACGCTATTTTCCAATGTTTTGTGAATTCCGCTGAATAGCGTATGTCAGCGTATGTTACGCTATAAATTACGCTGTCCTTTAACGTTGTGAATTACGCTAAATAACGTACGCCAATGAATAGCGTGCACCAATAAATAGCCCGTAAGTTACGCTATCTTCCAACGTTGTGGAAAGCACTCTTTGAATATTTCCAAGGCTGTGCTGGTTTCCATAGTACACGTGTCATTCATTCCACGTTTACGAGCGCTATTCATGCGGATCCTTTCCAAGAATAGGTTCATGCTTCATACTTTAAATAGATAGAATAGTTTCACAGAACTCATTTCCATCTTCCTTTTCTCTTTCTTTTCTCTGAGAACCAACGTGAGATTTCAATCTCAAATCAGAAAGCAAATGCTCCAAAACATTCGAATTCTGAGCAATATGTCAGACATCAGTTTGCCAATTCTCAATGTCAATCCTGAAGGTAAATCCAGTGTAATACACATACTGTTTTCGTTGTTTTGGAAAATAGGCTTTCTGTTTCTGAGCATATATGGCATTTCTGTTGATTTAATTCTTTTCCTCTTGCTGTTTTCCGCAGAAACTTGGCTAAGTCTTTTCTTCAACTTCAGAACTGGCATTGGCGATGTGGATGCTATGGAGAATGTCCTTCTGACATCTACATCAGAGAGCTCATACGCTTTTGACGCGTAAATTAAACAACTCAGAACTCTCCATGAGATATAATGGCCTTCCTCTGTTGGTAGGAAGAGCCTTTATACATGGAGAGTTGGACGGTGGAGTCAACTCTTACCCGAGAGATTGGGTAGTAGAGTTCCTTTCACGGCAGAACTAGGAATTGATCCCAAGGTTTGGATACATTCCTATCTGCTTGAGGTGCCGCCGTTCCTCCACGCGCTGTATTGGCAGCAACACGCCATCGTGTTGCCATACTCTGTAGTTCTCCTCTCGTCTGAGAGATAAGACCAGAGTTTGATTCCTGTTGATCTGGTCGTGACTGAGACCCAGACAGTCAGGAATTGCCACAAACAACGAGATTGCCGGAGAAGATCCAAGAAGAAATAGATCTCAGTTGTACATAGAATGAAAATCCAAGATTTGTAATAGATTTCCATTATGATTTGTAGAAAAGTCTAAGAAATGTAATAGACTTTTTATGAAAATATGATAATGGAAATGATAAATCTTCTTTATCTGAAGTGATTTTGTATCTCTCTGGATGTAAAAAGAACATGATAAATAGAAATCTTGATTTCTGTTTTTAGAGTGTACAATACCATCAGAGGTAATATGGACGTGATAAGATGTAAAGACTCAAAAAAAAAAGTCAGATTTGTATTTATACAGAGGTCAAAGGTTATGAAAATGTGAAAGATAACGAATTCCAATCGATAGAAGATTATGAACAGACGAACCATCGGATGAATATAATAAATGCACGGATGAACCGTCAAGTATTAATGAATGAATATCGGGAAAAGACACGTTCCTTTAATTCTGGCAAATATATGCCTATAAATAGAGCATCTCTTTGAGTAGAAGGATCACACATTATTCTCTTTTATTCAAAATGTCTTCCGAAGAGAACACGAAGAAAGCCGAAGTCGTCTCCAAAGTTGATGAAAATGCTAAAGAGCACTCGACTCCACAAAAGAAGGAGACGGGCGAAAGCTCGTCTGCTCCCAAGCTGCCGAAAGATATCTTGGATTTCCTGGTCGAACAAGGAGAAACCGAAGAAGAAGAAGCAATGAGGCTGGCTGCCTGTCAGTTCTTGGTGCGGTCAGGAAAGGATGTATTCAATTCTTTTGCTAATTATGTATGCGATCCTCGTCCCAAGTACGAAAGGGATACCAGTGATCTTCCATGATGATGTATTTCTTGAAAAATTTGTCTCAAATAAACTCTATTTAAGGAAACTTTGTTTATGATGTATCCTTCCTGCTTTATATTATTTTACCTTTATTCACTGATCTTTAGACTCAGAAATCAAAAGAACGAGATATCATTTTCATAGAATATGGTACATACTGAGATAGAAAATTCAGAGGTGATATGGACATGATTTTCTATACAAGATCTTTATTAAATCCACTGGGAATCTAATAAGACAAAATATCAAATTCTCTGGAAAAATGATACATGGTAGAATATCAGTTTCCGCTGGGGATAACGACATCGAAATAGCTTTTGTAGAGAAGAATAAATTTTTGATTTTACACTTGCTGGAGGGTAATGAAAATATTATATATATTGATGAAATTTATACATAATATTTCTTTAAGAATTTGCCATTGATAGGCATCATCGTGACTTTTCCGTCCATAGAGGCAAGCTGATATGCTCCATTAGAGAAGACTTTGTTTACAACGAATGGGCCTTCCCATTTTGCGTCAAATTTGCCTTTGCTCATATGTGTCATGGTCATCGGACGTCTGACAGTAAGGACCAATTCTCCCTTCTGATATGTTCTGACTTTGACTTTCCGATTAAAAGCTTTTGAGATTCGGGCTTGATATAGCTCGATATTTTGTTGCGCATACAATCGCTTTTCATCTAGAGCTTCCAGCTCTTGAAGTCGAAGTCGATCATTATTCTCTGTTGTAAATTCATTGGAGATTGCAACTCTCAAAGAAGGAATTTGTATCTCGAGGGGAAGAACAGCTTCACACCCATATACCAAAGAGAAAGGTGTACATCCGGTCGCATTGCGAACTGTGGTGCGATAAGCCCATAAACATTCACCAAGCTTCTCACTCCAGTTACGTTTATTGGAAGAAACAAACTTTTTCAAGAGTTTGATGATTGTTTTGTTGAAAGCTTCTGCTAGTCCATTGGCTGCTGGATTATATGCTGTAGAAGCCAGATTATTAATCCGATGATCATCACAGAATCGAGTAAATTTTTGGCTGACGAACTGTGGTCCATTATCATGGATAATACGCCGAGGAACACCAAATCGATAGATGACATGATGTTTGACAAAGTTGATAACATTAGAAGTCTTGACTTCAGATAACGGGATTGCTTCAGCCCATTTAGAAAAGTAATCAGTTATTGCTAGAATAAACCGATGTCCTTTTGATGATGGTGGATTGATAGGACCGATGACGTCCATGCCCCAAGCTTCAAAGGGCCATGATGCCACTGTTGGGTGTAAGAACTCCGATGGTTGATGGATAAAGTCTGCATGAATTTGACAGGCTTTACATTTCCGAGCATATTGAATGGTATCAGCTACCATCGTGGGCCAATAATAACCCATACGTCGGATACGATCTTGAAGTTTTGGACCTGGCTGGTGAGCTCCGCAGACGCCATCATGTGCTTCACGGATTATCTGTTGTGCTTCTTCACCAGCGATGTATCGAAAGAGAAGACCATCATAGGCTCGACGATATAGTGTCTTCGTAGTATGATTATAATAGAATCTGAGAGACCGGCGCCGGATAGATGCTGCTTCACTCGGGTTATCAGGAAGTATGTCATACAACACAAAGTCCAGAAATGGACGTCTCCAGTCTTCAGTTACGGTGTCTATTTTGTTAGAAAAGACATATTCCATAGTAGAATCGGAAGAAGACAAGGACACTTTGTCAAACTTTAATTCAGCATCAAATTTGAGAGAATCTTCGTCTGGATTATGGGGAAAAGCCAAAGCCAGATTATTTTCAACGCAGAATAGTTCTCGGTTATAAACCACTATCACTTGCTGACGTCTGATTGGTATGGCTAATACAGCAGCATGATTAGCCAAAGCATCAGCTTCTGCATTATAGGCTCGTCGAACATGTTCAATAAAGAAACCTTCAAAGGAGGAGGCCATAGAGAGTGCTGTTCGATGATAAGGTATCAAATCTTGATGACGAACTTCATACGTTCCTCTGATCTAATTGATGATAAGCTTAGAGTCTCCATAAACTTCTAAATATTGAACATCCAGATGTTTAGCGAGTTGAAGACCAATGAGCAACGCATTGTATTCTGCAACATTATTTGAACATGATTGATCCAGAGAATAAGCCCTCTGAATAGTTAATCCCTCTGGGGATACAAGAACAATTCCAACTCCGGCGACAATATCGTCGTTAGGACCTATTCTAGATGCTCCATCAAAGAATAGACGCCAGGTAAGAACTTCTTCAGAAATCATATTTGAATCCAGAACTTCATCGGAAATCTCATCATATAATTTAGAATCTTCTGGGACTGCATGAGCTGCTAGAAAATCAGCAAGAGCCTGTCCTTTAACCGACTTCTGAGGAATATAATGCATGTCGTATTGGGCTAACAAGATTCCCCAATTAGCAAGTCTAGAGTTGAGAATACCGGGTTTCTTCATCATAATCCTGAGTGGATTCACTCTGGAAATGACGTGAATCGTCTAACCGATAATATAATGTCGCGTTTTCTGAACAGCAAACATTAATGCTAGGCATTCTTTCTCGATTGGAGAATAATACGGTTCAGCGCCTGTCATTGTGCGACTGAGATAATAAATGGCCTGTTCATGACCACCTTTATTTTTCTGTGCGAGTAATGCACCAAGAGAATGATCCATAGCTCGAACATATAGGAGAAATGGTATTCCCGAGACGGGAGGTACCAAAACTGGAGGGTTCATGAGGTATTGTTTGATGTCGTCAAATGCTTTTTGACATTCTTCGTTCCAGATGAAAGATACACCTTTCTTCAGAAGTTTGTGGAATGGTCTGCAGCGTCCTGATAAGTTGGAAATGAATCTCCTGATATAAGCAATCCTTCCTTGAAATCCTCGTAGCTCTTTTAAGGTGCGTGGAGGACGCATCTCTTGGATGGCTTTGATCTTCTCGGGATCCACGTGTATACCTTTAGCGGTAATGACGAAGCCGAGAAATTTGCCACTAGAGACGCCTAGGAAGGACTTAGTAGGGTTTATTTTAAGTTGATGCTGACGCATTAAATCAAATATAGTCTTCAAATCTTGGATATGATCCTCCTTTCGTCGACTTTTGACTGCAATATCATCAACATAGCATTCGACTATTTTTCGGAGATGTTCACGGAATATAGTGCTCATTGCTCGTTGATATGTTGCTCCTGCATTTTTGAGACCAAACGGCATCACTGTATAACAATATGTACCGATCGGTGTTCTGAAAGAAGTATGTCTCTCGTCATCTGGAAACATCTTGATTTGATTATACCCCGAATACCCATCCATGAATGACATTCGTTCGAAACCACATGTGTTATCAATCATTACATCTGTAATTGGAAGAGGAAACTCGTCTTTAGGACAAGCAGCATTGAGATCACGAAAGTCTATACAGACTCGGATCTTGCCGGTCTTCTTGAGGACAGGAACGATGTTGGCCACCCATTCAGGATGTTGTTCCTCTCTGATAAATCCGGAAGCCATAAGCTTGTTGACTTCAGCTTCAATTGCATCCATAATGTCTGGACGAAATCGTCGCTGTTGCTGTTTGACCGGTTTAGCATTTGGCATAATATTAAGCTTGTGCATTGCAATCTTCGGATCTAGTCCTGGCATATCCTCGTAGCTCCAGGCGAAGACATCGATGTAATCACGAATAAGCTTGATCATATCTTGCTTATCTGTTTCTGAAAGACTCTCACTGATGAATATTGGTTTAGGGGAACCTTCTTCACCAACATCAATTTGGATCAGTTTATCTTCAGTAGGAGGTTCCCTCTGTTCGAACCTGAATTCCCATTGATTATCTAATCTTTGAGCCCATTGTTCTGATTCAGGTGATATTTCAAAATCATCCTCATCTTCACCATTTTCTTGTGGGCCATCAACAGAGACCATATTGATGGATAGAATAGAGCGATGAAGATCGCCAACACTCGTATCAGAATCCCAAGAAAGGGAATCAGAAGACTCAGATCGTTCATCTTCAGATTGTTCGTCTTTATTGAATTTTGACTCTTCATGAACTATGTTGATAAAAGGGGTGGGAGCAATGTAACCTAAACCACATTTTGTCCTTCCGTATTTTAATGGAGGAATTCGAACAGGCATTCTTCTTCCTTTTCCATTAAGACTTGTTCTGAAATCATAACCCATATTCTTGATAATATTTTTGGATTGCTGACTGTAGCGACGTAGCTGTAATCTTCCAGTATCGTCATTTATATTATCCTCCTCCAGATTAGGAGGATTCTGAGGTCCTTTATAGAAAAATATTGGATTTTCTCCCTTCTTTCGACTGGGGACCACAAAGTATGATTTCTGTATAGAGTCTAATGATACGTCTGTATGAAGAGCTTGAACAACCCCTATAGTTAGTAGCTCTAAGCTATCTAGCAATTGTAAATAACTTTGTACATAACTACAAACATCAATATACTGCAAAGGAGATGCTTCATTAATACTAGATGCTGTATTCACAACAGAAGGCTGAGCCTTATCAGACTTAGTCAGATTAATGACAAAGGGGGAAGAAGAAGAACAATTAGAATTTTTGTTTCGATTAAGATCGATAACAAAAGGCTCAGAAGAGGTGAGCTCCCTTGAAGAAGATCGTGGATAAGTAATGCGTCCACTGACTGGAATGACTAGAGTATCTGATCTAGCCTGAGAAGATGGAGGGGGAGTGATGCGTCCACTGACAGAAATGATCAGCGAACTTTGTGAAGCTTGGAAAGATGGTACAGTAGTGCGCCCACTGACAGGAATTATCAGTGAGCCTTGGGCGGATGATGAAGTAGTACGTCCACTGACCGGAATTATCAGTGAGCCTTCTTCAGATGTTTTAACAGACTGTGGAGGAGTAATACGCCCTTTTACAGGAATAATAAAGGTGTCAACTTTGGATGTCTCATCTTCATTATCCATAGCTTGCAAGACTTTCGAGTATTCATCTTTGTACATGCGAGCGTCATTGAGGTAAGCTTTGACTCCTTTGAATGGGTAAAGATCTGCCACTTCTTTTTGAACCTCTCCATTATCATCAACATATTTGAAGCACTGATGAAGAGTTGAAGGAACAATATTATGTTCATGCAAGAAAGGTCTCCCCAATAGAGCATTGTACGAGCAACCATGATTGTCGATGATGTAAAAAGTAACCTTAGTACGAAGATCGCCTATTTGAAATTTAAGGCGAATCTTGCCTAAAGGCTCACTTTTTCCTTGATTGAATCCCAAGATGGTAGTGATAGTGCTGGAAAGACTATGCACAGGTATCTTCAATGCATCTAACATAGCCTTTGGCATAATACTGAGAGCGGATCCTGGATCAATCAGTAAACGATCAACCTTCATAGAATCAATATATCCTGTATGATATAAAGGACGATCATGTCGATTATCCTCTAGCAGCATATCGTCCTGCGTAAAGGTAATGTTTGGAATAAATTCCAATACATTATGGCAGTGAGAGACAGGTTCTGTTTCTAATTTCTTTAGGAGAGTTAAGCAAATTTTTGCTTATAACAGTGCTTCACTCAAAGTTTCTCGAGTCTCTTTAGAGAGACGTAAGAGTTCGAAGATTGACAATTTAGCTGGTGTATTGGCTAGTTGAGCCAATATATCAAAATTATAAGGCTTTTCAAGTCCTGTAGGGGATGATTTCTTCAATGGTTTGTCGAAGCAGACTTGTTGTTTGCCCTTGTCAGCTGTTGTTGGTTTAGATGGAACTGTCTCGACAGGAACATTTGAAGGTTCTTCAGTAGAGACTGGTGTTGGGGCTGTAGCCGGAGGGACATCAGAGGTTTCTCCAGAAGTGTCAGCATAATCTTTGAGATATATTTTTCCTGACCGAGTTCCAGCATGAACTTCAACTTCAGATTCTGGTTCAGGATCTATCGAAACCATATTGCAATTCTTCATCTTGCTTTTGGTTCTTTTATGCTTGATGAGAGCTTCGTCCCAGAAGCCGAGACCAACACGAGATTGATTATGTCTCATAGTGAGGGCAAAAGGTGCTCGGAATCCTTTGTCTGAGTTCAGACCAGGAGCAGTGGCTAGATCATAGCCCATCTTTGCCATTAATTCACGAGATTGTGAACTATATAGATGGAATGCAGGCTTGTACTTATCTTCAAATTGAGGTACAGTTTTTACCTCAGTAGGGAGTGAATTTCCTGCCAAGATGAAAGTAGAGGTTAGATAAAAATCGGGTGTAGTACTAGAAGTCACATTGCATGACTTAATTTTCCCGAGTTTCTTTTTAGATGAAGGAGTCTTCCGAGGAGAAGAGGAAGGTGTCTCAAACTCTGTCTTTAAGTCTGGGTGGATCCACATGATTTCTCCCTTCTTAGTTGTGACAGGAACAAGTCCTTCATTCAGTGCTGGTGGGATATTCACCACCTCAAGAGTTGCTTTGGGAATAGGAATAATCCCACTTTCCACCATTAAAGGAGGGAAATCACCAAACTGCATTGAAATCACATTTGCTGTGACTGTCTTGTCTTTGGGTGTTAGTGTCACAGCTCCTGATTTAATCATCTCCTGGATCTTTCCTTTTAATACATAGCAAGACCGGATTGTGTGACCCAGTATTCTATGGTATAGACAGTATTTTGGATGATCTGTTTTATTGGCTTCATCAGGCTTTTTAATTTCTGGCAATTGTATTTTATTACCTTTGAGCAAGCATTCAAAGATACCCTGAACATCGTCATCATCGAAAGAATATTCTTCTTTCGGCCGACGAGATCTCTGTTGTTGATTTGTTGGAGCTGAAGCAGCTTGGGTAGTCTTTACTTCTTGACTACTGCTTTGGAGATTGACTTCAAGAGCTTCTTTCCCTTTGCGATTGTTGGGTCGAGTACTATTGCTAGCACTCTGATTTGATTCTTTGGGAGCCATTTGTACCCCCAGACCCTTGAAGGTCTCAGCACTGACTTCGACAGCTTTGGCACTGACGATGAATGAAGGCCAATCTTGGAACTGAGTGGACCCTGTCCACATGCTGATAATTGGTAAGAGGTTCGACTTGCAAGTGTCGATCGTAACAGCATTGGGAGTTCCAAGAGGCATTTTGAGGGCTTCTCTTCTGAATCTCTCAATGAATTCCTCAGTGGTCTCATTATTCTTCTGTTTGATTCTTATGAGTGCCGACATGGTCATATCATTGAGCCCTTCGTAGAATCGTTCAAGGAACATTTGTTTGAAACCGACAAATGAAGTAATACACCCGTTAGGGAGACTTCTGTACCATTCATAAGCCGTTCCTTTGAGACATCCAACAAACACCCGAGTAAGGAGGGCATCGCTTGGTTGCAATTGATCAGTCATTACTTCAAAGTGATTAATGAACTGACTTGGGGAAGTAGTCCCATCAAAGAAGGAGATAGTCGAAGGCTTGTATTTAGGAGGATATGATATTTGCTTCCACTCTATCGGGTAAGGTTGCTTGATACCTAACCTTTGTAAACCATCCTTCTGTTTGAATGCCTCAAACTGAGTTTTGAGATTCTTTAACTCTTCTGTAACAATTCCAGAGGATTGTGGAGTTGTGACTTGTTGAGTGTAATTGGGAGGAGGGACTGCAGCATATGTACCAACCCCAGCTCCAGAGTGACTTGGGGTGGTTTGTACAGGAACATTAGATTGTACCCCCGGAATAGTAGAGGGTTCGGGGTTTGGAACAACAGGGGTATTCAATACCACTGGTGGTGCTGTCTGTTGTTGAGCCTGCATTAGAGTGTGCATATCACTCAATGTATCTGCCATAGCTCGCAATTGTTGTTCTAAAGAAGAAATCCTCTGTTCATGAGCCTCATTGCTAGTCGAAGGTTCATGATCACCTTCTGCCATGTAAGTGGTAATCATTCGAGGGATAGACGATGAAACAGTTTGCTCTGAATTATCGCTGTAAGAATCAGTATCTTTCCCGGGACTGTTTACAGGAGTTAATGCCGGAAAGTTGGACTCTCCAAGGAAATCTTCCGTGATCTCCGAATTATTACTTGGATGAGAAGAAGAAGAGATTCTGGCCAAGGCTCCGGTCCTGGATCGGGTGCCAAGATAAACACCATCTTCAGAATCTGATATAGCGTCAGACCGGATTCTACCCCTAATATTTCTGGAGGTCATGTTGACAAAAGCATAAAGAGGTTCATCTTCATCTGATGTTGGTTCATATTGAATCCGTTCGAAAACAGACCGTCTTTTCGGTGAACAACAACATTGGATGACAACCCGAGGTTGGAAGTCACAACCATGCTTTTCATGGCGAATATGGGCAATGTTATAGCCAGATGGAGTGTCGATTCTCCGTTTGTTTTGTAAATATTCCCGGAGATCTGTAGGGATAGATTGGGAAGTACTGGAAGATAGTTTCTGTGTAGAAACTTGTCTTTTGTTCTTCTGTCTTCTTGGTTCTTGAGTGTATAGAGACCGATTAATTTGAGCCACATAGTTCCTGGCATATTCAACATCAGGGTCTAGTACACTTGTCTCAATTTGATAAGACTTTTTAATACAAGAAGCATAACTGTGGTGATTTTGATTAAGCTTGTTACGAAGATCCGTGGGAGATATGACTTTGGTATCAGTCTTGGATACTTGTAACTTACCTTTCTCAGATCGAGAAATTTTGAGAGAAGGGAGATGAGTATTATTCCGACTAGGAGTCGGTAATAATCCATCTTTAGAGGAATTAGCCAAAAGGCGTTTTCCTTTGTTTGAGCTAGTAAAAGTACTAGTCAAATTAACTCCAGAGGTAAAGACCTCAGAAGTAGAGGAATCGACTAAAGAGTCTTTCTCCTTGGTTGGCACAAGATGCGCAAGTTGTGGGGGAATCATTTGTAGGTTCTGTGAAAGAGAACCCCCAGTCTGATTTTGAGAATCAGTCAAAGGACTGTATCTGTCAGCATACGCCGACTTCTTGTTAGCATATGCTGGCTTTTGCTTAGCGTACGCTGCCTTCTTGTTGGCATACGCTGGTCTTTGCTCAGTGTACGCTGCCTTCTTGGTAGCATACGCTGGCTTTTGCTTAGCGTACGCTGACTTTACCGCATGCTGCCCTCTGACTGCTGTATGCACAGAGTCATCAATAGCTAAAGAGCCGACTGCTGTCGTAAGAGCAGAAGGAGAAGGGACTTTGACATGTCCAGAGATGGTTTTCCTTGGACACACTGACTTGGTTAAAGAACCAATTTTTTCAGCGTGACTAGGGGAAACCATTGTTGCTGTGTTCAGGGAAGCAGAAGTGTGCTTTGTTGAAGTTGAAGATGTGTTCTTGTCAACGTGAGAAGTGACAGGAACATCTCGGGCTGTCGAAGAAGACTTGGGGACATAGACAGAACGTCCCGTCTTCTTGGCAGCTGGAAGAGCGGAGGAAGCAGTTCGGCCCTCCTTCGCCTTGAGCATTTCTTCGTAAGCAGATTGGTCGAATTGTACGACCATCGTCTTCTTCGTCGAGCCGATCGACGAAGTATCGCATTGAGTTGTTGCTATCTCGTTGGAGGAGACAGCTTTCCCCAGCAGAGTCGCCAATTTATTTTCCATAAATAAATTCACTTTATTTATTTTGTATCTGAGAAAATTACAACTGTAGGAATCTAATCTAGAAGACGATTACTTTATCCCTTGGACGATGCGATGAAGAAAACTCGAACTTCGAAGAACTTGGACAGCAACTGGGCAATCTCTCTGTTCTCTCTGAAAAATGACATGTCTTCATGAAGGTGAAGAAACTCTCTTTTATAGAGTTCTGGATAACTGTCCTGAACCATACGCTCAGGTAGTTACTTGACGTGTGCAAAACTGCAGGAACGCGTGGCAAATTCTGACGAAGACACGTTGGCGTGCGGTTGAGAGTAGTGGAGCACATTCAGGAGAGATTAATGGCATGAAGGCCACATTGCATAACTTCTGAATAAATGGGTAACTGAGTACAGGACACGTGAGAACGTGTGTTGACTGTACGTTGAAAATCATCCTGGATACAACTGCTGTAGAGTCATACGCTAGCTTTTGAAGAGGAGTCATACGCTGATTTGGACAGCGTAGTACCATAGAAAATCCATACGCTCACTTTATGGGCAAGGAGTCGTATGGAGATCATACGCTCGCTTGGTTAGCAAGGAATCATGTGAGGTCCATACGCTCACTTGGCTGGGTGAAGAAGGAGTCATGTGAGGTCGATACGCTCACTGGAGAAGTGGCCACGTGGCTATCATCAATCTTCTTTGGTACACCATATCTTCCCATAACTGACAAAATCTTCTCGAGCATCGTGACTGCGGATTTGACGGCTGACAGACTGTCAAAACTGACAGTAATGATGGCTTTTGTATTTATGAAGGCTGCTGAGTTGTCCTCGTAAAAGACAAAACCGACTCTTCGAAAACCTATACGACGGTTACTTTTCTCGTGACAGCTGTCTTTGCACGAAAGATGAAGTGTCAGATTCATTCCTCATTTAAACATATGATGTGCTGTCACTTCGGTAAATAATAAAATATTTACTGAGCGTATGGCTTTTGAATGAGCGTACAACTCTGAACTGAACGTATGGCTCTTAACTGAGCGTATAGCCTTGGGCGTATGACTTTTGTTTGAGCGTATGGCTTCAACTGACATCTGTCTTTAAGCGTATGGATGAAAATGACAGCGTGTCATAATTTTCCACATCCTACAGCCATGTCCTATAGTCGCGGCCCTTACGACCTCTCATATAGGTAAGTCCTCAAGGGTTGGTGATAGGAATCAACCCTGCATATCATGCTTGGACTTATTAAGAGTTTAAACTCACCCTATCCATATCACACAAGGAACACTGTCACCATAGGGATGGGGTATCAATGTACACATGTACAACCTCTTGGACTTTATTTTAAAGAGAATTTAATCTTAAGGTTAGGGCTGTAAATGAACTAAGCCGTTTGCGAGCTGCTCGAAGCTTGGCTCGATAAAAGCTCATTTGAGCTCGGTTCGTTTACTAAACAAGCTGAGCTCAAGCTTCATTCTCGAGCTCGTTTAATAAACGAGCCAAGCTCAAGCTTAGAAGTACTCGGCTCATTTGAGCTCGTGAGCTGGCTCATTTATGAGCTTGCGAGTTGGGTCGTTTAGAAGCTCGTAGAAGAGCTCGTTTAGGAGCTTGTTTAGAAGCTCGTTTGTTCTTTATTGAATTCTAATTTTATACATATGTGTGCATTATATATTTATATGCCCTTAATAATTGATATTAAGAAACTTTTTTAATTAATTTTTTATAAATAAATTATTAATATTACAGGTACTTGAATTCAAATCTAATTAAATTGAAATCAAGCTCGTTAAGCTTGATATCAAGCTTAATGAGCTTGAAATAAAGTTGAGCGAGCTTGAAATCAAGCTTGACAAGCTTGATTTTGAGCTTATCGAGCTTGTTTATCAATTTCGAATCAAGCTTGCTTATCAAGCCAAGCTCGAGCTCAAACCAAGCCAAGCTCAAGCTTAATATAAACAAGCTTGAGCCAAGCTCAAGCTCTAAAATAAAAAATTTATCAAGCTCGAGTTCGAGCTTGAGCTCGATTAATTCTAGTCAAGCCAAGCTCAAGCTTACAAAAGCTTGGCTCGGCTTGGCTCGTTTGCAACCCTACTTAAGGTCAGTGTTCCATAATAGTCACCTAGTCCAGCTTGTTCCTATCCATTGAACCGGCTTCTTGGGATCTCCAGTCAGACTCGGTTGGGTTGCCACTGCTGGTGACTAAACTATGGGCTTAACCCCATCCCCCTCGATGATTCTAGGAATAATTTCCTAGAAAAACTCTTCGTCAAGAGTAAACAGACTCTTCGTCAAGAGATCTGTAAAATTCTTTTATAATCAAGAACCACATTTTTGCCTTTTAGGCTCTTTTAATGTCTTGAAATGCAGCTGCAAGTACCTGTTCATCTTAAAATTTACAAAATCATGCTTTACCAGTTCTTTAGCATAATTTATAGAAATGACAGGTACAGAAATATGTATATCATGTATATGCATAATAAGATGCTTAATCTTTTCAATACTTCATGAAGTCATAGCAAGAGTAAACTTTAGACCTGGAAGAATTTTTTGATATTTACATAGTAAGATATCTGATCCATTCAGCTTTAGTACAAGCTATGTTTAAGTATACAATTTTAAATTCTTTGATACTCCTAGTTATGATAGTTTGTCACATTGACCTATCAACTTATGGGTATCAAAGTTGTTCTACATATGAAACCTTAAATTGAATCTTAACGATATTTAGTGTCTTTATATCCGAAGAAAATGTCATGTAATGACTCAAAAAGACACTTAAGAATTCTATGAAACCAATAATAGTCAATTTCTTTAGAAATTTTTTATTTGACTAAGCTAGATGTTTGGGTTACTCATAAATCATATTTTGTGTCATCAGAATCAAAGTGTGTGATTCCACTAATTTAGTATAAGCCCTAAGATAGTGAGTCAAAACGCATCAGAGTCTATCACTTCTTAAAGTAAGACACAATAACTTTCAGTCTTGGCTTTAAAGATTTATCTTTACTTGTCGTGTTTACAAAATGACAGTCTAAGTACTAGAATAATAGTTTAAGTGATTTTGCTAATCAATTTTAAAAAAAAATTAGTTTATCAAGTGTTGATTAATTTGGATTTGTTGTACAGGCCGGTTCCCAGCTAGCAGAGATCCACAGGGGTACAATTAAGTACCGTGTCGCTTAGGGCTATTTACGTCCGGTTGACAGAAGAACCCTTTCGGCTTGTACTCAAAATAATCTAAACTTTTAAAACTTAGATTTGAAAGAATTTGCAATTTCACTAACTATTTTCTTTTGACTAACTTGTTTGAACGTGTCAAAGGATGTTATAATATCACTGTTTATATGCAAACCAGTGCTTGTCCAACAAAATTTAAATTTGTGACAGAATAATATTGTGGTTTCTTTGTCTGAGTAGAAACTCTAATATGTGACACAATGATCATTTAAGGTTCAAAATTGTAAATCGATCAAGGAACGAATATGATCCATTATAACCATAAACCAAGAATTAATGATGGCTTACAGAATTCATATATTTGTCCAATTAAAATTAGTAATCAAAATGAAAAGAATTGTAAATGTGAAAAAATTACCTTTCCACGTGATCGAAGCAATTTTGTACCTTTTGATTTCGGCTTAGTAATAGCACTTCAGAAGAAATGTCAATTTGTACATTATTTTGAGAGATTTTTTATCCCGTGGCATGTTTGCTCCTTTTCTAACATGTCCCAACTTCTAATACTTCTGACTTGAAGAGATAATATTACAAATATAATGTCCGAAAAGGATAAAATATCTAATAATTCGGTCCTCAAAAATAATAAATGTTAGTTTCCATAAGAAATATAATTAAAATAATGAACACCTTGTTCATTCTAGCACAACAATGTATTTATGCACAATAATACAATTTTGCAATAAATTTTAACAGTAACAATAATTCAACAATATTTGTAAAATAATCAGATAAATAGTTTTCTTAGATATTTCTTAATTACAAAATTATCTTTATTAATTCTGTAGTGCAAAATCAATACATAAAGTCATACATATTTATAACATCAATTTGATACATTATATTAAAATATCGAATAAGTAAATAATGCAGCAAGAACAAATACCAAACTATGACCGATTAATCATGTATAATTTTACAAATCAAAAGTAATCTAAAGATCCAAAACATAAAATAACTGTAGAACTTTAGTTACCATTGGATTTCCTTTGGATCCATCTACACCAATAGAAGACTCCTTATTTGTGAAGGAACAAAGTACCTTAATAAATTATGGCTACTAAACGATCCCTTAAGCATACAAAATCAGCAAGTGTGCTAGTGTAATATATACATCTTTAGCAGCCAAAGAATAATGTAAGTTAAATTCAAAGAACCAAATATAGTTAATGGTCGAAACTTTTCAATATCATCACGTTACACGAGATATTGACTTATACAGATATTACGAGCAATTTTAGATGGGATCGTCTCAAATCCAATAAGATTATACTGACTCATATAACAATCAATCAATTTTATGAAAACTTATCATATATATTTATTATAAGTTTATAGATTCACAAGCTTTTTTTTTTTGTAGAAAATGAGAGTGAACTATTGAGTTTGAAACTCAATCTGAATGGAAACAAATCTAAAAAACAAAAGACAAGGCTCCAGCCCAAATAAAATTAGTAATCAAAGCTAAAATTTAAAACTGAATTTGAAAAATTATAATTCATCCATAATTTACATACCACATATTAAAGATCCTTACACCCAATATACTAAATAAGTCTTCTTAACAATCTACTCTAGTTATTGTATAAAATATCACAATCAAATCAACACTCATTTGAACCAATCGGTTACAACAACATTAATATTGCTATAAATGCAATAATGATATAAATAAATGAATTCTATTGAAATTATAGATTTTGAATAATTAAAAAAAATTTAGACAATAGAAGAAGTTGCAATTTTGGAATAATTATATGAAGAAAATTATTTCTCAAAGAAATACCAAAAATATTTCTCAACGAGATAAATTCAATTTCCAGTAAATAGTATATTCTATTTATAAAGATTCAAATTTTTATTTATTGTATTTGCAAATTATAAATTTATTTTCAATGTAGTTATGAACAAAATTTACTATGTTGAAACCAAATTTTCTCACAGAATTCTAGGTTCCAAGAGTTCAATAAGATGACTAACTTGGTTAAACCAAATAATTTAAACTGGAAAGATACTGATCCAATTAAGTAAATGTATTGATAAATACATTAAACTCATGAATATTGACCTAAACAACAAGATACTGAATTTTTTATATTTCTGCACTCAAACAAGACAGAAAGGTAGAGTTTAGAAAGGCAAATCTTTACAACTCATATGGTTCACAAATCCTTTACATATAGTTCAAAACAATTAAACAAATGAGAAAGGAAACAAAGTTTGACAACAACAATAAAGCCATGTGTATTTCAAACTAGTAAAAACCACGTGCACTTCGATCTAGAAAAGAAACCAAAAAAAAAAAACCTCACTCAACTAGACTTAAGAGAGGATGTTGAACCAATTATGAAATCTTTTATAAAAAAATCTCATATATCGTCACATCTTCTAAAGAAAATATTTTTCAGTAGGATGGTTAAAAATAGAAATGGCTTCGTTCTTTAGTTATATCTAATCTAGTGTATCTAACAACAAAATTCTCATTTTATTTACAATATATATATATATATATATATATATATATATATATATATATATATATATATATATATATATATATATATATATATATATATATATATATATATATGCGCAAAATCCTACCTAAAATCGTCTCAACTACTAACAAATGAACAATGCAAAGCAAGTTAAATGGCTGAATCTTTATCCAAAGATCACACTGCGACTTCTCCATTACCAAATGAACAATGCTTAATACAAAATATTATGAATCATATAATTCTTCCACCACTATATCATCTTAACTAAAAATCATAATTATCAATAAATGTTATAGATTACCAGTAACTTATTTTACTAATTTATCTTAGAAGAAGTTTATTTCCACCTTTCAAAATTAAAGGTGCTACATTATTCAACAATCATATAAAATTCAAGAGTCCTTGTGGACATCTACCTCTTATAAAGAAAAAGAAGAAGAAAAAAAAATTACTGCTCAATTAAACCAGAATGTCTTTAAAAAGAACTCAAGAAGTTTTTGTAAAGTATCTATAGAAAATATATTACAAAAATGTGCACATGTCCGACAAGTAAATGACGAGTGTCCATAGGTAGTTGTATTATTCTATGATTGAAATATAAAACTATGAATGTTGTTGTAATTCATGTTTATGCATGAATTTGGATACCAATGTTGTGTCAATGCTTGAGGCTCAATAAGCATATATATCTTTGACGTAATTTAGCAAGATTCACTACAAAAAAAAAAATGTATCTAATTTTAGCTTTGTAACAGAAGGAAAAACCTTTACATGAACATGATGTAGTGTAGTAAGAGATTCCTACTCTTAAAAACATAAAAAAAATAAATGTCTCAACACATATGGTCTTTCTAGTTCATAATATTCATAACAGTATGTTGTTAACAAAACTATATTATTGTTGTACGGATAACTCTTAGATTGTTGGATTTTCTTCAATATTCTTCACTTAGAAATCTGCAAATAAAATAAAATATGTAAATGTTACCGGCCTCCGGAGAAGTCGCGCACGTAGCACTGCCCTAAGAGTTAGTCCGGATCTATGTGCAGACCGTATCCGAACGCTCCTAGTGGTAAAATTTTCGCTCCACCGGAATTTCCTTGCCGCACACGACGAAGAGAGAGTGACCCTGACTTAGCTCTGCCCAAAGCAACAACGAAGAAAGGAAAGCTCAGATCGGAAAAGACGAGATTAGAGAAGAGAGTATTCGTAAAGGAATTTTGGTGTATTTCGAAGTATTGAGATAGGCCTCAATATATAGGCTTTCTCCAACGGTCATGGAGTAATGGAGATTGAAAGCAATTTAATCCAGCCAATAAAGAATTAAACGTTACAAATAATTCAAATAAAAAAATGTGATACAATGTATTTGGACAGGATTTAAGATGTCAAATGTTACCAATTTATTGGGTTTATAACGGTCAAAAATAAATGAGGAGGGGCCTTGAATCTCTATGTGAAAATTGGACTTCAGCTTCTGCTCAAAACAACATATGTTGCCAACAGAAAGTGTGTTGAAAGTACACTTTCATTGCAAAGATAAAAGTGTGTTGAAAGTAAAAGTGCCACTTTTGCAAGTGCCTCCGAACTGCTGGAGTTTTCGTGTTTCTGTGGTGGAGGTAGCGTTTACGAGCTGCATCACATATGGAGTTGCTCACTAAGGGGCTGTTTGGAAAGATGAAATTGTGTTGAAAGTAAAGTGACACTTCCATTGCAACGATGAAAGTGTGTTAAAAGTAAAAGTGTCACTTTCATTGCAAGTGCCTCCGCACTGCTGGAGTTTTCGTGTTTGGGTTGATGTTGCAACTCTACTGTAAGTGGATGTGATATGATATTTCATTACAACGGAAAGTGTCATTTTTTTTATTTTTCACCTGCAGCAAAGATAGATTGCAACTCCATTGCAAGTGACTATTCTCTCTACTTTTTTAAATCCTCAACTACACTTTCTTATATTGTTATCCAAACAAAATATTGAAAGTGAAGGGACAAAAAACTATATATCCAAACATATTTTTCAAAGTGATACATTTACACTTTCATTACAAATGTACTGTATTACAACATATTAAAAGTGACGTTCATATTTTTCGAGACGCTACAAGCATCCAAACAGTCCCTAAAATAGGCGCAACAAGCAGAACCTTCGTGACGAAAACAGGGTTTGAAGCCATGACTAGCTCTGCATGAAGCTAAGGATTGTGATGGTGTACGGAAGAGTCTAAAATGATTAGGTATTTATAGTAGATTGAGATTCAGGTGTTCATATGACTAGGCTTGTTACAAGTAAAGTGAAGGAAAAAAAAAACTATGTATCCAAACATATTTTTCAAAGTGATACATTTACACTTTCATTACAAGTGTACTGTATTACAACATATTAAAAGTGACGTTCACATATTTTCGAGACGCTACAAGCATCCAAACAGTCCCTAAGATAGGCGCAACAAGCAGAACCTTTGTGACGAAAACAGGGTTTGAAGCCATGACTAGCACTGCGTGAAGCTAAGGATTGTGATGGTGTACGGAAGAGTCTAAAATGATTAGGTATTTATAGTAGATTGAGATTCAGGTGTTCGTATGACTAGGCTTGTTACAAGTAGGTTGGTGGTTGGCTTCCATCAGCTTCATGACTTGATTTTTGGCTGGAAAAAAGTGTTGCGGTGGTACTCCATCCGACCCAATAGTTAGTTCACCTTCTTATCCGTGTCTAATTATTCCATGAATATGCATGAAATGAAGAATGTAATTCATCATAGAAAAAGAAGAAGAGTAGTTCATTGGAGTACAACTTCTGCAACAATTACAACTTGGGTTTCGAAGTCCTTAAAAAAAGAAAAAAAAGAAGAAAGAAAAACACCTATGTTCCTGGCTTCTTGCTTTAGCATTCTTAGATGCAACTAGCTATAGTGAGCTTTATACTCGGGAGAAGGAAAAATAGAAGCTATATTGTGCTAAAATTCCGTCGGACATTTTTACGGGTTCTTAACTATCATGAATTTGCCAAACATATTCCATGTGCAAGAAGCAAGGAGTTTGTGTTGGGTTTGTTTTCCTTTTCTATGTGGAGAGCAATTCAGGTGTTGACGAGACTTAGTTTAGAGTCAATATTACAAGTGATTTTCTGACGAGTATTAGTGGCACCAGTATACCTATCGCATGCCACAGTGCAAAATGTCCCACATTTTTTGTGAATTTTTGTGCACATCAAGCATATTGCCGAGATATCAGCCATATGCTGGTTTGTGCGGGGCTGAATGAAAATTGAGTTTGAAATTGAGTATTTTGATCAGACCCAACAGTCCAAATTATTAAGAAAGAGATTGGGAACTTCAATAAAAAGATGTGTGAGAATTTCACAAGAAGAGTGTACAACTCTTCGAGAAGAGAACGAAGAAATAGGGAGTCTTGATTGAGGAGAGGTATAGAGGCTCAACTAAGGAGAGGTACTGAAGAGTGTTGACCATCATGTCATATGATGAGTATATATTTGTGCGTTGATTAACAGGAGAGAAGCCAAAAGTTCCACAGAGAGGATGTAAGGACGGGCAGAGTGGGCAAAGACAATGCAAGAAGAGATAAATTATGTACATGTTAATCATACTTATGATATGATGTGGTTGCCAAAAGACGAGAGGTTCTTGAAGAATCATTGGATGTTCAGAGTGAAGTAGGAAGAATATGCTACTCGCACGAAATACAGGACAAGATTGTTAGTCAATGGCTATAATCAGCAGAAGGAAGTCAATTTCAATGAGATCTTTTCACCGGTCGTCATGATGTCGTCCATTGTTAGGTTTGGCAGCAAGGCTCGACATAAAATTCGAGCAAATGGACGTGAAGACGAGTTCTTCCATGGTGATTAGGAGGATGAATTATACATGGAGTAGCATGATGGTTTCAATGTGAAGGACAATGAGCTTATGGTTTGTCATTTGAAAAAAAGTCTTTATGGTTTGAAGCAGGCTATGCAGCAATGGTACGGGAAGTTCGATCCGATTATGGGAGAGAATGGTTATGTCAAGATGACGTCAAAATATTGTGTATTTGTGAAACACTTTAGCAAGGATGACTTCAACATTCTTTTGCTCTATGTTGACATGTTTATAGTTGGTCATAATGCTTCGAATTAAGCAAAGTTTTCTTTATTAAGGATCTAGGCACAACAAACATATTCTTGGATCGAAATCAATCGAGAGGAGTGTTGAAGATGTTGTGGTTGCCTCATAAGAAGTATATCATGAAGGTACTTCAAAGGTTTGGTATAGACGGGTCAAACAAGGTGAGTACCTAGTTGCAGCTCACTTCAAGTTTAGCACCAAAAAATATTCCTCGATCCAAGACGAGAGAGAACATGGCCGTATCCAGCCTTTAGGTGGGGTGGGCTCCAGCCCCCCCCCCCCCCCCCACAAAAATTACTCTTTTTTATATTTGTTTTTTTTTTAATTTTTTTTTTTATTATTATTTTTTTTGTGGTTGTCTCATAAGAAGTATATCATGAAGGTACTTCAAAGGTTTGGTATAGACGGGTCAAACAAGGTGAGTACCTAGTTGCAGCTCACTTCAAGTTTAGCACCAAAAAATATTCCTCGATCCAAGACGAGAGAGAACATGGCCGGATCCAGCCTTTAGGTGGGGTGGGCTCCAGCCCACCCCCCAAAAAAATTACTCTTTTTTATATTTGTTTTTATTTTTGATTTTTTTATATGGGTGAGCCAACTTATAGTCCACCCTAATCTATGGTAGCTCATCCCAATTTCACTTTCTGGATCCACCCCTGGAAGAGAAGATGTATGAAAAATGTGCCTTATGCTTCAACGATGTGTAGTCTTATGATGCTATCTCAAGGCCGGATATTGCTTATGCAGTCGGAGCAGTAAACTGTTATCTGTCCAAGCTGGGGAGAGAGCATTTGAGCAGGTCAAGTGGGTACTTTGATATTTTCAGGGCACTTCCATAAACTTTCTTTAGAGTGATGAGCCAAAATTGGTTGGGTACACCGACATTCATATGACCGAGGACGTGACACCAAGAGATTGACATAAGGTTATATGATGATGCTTGCAGGAAAAACTATATCTTAACAAGTTGCAGAAGTGTGTGCCTTTGTTTATAACATAAGCCGAGTTCGTTACAGCAACAAAGGCATGCAAGAAATTATTATAGCTGAAGAAATTCATTAGGGAACTGGGACTGAAGTAGGACCAATATGTTTTATTATGCGACAGTCAAAGTGCTATCCACCCCGGTAAGAATCCCATGCTTCATAGCAAGACCAAGCATATTGCAACTACGTATCACTGGATACGAGACGTACTGGAGACGAAGGACGTTGAACATGAAAAGATACACAGGGACAATAATGGGATGGACATGCTTACCAAGATAATGTCAAAGGATAAATTTGAGTTTTGCAGGAAGATCGTCGGAATGATGAACTCCTCCACCTAGCTGGGAACTGAAAGATTTGTTGGGTTTGTGTTTCCTTCCTATTTGGAGAACACCAAGAAGTGCGACAAGCACCATTTATGTGTTAAAAAAGCTCGGGAAGCCGAATGCAATAAACCCAATTCAGTTTGAAGTCATTATCAATAGATTTTTTAGAGTATACACACGAGGTACCAACAATATACCCACAACGTACGGACAATATACCATTGACATATGCCACAAAGGACACAATGTCGAACAACTTTCAATGAATTTTTCTGCACATCGGACACAATATGTGGAACAACTTTCCAGTAAATTTTTTCTACACATGGAGCATATGGCTGGTATTGTAGGATGAGTGAAAATTGGAATTGAGATTGAATATTTTGATCAGATCCAACGGTCCAAATTATTACGAGACTAGAAAGGAGTACATGAATTAATCCCCTGACACAATTTGAATAAGAAGAGGTATGAGAATTTCACGAGTAGGTTGTACAACTTCGAGAAGAGGACGAATGAATCGAGAGAGAGAGAGAGAGAGAGTTTGCGGATTGCTCGAAAGGATATCGTTCGGGGGAGACTATATCGGTTTATCTTCTAGTTCTCGGTTTTGATATTTTCATTGTAGTTTCAGTTGCATACATGTTCATTCTTAGTGAGTTGTGGATCCAAGGCGGGGAAGGCTGTCAAACCGTCTCCTACTACGGCCAAAAAGAAGGGTAGCAGTTCTAATAAGGATTATTTTGTATAAGGGTACCATATTTATAACATAATTAGACTTTGGGTACTCAATTTGTCCATTTTAGACTTTGGATATTCGAAAATTTTTAGTGACACATTTTATTGACAAAACTGGACTTTCATTGACAAAATGAGACTTTTAATGACGAAAGTTTGTCACTAAAATGTGCCACTAATAATTTCGAGTGCCCAGACTCTAAAACGGACAAATCCAGTACCCAAAGTCTAATTAAGTTCTAAATCTGATACCCTTATACAAAATAACCCTACTAATAACCCACCTACTACCCTGCAAACCAGGCGTCAGCGTGAGGCCAAACTTCTTCCCTCTACTTTCCATTAATGTTTACATCCATCGTGTGGAACGCTAGGGGTGTCAGGAACCAGAGAACTCGCAACCACCTTAAATCTATCAACAACAAACACTCGCCGGACGTGATCATTATATTGGAACCTATGATCGACGGGTGCAACCTTCCGGAGCTGGCTAGAGACTTGAATATGACCCATCACTTGCATGGAGGAGAGGCTAACAAATATATATATATATGGCTACTTTGGAATAATAATGTTGTGCTGAACGTGGAGGAGCTCCATCGTCAGTACATTACATGCAATATTTTAGACATCAAAATGGGCATGAACATCACCTTCACGGCTGTCTATGCGAGCTGCCAGATGTCTACTAGACTGCGAGCTTTGGCCGGCTTTATTGAAGACTTCCACGACGCTCACGTCTCCATGGATTCTCGCCGGGGATTTCAATGTCGTCTCGTCGGCTGCGGAGAAAAGTGGTCCCGGTAATATTAACTCTACTGCTGTTTTAACAGATTTATTCTCTTGGACGCTGGCTACATTGGGTCTCCTTTTACCTGGTGCAACCATCTTATCAACAATCCGAGCACGTGGGAGAGACTGGACCTGGCCCTTTACGACACCAAGGTTGCGTTTGGTTCATTGTAATGTAATCGTAATCGTAATGGAATTGGATTTGTAATGTAATTGAGTTTGTAATGTAATGAAATTACAATTACATTACTATGTTTGGTTGAAACATGTAATCAAACCATGTAATGTAATGTTAATTGCATTCATGTGTTTGGTTTACCATGTAATGTAATTGAATTTTTAATTTAATATTTTTTTTAAAATACAACATAAAATTTAAAAAGTTGATCAATACAAAATTTCATAAATTTAAAAAGAAAAAAGAAAAAAATTAAAAATAAATAATAAAAAAGGGAGAAAATGGTTTGTTTTCTGCTAAAAAAAGACCAAAAACGAAAAAAAAAAAGACAAAAAATAAAAAAAATACCCAAAATGACAAACGAACAAAACAGAAGGAAAAAAAAAACCAAAAATGAAAAAGCGATAAAAAAGAAAAACGACAAAAAAAAAAGATCAAAAATGTGAAAACCATAAAAAGTGACCAATAACGATAAAAAAACTGACTAAAAACAAAAAAATTGACAAAAAACAACAATAAATGAAAGGGAAAAAAAAAAGGACGAAAAACGACCAAAAACAAAAAAAGGAAAAAAAATGAACAAAAACGACAAAAAAGAAAAAAAGACAAAAAACGATAAAAAATAGCAAAAAAAAAACGATAAAAAGGAACAGAAATGACAAAAAACGAAAATACGAAAAAAGACCAAAACAAGAGGGAATTAAAACGAGCAAAAAACAACAAAAAGATTAAAAAACTTGCAAAAAAAAATCCAAAAACGACAAAAAATGGAACAAAAACGACAAAAACAACAAACAAAAAGAAAAAAACGAGCATAAACGACCAAAAAAAGTAAAAAAAGACCCCAAAAAAAGCAAAAAAGGATAAAAAAAAGCGACAAAAATATGCAAAATCGACCAAAAACAATAGAAGACGATAAAAACGTGAAAAATGGTCAAAAACGTACAAGATCGACAAAAATCGATAAATAACATGCAGAAATGGCAAAAAATATACAAAATCGACAAAAAAAGATAAAAACGTAAAAAATTGACCAAAAACGATAAAAAAAAGGCAAAAAATAAACAAAAACGACAAAAAAGGGCAAAAAAAAAACAAAAAAAAAGGACAAAAACGAAAAAAAACAAGCAAAAACAACCAAAAACGAACAAAAATGAACAAAAACGACAAAAAAGGGACAAAAACAACAAAAAAAGGACAAAAACGACAAAAAAAAATAAAAACAACCAAAAACGAGCAAAAATGACAAAAAATGAACAAAAACGACAAAAAATGAACAAAAAAAAAGGACAAAAACGATAAAAAAATCGAACAAAAATTACAAAAAACGAACAAAAACGAACAAAAAAAGACCAAAACAACAAAAAAGGACAAAAACGACAAAAAAAACAAAAATAACGAAAAACGAACAAAAATGACAAAAAAGACAAAAAAAGACAAAAACGACAAAAAAATAAACAAAAACAACAAAAAATGACCAAAAACAACAAAAAATGACAAAAACGAAAAAAACAAACAATAACAACGAAAAACGAACAAAAATAACAAAACGAACAAAAACGACAAAAAACGGACAAAAACAACAAAAAAGACAAAAACCAAACAAAAAGAAACGAACAAAAATGACAAAAAACGAAAAAAAAAAACGAACAAAAACGACAAATAACGGAAAAAAACAACAAAAAAGGACAAAAACGAACAAAAAAACAAACAAAAACAACCAAAAACGAACAAAAACGAACAAAAACGACCAAAAACGACAAAAACCAAACAAAAAACATAAAATGACCAAAAACGAACAAAAATGACAAAAAACGAACAAAAACGACCAAAATCGAACAAAAATGACCAAAAACAAACAAAAACGACATAAAATGACCAAAAACGAACAAAAATGACAAAAAACGAACAAAAACGACCAAAATCGAACAAAAATGACCAAAAACAAACAAAAACAACATAAAATGACCAAAAACGAACAAAAATGACAAAAAACGAACAAAAACGACCAAAACCGAACAAAAATGACCAAAAACAAACAAAAACAACAAAAAATGACCAAAAACGAACAAAAAGACCAAATTATAGCATACCAACCTTCCGCTTAAGTTGTAATGTAATTGCGATTACATAGGTTTTATGATGTAATTGAGTTTAGAAGAAACTGATGTAATGTAATCAAACTTGTAATCGCGATTACATTACATCTAATTTTTTTTGTCCAACTAAACACCCGAGTTAGATTGACAACGTAATGCCAATTACATTACGTTGTCCAATCCTGCAAACCAAACGGGCCCCAATTTCCTATTGGATATTCAACATATATATCGGTTCTCCATCTTCCCCGGCGCCACTCGGACCACTCCCCCCTTCTTATCTCCCCGTCGACCACCGATGCCGCTCCGGTGCCGTTTCGCTTCCAAAGAATGTGGTGCTCGCATCCTACTTTCCTTGACTTAGTGTCCACCAACTGGAGTTTGGAGTGTCAAGAGCAACCACTCAAAGCTCTACATACCAAGTTGAAGAGGCTGCGCCTAGCTTTGAGGAACTGGAATTGGAGTGTTTTTGGCGACCTCCGGATCAAGAAGAAAGAGCTACAAGCTGCCATTGATACGATGGAAAGCGACCTGCAGGTGCAATGGTGTGCGGACACGTGCTAAGACGGAGCTGGAGAAAATTATCGGCATGGAGGAACAAATGTTACAGGACCAAGCAAGGAACACTAGCTTCTACCACGCCATCATTAAAGAACGGGAGCATAGCAAGAAGACAAGGATGTTTGAACCGGACGGCTCGATGGTGGACGAGAAGGAGGTTCTCGATAGGGCGTATCGACCATTTCTCGAACTTCTTCAAATCTGAACGGGCCTCCAACCCCGATGAATTTCTTAGATGAATGTCCCCCTCGGCAATGAAGAACAGAACTCGATGTTATGTGCTAAACCTAACGAAGACGAAATATTCAGGGCCATCAAATCTCTGAATCCGCAAAGTGCGCCGGGGCCCGACGGATTCACGGATATTTTTATACATTCTGCTGGGACATAATCAAGCTCGACGTTGTAGCGGCGGTGAACGATTTTTTCTTGGGGATGCAACTCTCCAAAGATATCTCTTCGGCCAATCTCATTCTTATTCCTAAAAATGCTAAATCTATGGATTGTCACGACTTTAGACCTATTAGTTTGAGCAATTTTTCCCACAAAATTATTTTTAAGTTGATGGCAGATAGACTTGCGGACTTGCTCCCTACTATCAATTCTAAGGAACAATCCGGTTTTGTCAAAGGGAGAAATATTCAAGAAAATATTAGCCTGGCTCATGAGATCATCGAAACTATTGACAATAAGGTCATCGGCGGAAACGTGGCTATTAAACTCGACATGTCGAAAGCTTATGACAGGGTCGACTGGGGTTTTCTGCTGAAGGTGCTTCAGAAGCTTGGCTTCAAAAATTCCGGACGATGTCCAATTGTTGGTACTCGGTCTCCTTAAACCGCAGGACTGGAGGGTTCTTCAAATCGGAGAGGAGGCTCCGTCAGGAGGACCCATTATCTCTAGCTCTTTTTATCATTGTGCATGACGCTCAGTAGGATGATTGCACATTTGAGCCTACACCGGGCATCTCAAACATTTCTCGGGCAGAAAAAAACAGTCGAGACGCTCCCTTCCTATTTGGGAGCACAATTGGAGCGGTTCTTGTCTCCCTAAGCCAACTAACGTTAGGTGCAATCCTAGCATCAGAGACATATTAGGCTCCTCTACGGCTCGGAATGAGCTGGCTCCGGAGATCATTTCTAAATTGGACGAGGTGGTCATGTGTGACGAGCCCGACCGTCTTTGCTGGATACTCACTCAACACGGGGAGTTCACTACGAAGTCATACTGGGAGCATCACAAGAACAGATTTGCTTCCACTAAACGGAGCGGGTTTTATTGGAATAAATTTATTATTCCTAAAATCGGGGCCTTCCTTTGGCGGCTTAGCCGCAATTGCATCCCGGTGGAGGCAAGGCTCATCTCTTCGGGCTTCAAGCTCGCGTCCAGATGTGTTTGTTGTGCTAATCACTCGGCCGAGACTACCGACCATCTCTTCGTTTTGGGCGAGACCGTGTCGGCCGTATGGCGGCATTTTGCTAGAGCATTCCAATTATCTACCATTCGTGGGGCTGGCCGGCGGGGGTACCATTCGTGGGGCGGACGGCCATTTGGCGTTTGCCTTTTCCAAAGTCTTCACTGACGGCAACATGATTATTCCGGAAGCCGACGTCCTCATTTTCGGGTTACAGTTATGCTCGGCCAACAACATTTGCATAAACACTACCGAATCCTCCTCTGTTAAGTTTTAAAATGTCCTAACTGGTAAGACCGCTGCTCCTTGGACACTCCCTTATATTTTTCAGAAAAGCGAAGAGGCTCATCCAGAACAACACCACCGAGGTCTCCACCATATCTAAAGGCGCTAATGGCATGGCACAAGCTCTAGATTCTCTAGCCATATGCTATGACGAAAAGCAGCTCTTCTCCCACACTTTAAGCTCCCATACATGCATTGTTGCCAAGGACCGGATGAGCTCCTCAACTTGAGAGCATCCACAGTGACAACACTCCAAATCATACTCTAAATCACATCAAACCATACTCCAATAATTAATTTTGGAATATTTTCTTCATGATGGTACACAATGGTATAGTCTAAATAAACACTCCAAATTAACAAGTTCTTTCATAATTGACAAGTGGCAACACTCAAAAAAAAAAGAATGAAGGAGAAAAGTAAATATGGTGGACCCGCAAGTAATATAGCTCAACTAGTGGACTCTCCAAATTTGGAGAGTCTCTTACCTTTCTACCATTTTTCAAGTGTGGACAAGAGTCTATTGGAGCCATCAATTGCTACAAAATTTGGTTAAAGACCAAATATAGCAATTGAAACTAAAGACCAAATATAGCAATTGAAACTAGTCCCACTGTGAATGCTCTGACAGCACTAATTTTGTCTATTTGGCCTATTTTGTTGGCTCCAATTTTGTGCCCCAATGGGCTTTTTGTAGGATCTGTATACTTTTGTCTTTCCTATCCTACTGTAGGCGACATGGGCTATATCCCAGCGCCCATTTGAGCTTTGGCTCGTTTTGATCAATAAAATCCCCTTAAACAAAAAAAACAAAAAAAGGAGTTGTGGATCCAATGTTGATCATTGGTGGGAGAAGTTGGAAGAGTCAGTTTATTCCTTTATTCCAGTAGTGGAGCTTTTCCTCTGTATTGGATTCCGATCGTCTCGTGATTTTTTTTTTCATTGGATTTTTCGTTCAAAAATCATTTTGTGTTTACGGTTGTGCTATAGTATTGTGTGTTTGCATATTTCTACAATTTCATTAAGTCCACACGTCGTCGTTTCGCTGCGTTCCTTGCTCTGTTCCCAATAGTTGAGCCACGACTAGGTTGTTCTTAGGATCCAATCCCAAATCCAGACGGCATTAGTCTTGTGTCTTATCAACTCCTGTTAACTCTTTTCATCCTTCTGAGACCCCAATGCCCACATTTGTATTATCACGAGTTCTAAAACAAATATGGAAGTTTTGTATGTCAGCCCTGTATCAGAAAACGAATACGCCTGCTTTGTTTTACACCGATAGGCAAATATTCTCATGATTCTAAATCAGTCTCTGATGCATCTACTTTTGGACTTTCTCCTCGAATTAGGAAGGAAAGGAAAGAGTTCTTAGAGTGCTTATGCTAGTTCTTGATTTAATTAGCAGCTCTCCTTTCCCATAAATTCAATAGGTGGTGAACTACTAGCGCTACAAATAACATTGATAGTCGTCACCACAACATTTCTTCCAACCAAACCTGAACGAATCACTCTAATACAAGCCAACTACCAAGCTACCACTGATCCATAAGAAAGCAAATCAGTTTTATAAATAGCAAAGCAGTAGCCTCTTCCCTTCATCACTCACTACTAGTCACTACCATGGCTTCAAAATCTACTTTCTTCACTATGAGTATCCTCCTCGCATTCATCTTCTTGACCAGCTCCTGCAATGCCGCTCGCCTTCTGCTGGAGCCGAAGCCCACACTTCCTCCATTGCCCGAAGTGCCTACCCTACCCAAGCTGACATTGCCGCCCCTGCCCGAGGTCCCTGGCATTCCTAAAGTCGACTTACCGCCCTTGCCCGAGGTCCCATCATTGCCGAAGGTTGACATGCCTCAGTTCCCGAAGATGCCAACTGAGACGAAGGATGGGCTACCATCTATACCAAAGGTCGAACTTCCTCCTGTGCCTAAGGTCGAGCTTCCACCGTTGCCCGAGGTGCCCACTTTGCCTAAGGTTGAGCTGCCACCGTTGCCTGAGGTGCCCACTTTGCCTAAGGTCGAGCTTCCACCATTGCCTGAGGTGCCCACTTTGCCTAAGGTTGAACTGCCACCCACACCGAAGATACCAACCCTGACTAAGGATGAGGTGCCAACCGAGACAAAGGATGGGGTACCATCTCTGCCAAAGGTCGAACTTCCTCCCCTGCCTAAGGTCGAGCTTCCACCGTTGCCCGAGGTGCCCACTTTGCCTAAGGTTGAGCTGCCACCGTTGCCTGAGATGCCCACTTTGCCTAAGGTCGAGCTTCCACCATTGCCTGAGGTACCCACTTTGCCTAAGGTTGAACTGCCACCCACACCGAAGATACCAACCCTGACTAAGAATGAGGTGACAACCGAGACGAAGGATGGGCTACCATCTCCGCCAAAGGTCGAACTTCCTCCCTTGCCTAAGGCTGAGCTTCCACCGTTGTCCGAGGTGCCCACTTTGCCTAAGGTTGAGCTGCCACCATTGCCTGAGGTGCCCACTTTGCCTAAGGTCGAGCTGCCACCGTTGCCTGAGGTGCCCACTTTACCTAAGGTCGAGCTTCCACCATTGCCTGAGGTGCCCACTTTGCCTAAGGTTGAACTGCCACCCACACCGAAGATACCAACCCTGACTAAGGATGAGGTGCCAACCGAGACAAAGGATGGGGTACCATCTCTGCCAAAGGTCGAACTTCCTCCCCTGCCTAACGTCGAGCTTCCACCGTTGCCCGAGGTGCCCACTTTACCTAAGATAGAGCTGCCACCGATGCCTGAGATGCCCACTTTGCCTAAGGTCGAGTTGCCACCCTTGCCTGAGGTGCCCACTTTGCCTAAGGTTGAACTGCCACCCACACCGAAAATACCAGCCCTGACCAAGGATGAGGTGCCAACTGTACCTAAGGTCGAGTTGCCAACCCCACCTGAAGTACCAACTACTCCTAAAGCTGAGCTACCACCTTTGCCTGAGGTTCCAGTAATTCCTAAGGTCGAGTTGCCTCCCCTGCCTTTGGTGCCGACATTCCCAAAGGCTGAGCTTCCTCCCCTACCAAAGGTAGAGCTGCCACCACTGCCCGAGATGCCGATCCTGCCTAAGTTTGAGCTACCACCACCTGTGCCGAAAATACCAACATTGACAAAGGATGAGGTAGAACCAATACCTGAGGAACCAACTCCCGAGGAGCCGACACCTGAGGAGCCGACTCCCGAGGAGCCGACACCCGAGGAGCCGACTCCCGAGGAACCGACACCCGAGGAACCGACTCCTGAGGAGCCGACACCCGAGGAGCCCTCCATCCCTGGGTTCAATTTACCTCCATTGCCATCCTTTCCAAAAATCCCTTTCATTCCAGGGATCCCCTCCATTCCAGGGTTCCCATCCACCCCAACCACCACCAAAACCCCATAAACCAAGCTTAATTACAGCAACATGCGTATAGGTCAAATTTGGAGTCATGCCTTATATATTCCTTCTCCATACTTTCCTCAGATGAGCTTGTGTATAATTGTTATGGTTCTTCTTTCATTAGATGAGCTTCTATGATGATGAGCTTGTATCTTTATTATGGTTTTTTTACTAGAGCTTTCACTGCTTTGTGACTTGCATTTATACGACACACTATGTGACATATTTGTATATATTCTCTGCGCTGTGTGCATTTTTTTTTTTCCTGTGCAAGTGTGAATCTTGACATTATCCCCATATAGCGATAGGGAGGAAGACTAACCAGGCTTGGAGTATCAGACAATAAAGGCTGTGTTTGATTGGGCTTTTTTTTCCATGGAAAATATTTCCACCACAAATTTTCCACCAATTGTAGTGTTTGATAGCTTATATTTTCCATGAAATTATTTTCCAAAAAAACTATCATTTTCCATATTTTCTTCTAACATGGTGGAAAATAAAACTTGTCTAACCCATAGGAAAATATCATTTTCCATGAAAAATAACTATTTTCCATGGAAAATAATGACAATCAAACAACCAAATTAAGTTTTCCATGGAAAATTTTGAAATTCTATGAAATTTTTTTCCTAGGAAAATAATTCCATGGAATTAATTTCTTTTTCACGTATTTTCCACCTTGCAATCAAACACACTAAAGTTTAAGTTGGTACTAGAAAATTGGATTTGGACTTGCTGGTGCTAATGATAACCGCATCGTCCTATTCCTAAAAGATAGAAGTGAGCGGTGACAATCATATTATCCAGAAGAACAGAAATTTACAGAAATTACGATTGAGGTTTGAAATTAGGAGGATCTAACTGCCATACCAGCAGTGCTGATTGTCAGAAACATAGATCTAAATTTTACAACCATGATCTTCAAATGAACTCACTTATGAACACTAGCTTTTTGCATACGTTAGTCTAATTCTGTTGGAACTTACCTTCTTCATCCATTCTACAAGTTATACGCCCATTTTGATATATGTAAGATCACATCCTAACAATTCATTGTAAATTTGAGAACGTGCATTCCACAACTTATAGGAGCCTTATTGTTGATATCCTTTAGACACATTGTATCTATCATTTCATAGAAGGAAAAATTGATGAGTTTCGGGTAATTTGCAACCTAATATCACTATGTCTATCACCATTCATATTAGCTCTGGTCCTAGGACTGGAAAAATATAGTAGTTTTGGATGGCAAACCATTCATCAACTGCATCCAGAATATACTACAGAAAAGCCATAGTTGTCAGTACAGACACTAGTCACCGATGAACTTCCAGTTCTCATCCAAAAGCTTCAAATACCATCTCTTGTAAGTCCCAACATAGAGCTTTTCTGAGGTCCAATCTATTAAGAAACCTCAATCTGTTATTTTGCAAACCAATCCTGTAGCACACCATTCATACAAACCCCTCATTGTTTCCAATACTCCGACTCATTCATATCATAAAAAGGCATCATAGACGTTCCACAGACAACAATGAGAAAGAAATACAAAATTCAAATCGGCATTAAATCAATAGATGTTTATCCAGAGTTCGGTTTTCCAGGTCAGTTTCAGCTGTGTGAGCATCCATGACCAGAAATAGTTTCACAGAGATGCAAAAGAAAAAAGAAAAAAGACAGGAAAAGAGAGAGATAGAGAGTAGCATGTAAAGATGGATGGGGGTTGATGCAGTTTTCCTCGACACCTTGAAACAAGAAATGCAGATAAATCTAAATGTATACATATCCCATATTTGTACCTCTAAAGACATAAAAGTTGGATGTCTTGAATGTAATCTGCTAATCTCAGACAAGATGAGAGACTATTAACAGCTCTTTATACTTATTCGAGGAAAAGTGAATTTACAAACATCACAACTTAGAATCTCATTAGAAGTACTTCCAGGAAGTTTGTTTTTTCCGATGTAATGTCATAGCTTCTAATTGCTTGACAAGGATGCATATTTTGATTGGCAAAAAGAGTGTATTTGGATCGTTTGATTGACGATTGACCATGACAAGGTAAGTTGCTAGAAATACTGCAAGGCTCATATGATTAACAGAGAAGGCGAAGGGAAATAAGGCAGGATCAATGAAACTAAACCTCATACCAAAATGAACGAGAACTAAGAAGAAAATCACCTTTCATCAATGATAACTTATTTCCACTCCATGTTTCTCACTCATGAAAGAGGGCTTGTTCAACGGAGTAAGGGATTCTAGCAAGGTGATAACTGTTCTTCTACCTCATTACAATGAAAATGAACCTAACTACGGATTGATTGTCCCTACCTAGGGAGGTCAACTGCCAGAGCACCAGAGAATGAATAGTAATGATTTAAGCAAGAGCAAGCGGACGGACAACTATAGCAATCCAAGTGACTTACTGGTGCTTTCTAAGGCCTCGCCACCACCAACGTTCATGGCCCTGTTATAAAGAGATCTACAATTTGCAGATGACACACAGGTTTCCCCTATCCATCAACATCTTACAAAAAACATTAGAATTCTTTTGTTAAGCACGACTTTCCAAACATCCACTCGATTACACTCACACCTGAAGCTAGAGTCATTTGATATCATAATCTTCCAATTGTCTACTTACCTCCCTTCACTCACCTCTCATGCTATTTTCCGTTGGTTCAACCAGAGTCACCAGACTGTTTAGGGATCATTGGACTCCTCTGCTCACTGAGATTGGAAGAGACTACAGGACTCGAAATATAGCTTAGCTGGATCTCAGTGGCTTGGGATTGGTTCACACCCCAACAAAAACCCTCTTTGCAGCATCAGTTTGTTTTCCTTCTTGTGTTGTAACCAAGGTTCGTAGTATCGGTATCAGAATCACTATCGTATACGATTCAAACCCTTTCTGTGAGTACCGTTATCGGCGGTATCGGTAGTCTGTGAGTACCGTTATCAGCGTTATCTGTGATACCGTTATCGGCGGTATCGGTAGTATCCACGGTTTCAGATTGGAATATCGGATTTTTGTTATCAAAAACAAATAACTCTTAATAAATTATTAAAATTTTAGATTTTTTTTATACATTTAGGCACAATTTTAAGTATTTAATGTGTTGTTTCATAGAATTTTTGATATTGAATGAAATAATAGTCACTTTGTTGATTGGTTTATCTCCTATAAATAAGTTTTCTTCGTTTACATGCTTTTACAACCTTACTATGTTTTTACACTCTTGTTGATTGGTCTTTCAATTCTCACTGCTAAATTGATTGGAAAAGATACCCTCAATATTGGTATTAATCACTATCGGTAGCAGTCTGTATCGGATCAGGACATGAAAAACCGTATCGGTATCGATCATATCGTGTTGGTATCAGCTGATACTACAAATATGGTTGTAGCTCAAACAGACAAATTCATAATATTCTTATGATGTCTTGCCACTCATCTATCTATTTTTTGACTAGTTTCTTAATTTTAATCATTAACCCACGGCTAATCTTACAGACCGTCTTATAGAATTTTTTTCCTTTCAACTTAGGGCCCGTTTGGTAAACCGTTTCTTTATAAATAAAAATTAGTTATTGTTTTTAATAATAAATTAACTAATAGTTAGTTATCATATTTATAATCTAAGTTAATAATTATCAATTAATAATTTTATTATTTAATAATTTATAGTAATCTTAATTAATAATTTATAACTTTATTAATCATATTTGTAATAAATTCATTAATCATAATTGTAGTCTTAATTACTAATTTATTAATTAATATCCAATTATAATCATAATTAATAATTTATTAGTCTTATTATAATATTATTAATATTATTAATTACTATTTTATTATAATCTTAATTAATAATATTTTAATCACAATTATAATCATATTTAATAATTAATATATTATAATAATTTAGTTAATAATTTATTAATCATCATTACATTAATTTATAATTACAATTTTTAAAATATTTAATTTATAGTTAATTAAAAATTAACTAAAAGTTAATTAAAAATTAGTCATCATTATTATTATTTTTTAAAAAATATAATTAAAAATTATTTATTATTTTAATAAAAAAAAACTAACAGTTAGTTATCATAAATTATCATCGGAATTAATAAATTATTTTTAATTATTTAATAATTAATATATTATCAAAATTTTAATTAATAATTTATTAATCGTAATTATAATCATCATTATATCTTAATTAATAATTTATTAATCATAACTATTATCATAATTATAATAATAATTTAATTATTAACTCTAATTATAATAGCTAATTAATAATTTATTTATTTACTATTTTAATAATTATAATAATAATTTAAATATTAATCATAACTATCATTATAATAGCTAATTAATAATTTATTTATTTACTATTTTAATAATTATAATAATAATTTAAATATTAATCATAACTATAATTATAATAGCTAATTAATAATTTATTAATCGTCATTATAATCATCATTATATCTTAGTTAATATTTTATTATTCATAACTATTATCATAATTATAATAATAATTTAATTATTAATCATAACTATAATTAAAATTATAATAGCTAATTAATAATTTATTTATTTACTATTTTATTAATTATAATAATAATTTAACTATTAATCATAACTATAATTATAATTATAATAGATAATTAATAATTTATTAATCGTCATTATAATCATCATTATATCTTAATTAATAATTTATTAATCATAATTATAATAAGAATTTAATTATTAATCATAACTATAATTATAATTATAATAGCTGATTAATATTTATTTATTATTTTATTAATTATAATAATAATTTAATTATTAATCATAACTATAATTATAATTATAATAGCTGATTAATATTTATTTATTATTTTATTAATTATAATAATAATTTAATTATTAATCATAACTATAATTATAATTATAATAGCTAATTAATAATTTACCAAATCCTATGTTTGGTTGGAGTTGGATTTGAATTTGAATTTTGGATTTCCAAATCCAAATCCAAATGCAAATCCATTTTACCAAACAAGCCCTTAAAGGTATCACCAATGTTCTAAAAATCGCTACGCGGGGACGGTGCGCCAAGGGCCCGCCTAGCGCCTAGGGCGCCTAGGCGCCGAACTAATTTTTATATATATATATATATATATATATATATATATATATATATATATGGGCACAACTTAGACTTTGATAAGTTGGTTAGCCTGTTAACTTAAGTTAAGTGTTGGTTCGAGTACAGGTTCGAACTCTGGATAGTTCATTTTTTTTTTTTTTCTTTTTCCTTTCCTTTCCTTTTCATTTGCTTTCCTTTCATTTCCTTTTCATTTGCTTTCTTTTTCCTTTCCTTTCATTTCCCTCTCCCCCTCCCTCTCCTTCTCCGGTCCCTCCTCTCTCCTCTCCTCCCTCTCCCACCACCGCCTCCACCACCACCACCGCCTCCACCACCACATCACCACCGCATCCACCGGCTGCACCACCACCACCACCACCACCACCACCACCACCGGCTCCACCACCACCACCAGCTCCACCACCGCCTCCACCACCACCACCGCTGTCAGCAGATGCACCACCACCGCCGTCAGCAGCTGCACCACCACCGGTAAGTTTTAGGTTTTTTTTTTTTTGAATTTTTTTTTTTGAAATTTAAAATAGGGGTCGCCTAGGCCCGCCTAGGGCCGCCTAGCGCCTAGGCCGGCCGCCTAGGGCCTTTTCGGTGCGGCCCAGGGCCGCCTAGCACCTTGGCGCCGCCTAGGCGGCCGCCTAGGCCGATTTTTAGAACACTGGGTATCACACATTACAAATCCATTAAAACATTGTTGAATACTTCAATATCAACTATCCAGCTTTAGTTTTATGAATATACTTTTCATCTCAAAGAAATTATATGATTAGCAACCTTTACCACTTAAGATTCCTTAGCCATCTCATAGCCATCAATATGAACTATTCCCTCATTCTTCTTTTTGCTCTTGTAAGTTGGCATTTAATATATTACGGACCGTCCTACATATTTGCATTTAATATATATCGGATCAGGACACGAAAAACCGTATCAGTATCGACCATATTGTGTCGGTATCAGCCGATACTGCAAATATGGTTGTAGCTAAAACAGACAAATTCATAATCTTCTCGTGATGTCTTGCCACTCATCTATCTATTTTTTGACATGTTTCTTAATTTTAATCATTAACCCACGGCTGATCTTACGGACAGTCTTATAGAATTTTTTCCTTTCATCTTAAAGGTATCACGCAATTACAAATCCATTAAAACACTGTTGAATACTTCAATATCATGCCTAGTGCCTTTTACAACCTTGATGAATATACTTTTCAACTTAACGAAATGATAGGTGATTGGCAACCTTTACCACTTAAGTTTCCATAGACATCGGATAGCCACCAATATGAACTATTCCCTCATTCTTCTTTTTGCTCTTGTAAATCGGCAGTTAATATATTACGGACCGTCCTACTAGTTCTGAATCCTCTGGTTAAGCTTCCCATGTTTCTATACTAGAAGAAATCATTCTCTAGTCTCATTAACTAACACAGAACTGTGGAACCTCAACCTAAATTTACTTAGTAATTTAACCCATAACTAGTGCAAAGAGGTAGGGACAGTCTCTTCCTTTTGTGTAAGCATATAGAGATGGAAACCAGAGATAAGTCTCTGATACTCCCACAGTAGCAACACAACCACCACACGTCTAATAATCTTAATACTGTTAGTAGAGACTTGGGTTTTCCAATCCCGCCACATAATCTTCACAAGAACCCTGTCATAAGCCTTTTCTAAGCTAATAACAAGCATTCGTAGATCTCTCATCTCTAGATACTAAAAAGCAATGTGCACATAACGGGAAAGGACAGGGGGAACTACATGAGTTCTCACCCTAGAATAAATAATACCCATTGGTCACCTCTTGCCAACTTCACAACAAAGTATCTATACTATTCAAGCCTCCCATGCATCCGGGATCACTGAAAGAACATTTCTAGTCTCCGAGAAGAAAAACATTAGCAACTCAGAACAAAAAAATGGAACTCCATATGAGATGCATAACAATTTTAACTCATATTCTTTAACATGCATGAAGAAGGTACAAGTCCTTCATATACGGCTCAAATCCTCAATATAATACTTCCAGTAAGGCTAACAAAAATATACATTACAATACTACCAGATTTAAGACCTTTTCTTCCTATAAGGAATCAAACATGACACTATAGTCATCAGGATAAGTTCTACCTGAAATACCAAAGATTTGAAGACAATTAGAATTCAGAAGAACATTTAGTGAATCATTTAGTGAATCAACCATGATATTTTTTAGCTCATCATTAGAAAACTCCTGTATGCTGATAGATGATTCCATCGACAAGTGAACCATGTAAACCCTATCGGTGAAATGCATATAGATACCAAATTTATTTGCATTATTACATTGATGTGGTCTTGACATTTTCATAACCTCTAATGTTTCAATAGCATTAATCGTATGGAATCTTGTGAGCTCTAGCATTGTCTCCAAACACTGGTGAGGAACATGTGGTGAAGGGAGCAGGGAAAAGGAAGCATAATCATGGAGCGAGAATAAAGGAGGAACCTAATATGGGATATAAAAGGTAGATGAGATGTCAAAACGGACTGATAAGTGCATTTCAAAAAAAAAAAAAAAGGAGTGGTGAGTGCATTCATTCATAACTAAACCAAAATACCATCCAATATACAGTTCAACACTAACTCTTACATATTCAAAAACTCCTAGCTGAGAATCCCAAAATATTGACCTAAATGGTGGTTAGAACAGAGCCAATCTAAATCCTAATTTATTACCAAATCTTAAGTTCAAAATACCACTAAATTTCCAAACTATCTTCTACCCTAAGTTTCAGAGTTATCCGATTACCCAACTTGCAAATGAAGTATACCTGATGATGAAATCAATATCACCCCTATTCTTTTATATGAAAAAGGTCTCTCGTGATAATTCAAGAATGAATTTTAATACAGATGTGCCCAACCAGTTCCACTGTGGTGAATGCCCTGACGATGAAAACAAAGCTTTGATATTTCGATAATCTTTAACCAAATCTTGAGTTCAAAATACCACTAAACTTCCAAACTATCTTCTAATCTGTAGTTGCAGACTGATCAAATTACCTAACTTGCAAATGAAATGTACTTCAACATATCCCCTATTCTTTTATAAAAAGGTCTCTCAAGAAGATTCAAGAATGATTCTAATACCAGATCACGTGCCCAACCAGTTCCACTGTGGAGATTTTGCCCTGAGGATGAAATCAAAGCTTTGGTGTTTTGATAATTTTTACCAAAATAAGTTCAAAATACCATCAAGTCCAAACTATCTTCTAATCTAAAGCTTCAGACTTACCTAATTACCTAACTTGCACATGAAATATAACTGATGATGAAATCAATATATCCCCTATTCTTTTATAAAAATGTCTCTCAGGATAACTCAAGAGTGAGTCTAATACTAGATCATGTGCCCAACCAGTTGATATGTGGATATTAACCTGAGGATGAAAACAAAGCTTTGATGCTCTGATAATTTTTACCAAATCTGAAGTTCAAAATACCACTAAACTCTCAAATCTAATTACCTAACCTGCAAACAAAATATACCTTAAAGATGAAATCAATATTATCCCTGTTCTTGTATAGAAAGGTCTCTCAAGATAATTCCAGAGCGATTCTACTACAAGATCATGTGCCCAACCAATTCCACCATGGCAATTAATCTGAGGATGATATCAAAGCTTTGATGTTCATGGTCAAAAGGAAATCAATGCTACCCCTATGCATTCATGACCAAAAGGGAAAGCTTGTGATTTACACCATGCATCCTCCTGAAGATGAAAAACCACTGAAGCACATGGTTAAGAATTTCAATAACTCTAACATGTTTGTCCCGCAATTTGTTTACTTTATGCATGCATATCCCCAAAAGAAGAAAGATGGCAGATGTTAACCACAAGCTCAATCCACGAAATAAGAGACCAGACCCGCTTCATCGTAGATAAATATCCTATTATCCTCAAAAGGTACTAATATAATATCGAATTAGTTCACATCAAATGCATCCCTAGCAAAACATCAGATTGATACTGGCTCACATAACAATGTGTTTTCTCTCCAACCAAAGTACCAAACACAGTTACTTCTTCCTTGGAAGAAATTATTGGTTTGTAGGTACGGATAAATAAAAAGCATTCAAACACATATAGTGCAAGTTAAAGGAATTATTTCTATGTCTGCATTAACTCATGTGTTTGTATAGAAGAAAACCATGAAAGGGATAACATCTGTCTGTTTTGACTTTTGAGAAGATTTAGAACTGCAAAATTCTGCTCCAACCTAAAGCAACAACTTCTAAATCTAGGATTGGGAAGTAATAAGAATAGCCATTGGTGATGGAAAATGTTCCGTTATAACCTACATTTTAACTATATAAGGTAAGTAACCGAAGAAGATTATTTTAACTATATAAGGTAAGTAACCGAAGAAGATTAAGGTTGAAAATGGGAAATTAATGTTTACAAAGAAGATTTTCATAAAGTTGTTCGCTATTATATTCTTACGAATTATAACAACTTAAACCTGTTCGAAACTTATATGTTCATGATCACCTACACCTATATCTCAATTTGAAGATACAGGGTGTAGGTGATCATGAGTATATTCGCAGTCATGCTAATTCCTGTGATTTTCCTGACCATTTCTCTAATTAGAAACAATTACGAATATCTCCTTTTTATCTAATTAGAAACTATTACGAATTGCTAATTCCCGCGATTTTCAAGACATCCAAGTCTATCTATAGGTAGATCTACCCTTTCAGTCATGCACTTTAAGTGCATGCAACTAAGGGGCGCCCTCCAATGTCCCTAGACTACAAAAGAGTCTAGAAAAAGAGATAATATACTATGATTTGCAATTGTGACTTTCATTTGTTTCTATGACACGAGTTAACAAGCAAAATAGAATGACTTCCCAGCAATCAATTGTAAAGAAATACCATACTAATTTCATGCTCAACCTCCTAATCCTACCACCAATCTCACACTCCATTTCCCTAATATCGCAAACTTAAGGATCTAATAACCAAATAGAGTAATCAACATTTAGGCCACGATGAGCAGAACATCAACTAAAAACAACCAAAATTGACGATTCGTCGACAAAAAAGACACAATTATCACAACTTAACGATTCTCAACGAGATCCTTAGAGCAGACAGTAATAATTCCTGAGCACCGTAACACAATGCCAGTTCGGAATCAAATATCTAATCATTATTTCGAACAAAAGGGGGGGAAAAGAAAGAAATCGAGCATTACAGTGACAGCGACCACCCATCTACTTCTTCTTCTTGTAGCTCTCGACCTCGCCGTCGTTGGGGAAGAAGCCCATGAGCCTCCCCGCGGAGTTCTGGTAGGCGTACATGAAGCCCCCCATGACCCCTATCAGGCCCCCCGTCACCATGGACGGGCCTCGGATGTTCGGCTTGATCCCTGAAATCAGATCGCCAACGTCAAAACCCTAACCTTAGAAACCCTAACCCTAGAAAATCGAAGGGCGGGGTGTTGGGGGGAGAGGGAGACCGGAGAGGTAGCCGACGGTGACGGAGACGGCGGTGATGGTGGAGAGGCGGAAGTAGTCGAGGGCGTTGAAGTTGGCGACTGTCTTCGTGAAGGGAGGGTTGCGGTCGATCACCGGATACTCCGGCTTCACCGACGCTGTTATGTCAGTGTTCATTCTTCTTCTTCTTCTTCTCTTCTTCTTCTTCTCCTTCGTTAGTGGTTTCTTTACTGTGAGATTGGATTGGGGTTTGTTTCGATCGCCAGCCGCCTCATCAAACAGAGGCCTGTCTTGGTTAAATTACACAAAAAACCTTTAGCATTTTGGAATCTTGCAGGATTCCCCTCAACATAAATTGTATTATTTTTTGTTTGTTTTGTGGTTATGGTTAGAATTAAGAGGCGTTTATTTGAATAGTTTTTAGAATAAAACTAAAAGATATAGGCCTCGTTTGGTTCACGGAATCTCCGGGTTGGAAAAGAAAAATAATTATTTTTCTATGTTTGGGTGTTAAAGGAATTGAGGAATAAAAATTAGAAAAAAAGTGATTTCATTCATCCAAGCAAGAAATCACTTTCCCACATTGAAGTAATCACTTTCATTTTCAAATTTTTTGACATTTCCAAACGCCGGAAAGAAAAATCAATAGAAATTAAAAAAATTCAAAGGAAAGGAAATGACAAGGAATTGATTTCCTTTTCCTTTTCCTTTTGTTCCGCGAACCAAACGAGGTCTAAGAGTTAAAAAAAAAACCCTCCAATTCCTTGTTGCCCATGTTGGCCGAAAATATTATTTTTGATGTAGTTGCAATTGCAAAAGCAAAATTGATAAAAGGGGTGTGGCTTCGTGACAAAAGGTTGGTGTCAGAAGTAGATGCGAGCATTATTCGATTTTTGACCGAAAATCGAATCCAACAGAACCAAATACGATATTCGATTCTATTTGAAAAAAATCGGTTCGATTTCTGTTTTGAAAATGCTAAATTTTCTTATTCAATTTCGATTTTGTGTTTCGGTCCAAAATCAAAAATCGAATAAAACTTGTACAATTATATAAATACTCTCAATTATATGTATATTTTATGATTAAAAATATGTATATTTTGTACATATATAACGATTCTATGTATGTATTTTTAAGCCCAATTTTGATAATGTAACAACTAGTCAAACTTTGGGCCCAGCTTTGAAATACAACAAATCAATTTAAAATTTTATATTGTTAATATAATTTAACCGCCCAATTTTCGGCCCTGTCCATTAAAAATATATAAATAATCCAACTGAACAAAACAAATAAACCGAATTAATTATTCGGTTCGGTTATGATTATTGCTAATTTTGATTCGATTTTGAATTTTTAAAATTTTGGTTTAATCGATTTTGACTATTTTAGCTCGGTTGAAATCGAATAAACCGGAAACTCACCACTAGTAAAAAAAATTGTCTTATAGTTACCTGAGGCCACAAGAGAGTTTAATTCATTATATGGAATCTTGAAACCAACAATATTGCTTGAGTCTATATAGAACCTTTGTGGCAAAATTATTAAAATCCATGATATTTATAAATTGGTGATATATAATTCGAGGGATAGACCTAAAGGCCCAGAACAAAGCTCATCAAGTCTTATGGAGGCCAATTACTGGTCCAGGGATTAAACCTAGAGCGGGTTCAGAGAGTTGGATTGTTCTAGTCGGAGCTAATTTTGGTTGTCCCTCGACTCAAAAAAAGATATAAAAAATTACAACAACTTTAAAGTTATAAATGTTGTGGCATAGGAAAAAGGACCAATTATTGTGACAAACACTAAGAAGCCAGTTGTCTTCGGTTTGACGGTGCCGTGGAGCCCGGATTCCGAGTTCCACCCTTAACTCCTGAGCTACTCGAAGTCTTTTCAGTAGAATCTCAAAATATGAACATTGGGGATTGTCAGTTCAATTGACACTAAAGAGTTGGAATGGACCACAAAGACTTTATTGACGAAGAGCTGAAAACTTAGGGGCCTGGAGGGTTTCCTAACCAAGGAGGTTGTCCAAGTCCAATGCTTGTCTGGCTGACCCAGGGCGAGCCCTAATTAAACCACCAGTACATTATCAAATCCGAACGATATTACAATAAATATTGGAGAGGATATACACACCTATTTCGTTTGTCATGTTTAAACCTAAAACTTGGCATGCAATCTCGATTAGAGGGCGTTTGGTTCAAGCTTTTATGGCTTGGGAATGGATTTTGAATTTCTTACCCATGTTTGGTATGTTTAGGATTGAAAATGAGGAGGGAATAGGAGGGGCTTAGGGGAGAAGTTATTCCCATTGACTTGGGAAAGCTATTCCCAAGCCTCCCTTGGGAATAGATTTGTTTTTCTAGGAATGATGTTTGGCTATTTTGTTTGGACGGTTATACCCTCTTTTTATTTTCGAATTTTCAACTTCTATCCCAATCATGTAAATCATCATGAAATTAATGAAAGGGTATTAAAGGAAAACTAAATAAATTAATATTTGTATCCCTTTGTAAACCAAACATGGAGATAAATTTTTTTAAATTTTTGAATCCTAGAAATACAAAAACTTGATCCAAACGAGCCATGGTTTACTCTACCCAGGCTGTAAATAGACCCTAGTATCTTCTTCAAGAGAGATGCGCACTTTTTATACTAAAAACTCTATCACTTATACATACCCACATCAATTTTTAGCGTGACTTAAGCATCGAAGTGGCATCCAGAGAGCGTATATATGTTCGTCCCTCTCACGTATCAGAAAAGCAAGGAGACGAACAAGGTCGAGACTAGCATTCGGTTTATTCAATTTCAGCCTTAGTCAAAATAGATAAACATAAATTATAAAAATCTAAACTGAAACAGAACCGAATTAGCCACAACTAAATCAAATTGAACATATATAATAGATTAGGTTTATTCGGTCGGAATATTTTTATTATTTGACAGGTAGGGCCAAAGTTAGATTTGTGGTCAAATTATATTAAATATATATTTTTATAAAAAAAATTATTGTATCTCAAACTTGGTTTCAAAGTTGGACTAGTTGTTAAATTAGCAAAGTTGGACTTCAAAAAACAGACAATTTTTTTTCGTTTTTTAAATATACATATTTTGATCGTAAAATATGCATAAAATTGAGAATATTTATATTATTGTATAAGTCTTACTCGGCTTTTTGACCGAATCGAAACCCAAAATCGAAATCAAATACGAAATTTTAGTGTTTTAAAAATCGAATCCGAACCAAATTTTTTTAAACAGGACTGAATCTTTTATTTGGTTTGGTTCAGTTCTCGGTCCAAAATTGAATAATGTTCACCCCTAGGTCAATGTCAATAAGTATTCTTAAATAAGTAGAATAAGAGAATTAATTTGATCTAGGAAGATTTTTGAATATCCTAGTGGTAAGAAAACATCGCTAGATTGGCACCTAACGTGGGGCCTAACTTTTCGACTGCAAAGTTAAAGCTCTTGCACTATGCGGTTAATACGAATGACGATGCTCCTGACGATGTTGTGTTCGTTCCATTTAGGTACTTTGAGGTTATTCAAGATCCAAAGTTGGAATGTGTCACACCTAGTCCCAAAATATGTAGGACCGGCCAAACACACGTCATTGACTAGCTAATACGTCTTGCATTAGGATCCAACTCTATTGATCCTATCAAAACTCTGCTATAAATATAAACTTCAGGCCATAATGCCTAGGAACAACAAGTATAAATTTCATCAACATATAAAAAAAAAAAAATAGAAGCATATAATAGTAAGTTCACTATTATGCAAAAATAAAGACAATAATGAAATATGTCATAGTTTAGTCTTGTCAGTCTCACGGAAACAAATCTGTTAGTACAAGTAATAAATAGAAATAAAACGCATGAAGATAACTATATCTGAATTTCAGCTAACTAAATAAAGATACATGAATTTCAAGGTGGAGTCCCTAACGCTTGTCAAAGGGTGTTGCCCAAGAAGAATCTTGACGTCCTTTGTTGGCTCAGAACATTCACAGTGGAACTCTTTTCAAGTGTTATATTTGACCTTTAGCCAAATTTTGTAGCACTTAAGGGATACAATGGACTCTTTATCCACACTTGAAAAAGAGTAGAAAGTCAAAGGACTCTCCAAATTTGGAGAGTCCACTAGTGGAGCTATAGTTACTTGGAGTGTTACCACTTGTCAATTATAAAGAAAAAATAAGGAGGAAAAAGATAGGATGTTGCCACTTGTCAATTTGGAGTGTTTATTTGGAGTATACCATTGTGTACCAACATGAAGGAAATACTTCAAAATTAATTTTTGAGTATGGTTTGAAGTAATTTAGAGTATGATTTGGAATGTTGTCACTGTGGATGCTTTCAGCTCCTGTTTAAATTCTCGGTCCATAGTCCTCCGGGTAACTCTCATAGCCTATGTTTGAAAGAAAACCAGATTCTCGATGGGACGACCAAGGAACAATAACATGTCGAAAGTAAAAATATAGTAATAAACTAACTCCTCTCATATATAATCGGGGTGCAACTAATAATAATTATCTATATGAAGATGCAAATCGAGAACAATGTTCACACACATTGAGATACAGGCTATGTGGATGCTATCAGCTAGCTAGATACACTATGCAGAGGCATTAGTGATTAGGCATAGAACACAGATATACAATATGTGAGCAACTACGAAAAACGTGCAAAGAAACTCATGCACCTTGCCACCTAGTAAACTGCCATCCCCATCCAAATGAGACCGCACGTGTTGTATCCACGACACGTCCAATCGTAACCTAAAATCTGCCAATGTGTCATAGTCCGTGAGTCCACAAGTAAATCTTGGAAGTAGAATCATCTCATAATAGTCTAGTACTAGTACAAGTTCCTCATCCCGACGAGTCACGGAGTACAGAGAAGCATGCCATAAATATGTATGCAAGTGATAATGTGCCCATAGGGCTCTTGTCATATCCATAAGATACGCCATCAACGCATTATCAAAATATGGAAATCTAAATATAAGTACTATCTACGTGAATATCGTCACCAATCGACACCGTACACGAATCTGAATCGAACGCTCGGTAACGATGATCAACAAGCTAATATTACAATTATAAAATACTGAATATGACATAATATAAACTGAAAACAATTGGTAAGGTACAACATTTGGTGAATAGTCGACGTATCGAATACGAACGTGCATACAAACTAATTGTCACGTCCCGCTCCTAAAATACGGCGAGCCGAGTACGTAATATCATTTCCAGACTACGCGACATACGAATACTCCAGTACCCATATTCGCGATTGTCGTCCGTAAGGTTCTAGGATAGGTTTATTTTATGTTATCCTTACAAAATAAAATTAATATTATTCAAAGGACATTCTGAAACTATAAATTTGAGATGGATTATTCTACCCAATATAATTATATATTTATATACCTGAATTGTTGATAAGAAGATCTGATTTCAATATGATTGCCTTCAATCGTCACATCTCGTTCTTGTTCTCCAGCTTCTCTCCAATGTACAATAGTAGCTTCTTGGTCTATCTAGTGAACAATACTAGGTCGTCAAACGACATGCAAGTCCTCAGTCAAAAACGAGAAAATAAAATAAGTAAATTGAGAATCACTGAGATGATCGAAATCTCGGAATTTCAAAGTAAAGAAATTGAGAAATTAATTCCGAGGGATTATAACGTTAACTTAAAATATGCCTCTGACTAGATCTCGTTCAAGTGAATTGTCACTCCCCGCTCCCGTACACTACCAAAATAAGTCATAATGGCGACGAAATTAGCGACTGCAGATAAATACGTCGCTAAGTTTTGTGCTTTTAGCGACGTTTTATATATACGTCGCTAAACGTCACTATCAGCGACGTTTGAGCGACAGTTAGCGACACAATTATGTTTGGACAACTGATGTCGCATTCTAGTCGCAAAACATCACTGTTTTTTTTTCATTCAGCGACGTTTAGCGACGATACATTTACAACGTCGCCAGGTTTTAATAAATAGTGACGGTTAGCGACGTCTTTAAATGACGTCGCTAAAACATTTCATATAGGGTTCTGACCCGATCGATTTTTTATTTTTTCACCCAAAATTTTCTAATCTCCCGCTCACGGCGACCCCCTGCCCGACGACCCCATTCCTCCGACGACTCCCTCCGACGACCACCCGACCAGTCTCCTCCGCCGCTGCTCCAGCCCCGACGATCCCGACCCAACTCCAACGCTGTGTCGGTAAACCCTAACCCTATCTCCCTTTTTCTGATGCGACACAGACACGACCAGACACGACCAGACCTAACCCTTTGACACTTTGACACTTTGATACTTTGACACTTTGACTTATGTCAGAGCTAATCGTCGAGCTTGGGTCCCCATGGACCTATGCATCAATTGGGGGTTCGAATACCAGAGCTGATGTCTAGGGCTGCAAATGAGCCAAGCCGTTTGCGAGCTGCTCGAAGCTCGGCTCGATAAAAGCTCGTTTGAGCTCGGTTCATTTAGTAAACAAGCCGAGCTCAAGCTTCGTTTTCGAGCTCGTTTAATAAATGAGCCAAGCTCAAGCTTAGAAGTACTCGGCTCGTTCGAGCTCGCAAGCTGACTCATTTATGAGCTTGCGAGCTGGATCGTTTAGAAGCTCGTTTAGGAGCTTGTTTAGAAGCTCGTTTGTTTGTTGAATTCTAATTTTATGTATGTTTGTATAATGATATGGTTGTGTGCTTTATATATTTATATGTCCTTAATAATTCATATGAAGGAACTTTTTTAATTAAATTTTTATAAATAAATTGTTAAATTACAGGTACTTGAATTCAAGCGTAACTAGGTTGAAATCGAGCTCATTAAGCTTGAAATAAAGGTGAACAAGCTTGAAATCAAGCTTAATGAGCATGATATGAGCTTATCGAGCTTGTTTATCAAGCTTGAATCAAGCTTGCTTATCAAGCCAAGCTCGAGCTCAAACCAAGCCAAGCTCAAGCTTAATATAAACAAGCTCAAGCTCTAAAATAAAAAATTTATCAAGCTTGAGCTCGAGCTCGAACTCGATTAATTCTAGTCAAGCCAAGCTCAAGCTTACAAAAGCTTGGCTCGGCTTGGCTCGTTTGCAGCCCTACTCATGTCCCTAGCTAAGGTATTGTTACAAGTGTAAGGTTCAGGTGTTAAGTAATTATTCAGTCCCTTAAATAGCATCCATCACATGTTCATTACTACTGTGCAGTCCACTCCTATGGTTGTAACAATTTCCATTGATGTTAGTATCAGTCGAAGGAAGAGGAATGGCTCAGGTTAGAAGTGGGATTGGTTTAGCCCGGGTCCTGTACTGCCTATGAGGACAGTCCCTGTCACAATTGGGTATTAATCCACTTACATGAATCTGTCCTGCATACCATAAAGTATATCATGTTTCAGTCCACCCTAGGTATGTGTTCAGCCCACATGTGCCTATTGCATTACCTGTTCATCTTGTTGTATAACACACTGTATATCATGTTTCAGTCCACCCTAGGTATGTGTTCAGCCCACATAACCATGTTGCAGTCCATCTCATTAGAGTTCAGTCCATGGGTACACATGAACAGGTAGGTGGAATACAGAACATGTACATTTATGTATAACATTTAACATTATCAGTTGTAATTAGGAACGATTTGCACATTAAGAAGTTTTTCCTTCTACAAACTACCCAGTTGACAAGGTGGTAACCCTACCAATTTTCCCTCCAATTTGCAGATTATGACTTATGTTAAGCTCGAAATGACTTGACCAAGTTTGGCAAGGTATTGACCCAGTTGTCCTAGTGTGACCTAGAAATGACTTAGAGACCTAGAATTGACCTAGTATATCATTTTTATGATTCCAAAACACTAATTGACATTAATATTCTATATTTAGGTCTTCGAGGTACCGTATCGGATATTTTTGACATTTCATACTACCAAAATAAGTCAAATCAACGACGAAATAAGTCAATCCTATAGTGTATAGAGTGAGCATACCTACTTCCTTCCTTCTCATTCGGGTCATTCAGTCGACTATTCCGCATCATAGGATATCTACCTCAACCTCACCCTAGAGAAGTGTGAAAATATTAATGTTAACCAAGGTTCACAGTAAAGAGAGGAAAAGAAACTACATAGGATACATCATATCTATTACCACTTGTTGTATCATGATTACTTTTACAAGTGTTTAAACGATGTGCATATGTATCTATCTTACAGAATTATCCTCAAATAGATATGGAGCTGAATTACTATCTGCGGAATCGTTCGTGGATGTACAACCGTCATCCTGATGACACGTGCGGTGTGCGAGATGAATTCATAGAGGGTGTACATCAGTTCCTGCAGTTTGCCAAGGCGTTCCCTCAGTACATGGACAGTACCAAAATTAAGTTTTCGTGTGTGAGATGTCGCAACTTGAAATATCATCCAGAAGTGGATGTCACTTATCATTTATACTCGAAGGGTTTCACGCTGAATTACTATCAGTGGAGCGAGCACGGAGAACTTGTGTCTTTAGCATCGGAGTACGAGCCATATGTGGATGTCCACAACAACGCTCATTACGACGATGGGTTGGTGAACATGGTTTTTGACGCGGCCGGGCCTAGTTTCGATCCGGATGATCATGATGCACCTGAGGAGGCACCGAACCCCGATGCTGCATAGTTCATGGAGTTGCTGGAGAATGCAAGGACTCCATTATATCCTGGTTGTGAGGATCATTCACCGTTGGAGGTGGTTACAAGATTGTTGAGCATCAAGTTCGATTTTAATATGTCGCAAGATTGCTACAACTGTCTTATGGAGTTGCTTATAGAAATATTGCCTGAGGGTACAAAGTTGCCTAAAGACTTCTACCGGTCTAAGAGGATGGTTAGATCGCTCTGGATGGGATACGAAAAAATCGATGCCTGTCGCAACGGGTGCATGTTGTACTACAAAGACGACAAGAATGAAGACGCCTGCAGATTTTGTGGTATCGATCACAACAAGGCATGTGGTAGAAGAAAGTCTATCGGTGTCAAGAAGCCTACCTCTTCGATGCACTACTTGCCGTTGACGCCGCGGTTGCAGCGGTTGTTTATGGTGAAGAAAACTGCAGAAAACATGAGTTGGCATAAGCAAAAACATACCGAAGGAGTGTTGGATCACCCATCTGATGGAGAAGCATGGAAGCACTTTGATCGAGAGTATCCAGATTTTGCTTCTGATCCGCGTAATGTCAGATTGGGTCTATGCTCCGACGGTTTTACCCCATTCGGACTTTCGGGATCCCAGTATTCGTGTTAGCCTATGATCGTCACCCCGTACAATCTACCGCCTTGGATGTGCATGAAGACTCCGTATATGTTCTTCACCGTTATTATCCCATGTCCGAACAATCCGAAAAGGAACATCGATGTGTATTTACAGTCGTTGATTGATGAGTTGAATCAGCTGTGGGAAGTAGGTTCCAACACGCACGATGTATCTAGAAAACAAAATTTTCAGATGCGGGCAGCACTTATGTGGACCATCAACGACTTTTTGGCCTATGGAATGTTATCTGGATGGAGCACGCATGGTCGTCTTTCATGTCCGTATTGCATGGACATCACTAAGGCTTTCCGTTTGAAATACGGAGACAAACCGTGCTTCTTCGATTGTCATCGACAATTTCTGTCGAAGGATCATCCGTACCGGAGGAACACGAATGCTTTTCGTGCTGGCATTGTGGAGAAGGCAAATCCTCCGCCAAAGTGGCCCGGATACACGATATGGAAAGAGGTAAAAGATTTACCAAGAGCTATTGAGCAGCCTGCTATGGGCTACAAGTGTGACGGATTTGGTCGCACTCATAACTGGACGAAGAGGAGTATATTCTGGGATCTTCCATATTGGAGCACCAATCTGATTAGACATAACCTTGATGTCATGCATATCGAGAAGAATGTGTTTGACAACATAATTAATACTGTAATGGACGTAAAGGGGAAGACGAAAGACAATCCAAAGGCTAGATTGGATAAAGTACGAGTACAAGGAGTACCTGATGCACATGATAATACATGAACATGAAATACCCGATGCACCCGTAAAGGGATAACATCTCAGGAAGGGATCCATATAGTACTAATCCGTGAAGATATGTGTCAGCATCATGTAGAGTAATCTAGAGCAAGAATATAATCCAGGTAAGTATGAAAAGATCAGAGAATGTACTCGCCTGATATCTGAATGTCCAAGGTAAAGATACTGTCCGAAGAGAGGTGTCTGGCTCCTAATTAGAACAGCACAAGTCACAACATGTCCAGAAGGGTAATATAAAGTACTACAATGTATTCTACATGAATCTAGGTCAAACTAGGCCAAAGTCAACCCTTGGTCAACTCTGGTCAACTGTACTAGTCAAACTAGGTCAAACTAGGTCATGTCCTAACCCAGCAAGTCTTACTAGGCCTAACTAAGACTATCCTAGCAAGCACACATCAATACAAGGCTATACAAGCCAACATACACCCAACTCTATATAGCATGTAATTATTCAATACTCAAATAGGCAAGAATTCACATTGGATATACACTAGGTAATCTATTACTTAAGCTATATATGTCTACACATATATACACATGCATATATTGGTATTCAACATTAGGTCTATAATCATGGCATTTCAAATGGTTATATAAACTTATATATTACAACACAATATGCTAACATATATATAATATACATACATAGCTAAGTTAACTATATTTATAAATACTTATTTAAGAGGCTGTGTGTATGTGAACATGGCAAAGGGGCAAGTGAGGGTTAAATGGGCATACATAGTGTATACATATCAAAGAGTGTCAAAGTGTAAGTGAACAATGTGTCAAGTGTGATAGTGTCAACATAGTGTAAGGGGGTACATGAGGTAATATAGGATTTGTGTTAACATAGAACATTACATATCATTAACTTGTATATTGCATACATTACATCTATTATTACTTTACATTCATACTTGCATTCATTCATCATTCATTTATTCTCTTGTACTACTATATGCACCATACATTACATACTATGGAACCTACATATTCATTACAAGCCATACTTATACATGCTTACATTAGATAGGATACTTATACCTCCTACATCATTTATTTAACCATTTACTCATGCTTACATTCTCTATTTAATTACAAAATGTATATACATTAATATGGGTTAAAATCAAATAGAACATTATATTACACACAAGGGTGCACAAAATGCATATGCCGAATAGTAACTCCTACTAATAATCAATACTGTACCATCTCAGCATGAATTAAAATCTAGGATTAAAGTATGTTATAGATCTATGTGTTAGCTTTTCGAAACTTCAAACGGATCGCATTTTCGTTTCCGGAAACTCCCGGAATTGCGAAAACACCGAGAACGCGTTTGTCTTTCGTACAGCTGACACTTAAATAATTCTCCAGAAAGTTACAGAAAGAATTAGGCCTATTAATACATATTTTTGGAAAGCTAACTTCAATACGCTTCTTTTAAAAAAAACGAGAGATTAAACCGAGCTTTGAGCTAGAAGTTATGACATTTCTAAGTTAGGGCTGAAATTAAAAACGTGGATAAAAATCATGACGGATTTGGGTAGTTTGAGACAAAAGAACACAAGTATATAACATAATATATCAAGAACTCACTCTCTACACTAATATATATATATGAGACACAATCACAACACAAAGGACACTCCTATGACCTCCAAATGGACACGAAATGGATACAAATGGAGATACAACCATAGGGGTCATTCCTATGGGTTCAAAAAAGACCTATATGCATGAGGAAATGAAAAGGAGAAGGGATTTATACCTCCCAGTAGATCGAATCGAAGAAAAGCCTTCCCGGAGCGACACCGACACGTAGAGATTCCAAAAAGATACGAACGAGCTCCGAATCCTCCCAAACTTGGGTAGCTTCCTCCTTGGCTAGAATGGAGAAGGAAAGAAGAAGATTTGGTGATGAAATGGAATTATTTGGTGGAGAAATTGCTAGAGATTGCTCTCTAGGAATTTGGGGAAGAACAAGAGAGAGAAAAATAGATTGATAATGACAAATGGGAGGCTCAACCCTATCCTTATTGTGGCTGGCCATAAAGGTGGTTTTGTCCTATTAGAAAAAGTCTAAAATCCCCTTTTCTAGTCTATTTACTAATACATTGGTAAGGGGTTAAGTCGGGGGTAGTTTGGTCAATCCTGAAACACTAATCCATATTAATACTAACCAAAATAATTAGTCTAGTCACTAACTAAAATTAATATCATGTGGACTAAAATTAATATTATGTGGGCCATGCCTAACTAGTGTGTGGGCCCGCTAGAGTCAAAACTACCCCGGGTCCCCGATACAAGTCGGAATGAGTTGAAATTCGAACCCGACTCAAATAACCCCAAAACAATATCATAAATAATAAAATAACTTCAAAATAATTCAAAGAGGTCAAATGCAAAAATATCCTTAGGCTAAAAATGACATTAAAATATCATAATCACATGGTTAGGCTCTAGGTCAAACAGTCTCTAGGGTTTCACTAGCAAAACGTCAAAACCATAAGTCATTGATTTAAATAATTTTAAAATTATTTAAAATTACCAAAAATCATATCATGAATTAAATATAATTATTAAAATAATTATAAACACGAAATTTCAAAATTATCCTTATTTGGGAAACTGGGTGCTACAAAGAAATATGTAGACGTCCTGCATTGCATTTGATAGAGGACGGGAATGGAAAGTTGAAGCAGCCTAAGGCAATTTTTTACTGGAGAAGGAGGATAAAGTGAGGCTTTATAGGTGAATTCAAGGTCTAAAATTTTCAGATGGGTATGTTTCGAACTTGAGAAGATGCGTCGACCTCAAGGAGAACAAACTGACAGGTATGAAGAGCCACGATTGTCACGTATTCTTGGAGCGGTTAATTTCGATTGTATTTCGGAAATTCTTACCGCAGGCAGTTTGGGATCCATTAACGGAGCTTAGCATATTCTTCAGGGACCTTTGTTCTAAGAAATTGCTCGTTGATCGTCTAGAAAAGCAAGAGAAGGACATTGCGGTAACACTGTACAAGCTAGAGAAGGTGTTTCCTCCTGGATTCTTCGACTCTATAGAGCATTTCCCGATTCATCTTTCCTACGAGGCACGTGTTGGTGGACCCGTCGAATATCGATGGATGTACCCGTTCGAGCGATATTTGAATCACCTAAAAAGAAAGGTGAAAAATAAGGCTCGGGTCGAGGGTTCTATTTGTGAAGCCTATATTCTCGAGGAGATTACAAATTTCTACTCCTCCTATTTCAAACCTCATGTTGCTACGAATAGAACGAGGGCTCCGAGAAACGACGACGGATATCAAGAATTTAATGATGGAATACTGAAAGTATTCAATGCGTCCGAAAAGCCTTCGGAGAAAATGAAGAAGAGATATTTGAATGACGAAGAGCTAACGGCTGCTCAGTTGTATGTATTACTCAATTGCGACGAGGATGAAGTGGAGAAGCTAGAGGGGTAAGTAACTCAGGATGATGAGTTTACGTAATCTCAATGTAATAGTATAAGCTAATATTATTGTACTAATCGGCGGTTGCTTTGTTGTTTTCCAGCACATATAATGATGAGTTGAGGCTGGTTAGACCCTACCTAACAGACGAAGCATTAGACAAGAAATGAGACGTCATTTTCCTTCTTGGTTGAGCGAATATGTAAGTAGCTCGGTAATTACTGGCCTCTTCTAATGCAACTGCGTAATAAATAACTTATTATCGCTTCTTTGATATTCAGGTCGATCGTCTAATTTCACCCGAGATTGAATTAATTAGAACTCTTGCCAAGGAACCAATTACTTTTGTTAAAATATGGCCAAGTTACTGTGTCAATGGCTTTCGGTTCAAGTCGACAAATGCTCCGATCAGAGACAGCTTCCTGGATCTTGATTCCACGAAAAATAGTTGTTTGTGTATCAAGTCTTCGAACTACAAAGACGTCGATCCAGAAAATAATTTCTTTGGCATCTTGCGAGAGATTGTGGAGTTGTCATATAATAATGGCAGAGAACCTGCAAAGATCGTGTTGTTCAAGTGTGAATGGTTCGATCCGATTGAAAATCAAGGTTGGAAAATTGACAAGCATGGTCTTGTGGATATAAACTACAAGCGTAGATATCAAGGCTACGAACCGTTTGTCCTAGCAACTCAGGCTCAGCTCGTGTACTTCACAGCTTATCCGAGACGGAGAGCAACGAAGTCTGACTGGTGGGCAGTATGCAAGACTAAAGCTAGAGATACTTTTGATGTTGACGAAAATGCTTACCAAGAGGACGAGCTACCTCTTGTAACCAATATTGTCGATGTGGACTCCACGGAAGTTACGTATTACACGACACATAATGTAGAAGATGTAGAATTATCCGAAGAGGAAGACGAAGCCGACGAAGGCGAAGATGAAAGTGAAGATGAGAAGGAAGAGGAAGATGAGGTCGAGGAAGACGAACAAGATGATTATTCTGAAGATGATTGAGAGAGATATACTTATCTGAACTTAGATGTTTCTTCTAGAATATATTATCTGGACTTAGATATTTATTGTAGAATGTATCATCATATGTTATCTTGGTTATTATCTTGTCTTTGTTGTACTTTCATATTTCTAGTCTCTATTATTTGTTGTACTTTCATATTTCTAGTCTCTATTATTTGTTGTACTTTCATATTTCTAGTCTCTATTATTTGTTGTATTATCATATGCTGTTATCAGGTATGGCAGGTCATCACAGAGTGTTCCGAGGGGGACGACGAGGTCATGATCCTCCGCTACTTCCTACAGGTAATGCTAGAGGACAGAGTTTTCCTTCGGTACCTCCTACTGGTACCGGCTCTGGATCCTCGTCGCCGATTACTCCTCCATATCGGACAGTAGCTGGGCCTGCTGGGACGACGTCACGTGGCATATCTCCTGGGACGAGTAGTTCCAGGACTGTTGAGAGTGCTCGCCCGTCTAGCATTTCTGCTGCTGATACGATGATGGAGACGAATGAGTAGATGGCGGAGGCTGCACCGACGGCCGAGGCAGCGGCGCCGACGGCCGACCAGCATCATGCAGATGATGCGTGCGCACCTCCGGAGGAGATGAGGACGGAGATCCGGGCCGACGGTACAAATTAGGTGTTTTGGTTTATAATTTTTTTTTCTGTTTTTATCATAAATTAACTTTTTTCATGAATATAATATGTTTGTATAGATATCGTCCCCCAGAGGTACTGAGACGTCTAGGCCACATGCTGAGGCATAATTATGGTGGTGCTTGGATTAACTACTCTGATACTCCGGACAAGAGGAAGGCCTTCTGGTTTGCGCGCTTCAAGGTTAAAATATATTTGCTTTTAACATGAATCATATAATTTTTGTATATTATATATAACTGATAAATATTTGATTTGCGCTCTTCTAGGATATGTTTTTCTATCCACCGCACCAGGCCGAGCTTATCGGGGGGATGTTTCCTGCCGTCGCTGCCAAACTGATCCGCGATGCTATTAATGATCAGAAGGATCGTGATCGTGCCGGAAAGCCGATCCAAGGTTGGATCACCCCTGATCAGTGGAATGCGATGAAGGCTCGATTCGACGAGCCAAGGTACAAGAAGAAGTAGGAGAAGGCCAAAGCGGCTAGGCAACATGCCTTAAAGTGGTGCGGTTGGTCGATTCCGATGACGGAACATTTCCATCGTTTGGTATGTCTTTCTCTTTTAGAAATATTATTTTAATACAAAATCGATAACTTATTACTAAGATAATATATTTAATTACAGGTAAGGAAGGTCGGTAACGCCGACATGGTGACCGTCTTCCTGGCCACCCATCGTTGCGGCGGTGACCTTATTGACGAGAGGGCCGAGCAGACCTATATAAGTATTACAATACGTTATCTTAATTTAATACTTCGTGTCAATTTTAATATAACTTAGTAAATATGATGCAAATAAATATTCATGTAGTTAGTAATAATAAGTACATTAATTAGAAATTAGAAATTATAGAGTACTATACATACTTTCTAGGCCGGGTATCAGAGGCTGCGGGAACGGGCGGCTACTAGTGCACCTGATGCAGGAGAGGTCGGTACTTCCTCGCAGTCCACTCAAGCTCCGTCGGCGGACAAGCTGTGGATAACCGCCGCTGGTGGACTCCGTAGGGGTACGTACTACAGTACGGTATCCTATGGCGCCCTAGTTGCGACCAAGTCCTCTAGGGCATCTCCTGCTAGTGTGAATGGTCCACAGCCGTCCCAGGAGTCTGCCCGAGTCCACCAGATGATGGAGTCTCTCCGTGACGACCTGCTATGATGGATCGAGGAGCAGTCTCAGCACCCTACGGACGATCCTGCGCTGCTAGCACGATTGGATGCGCTCGACCGCGATATTATGGACCTCATGGAGACGACTGAGAGGACAGAGCGCACCGTTGGAGGGTTAGAGCGCACGGTAATAGAGCTGCAGACAGGACATGTGACCATGGCCGAGAGGCTGAGATTGGCGCAGAATTCGATGGTCCAGAGCAGTGATAGAATGTTATCTATCATGGATTCATACCACCAGCGACTTACAGCGTTGGAGCGTGCTGGTCCTCCGGGTGCGCCTTCATCATCGTCGACTCTGCCGCCTCCACCGCCTTCTTCTTCGACACCGACTCTACCGACGTCACTGCCTGCTCCATCGGTATCGATTTCACTTGAGGAGTATGAGTTGTTCTTATTCCTTCGTCGCGGCGGTGCCCCTCCTGCACCAGATCCCTAGTAGTCCTAGTTAGGACTATTTATTTGTGTTTGTTTCATCCTATTCTATTTGTGACTTGGATATTTGTTGGTTGTGTAGACTTGGATATTTGGATCCTGTCACGACCCGCATCCGCTTTTCGGGCGCGAGCTCGTGAGCAAGCCAGCTACGTATCGAGCGGACTCCAGCCCGACTCGAGTACGTATAAGCTGTCAAGGTCATGGGTATCATGTCTAATCTAAACTATATCTCAATCCACATGAATCATATAAAACAGGAATGAACAAGTATGGGTCATGGTCTGCAGCCCACTAGCATAAATGTTCGATAAGACTCTAAAGAAAATAACAAGAGTCTACAACTGAAACAAGGAACATGATATCTCATGATAAGGAATGAAAAGCACGAGCGGATAATAAACACAATAGCGATACCTGAATCCCACAAGCGTATCATTGCCTCCGCCATCCAGAACTACTAGCTAACTCCATGCAATCGCTAAACCTGAGGAGATCATCAGGTCCTCAGAGGACATAGCAAGATACATAATATACATGCCTATCTATCAGTTTTATCATGCACAAGAAAATAAACAAGAAAGAACAAGAACAAGACAAATGACTATGAACCCGAACACGAATACGAATACGAACACGAACACTAGAACAACTACACATAATGAACTGCCGGATGAACGAAACATGATGATCAATGGAAGAAACCAAACCCTCATCCCGAGTGTGGACTCACTGGTTTGAACTAAACACTAACCCTCGTCCCGAGTGTGGACTCTCTGGTCAGTACTAACCCTCGTCCCGAGTGTAGACTCTCTGGTCAGTACTAACCCTCGTCCCGAGTGTGGACTCTCTGGTTAGTTCATGGCAAGGCACCCTCGTCCCGAGTGTGGACTCTCTGGTGCAAATACTACATCCTCGTCCCGTGTGTGGACTCTCTAATGTAAACACCCTCATCCCGAGCGTGGACTCTCTGGTGCAAGTTAAGTCAAGTCTACACCCTCGTCCCGAGCGTGGACTCTCTGGTGCAATAATCGACATCCTAGTCCCTAGTGTGGACTCACGGATGTAAACAGATCAAGAAAAACACCTTCATCCCGTGTGTGGACTCTCTGGTGCCAAGGAAGCAATATCAAGGATTTAGCAGTTCACTATACGCACTCGTTCTATGACACGACTCAAGCAAAATACTGACGAGAAACTCCAAATGTGAAACACAAGGCCAAAATATGAACATGGCTATAAACAATAAAACAACTCCACAGAAAATAACACAAAAAAGTACATGTCCATAAATAATCCAAAAGCTGGAAACTGAAATAAAATGCATGAAAATAAAACTGTAGAGGGAGGCAAGGTATACTTGCCTGGAGGTTGCACGCAGATCCAATAACAATCTAGTCCACTGCTAAGCCATAAGGTCCAAATCATCACAACTATCTCCGAAAGCTGAAACAGACAATGCCAACAGTCTCAGAATAGTCAAATTAGCTAGGATTGCCTGTCCTTAAGTCCAATTCTGGACACAGGAGCAAAACAGTAATTTTGGGCAAAAACGATGTCCGCCGTTGGACCCGCTTTGCACCGAAAAACGTGCCAGGGTCAATGGTCTTTAAAGTCGTCAAACTATATGTCTACGAATTCAATTTTCCGATACAAATCCAACTGTATGTCCAAAGTTGGATTCCGGCGGGCCGTGCACAAAATCGCCCGTCGAGTGGGACCGTGGGGCCCGCAAAACGACGTTCAATTCGACTGTCTCAGATTTGGACCAAACTTGGCATGCATGACCAGAAAAATGATACGGTTCTGTTGGCGCAAGTTTCATCTCGATCTGACGAACGTGCACAAAGTAATTGGAGAATTTGCAAAGTGCACGATACGGAGAATTTCGACGGATACGCATCAATTTCGTCGCGCACACGCGACCAATTCGAATTCTGTCAAAGCCCATACGACCATGAAATCGTTACGCAGCTTTCGATGCTTTCGGTTCGCGACCACATTGTTCCGATTGGCGTGACGCACGTCGTGTGGAACAATTTCAATGTTTTTAAAACAGGTTTTTGTCCAAGTTTGGGATCCGATTTCTCGACGCATAGTCGACGAAATCAAATTCCGCAAAAAGGGATACGAAGCCCTATAGGTTGTCTAAAAGTGTATTTAAATAGTTTTTCTAATATGTTGCTGGATCGATCATAACCGATCGTCGAACAGGGGTTCTTGGACTGAAAATAGTGTTCTGTTTTGGACAGATTTTTCGATGAATTTTTATCGAATCTCTGAGCGGTATATTCGGTTATAACAAAAACTATCTACTGGGATGTAAACTTGGTTGTATTGGCTTCATACCTGCGAAATCCATTCGTGAAACGGACGATCGGGTAGACGGAAAACATCGCACGAAGTTGAGCACGCGGCTGCTGTTGCCTGCGGTCCTCCGCACGCACGCGCGCGCGCGGCCAACTCCGGCCAGCCTGGCGGCGTACGGCGTCGCCGAGGACGCGCGCGGGGGTCGCCCAGGGGTGGCGCGTGGTTATAGGTGATTAGGGTTTGGAGTTATCTCTCGAACGTATATATATATATATATATGCTCTCTCGAACGGCTTCGGGAAAAACTCACAGACGGGCTCGGGTCTCCTGTATGGTTGTTCGGCCAATGGGCTATTGGCTGGAGTTCACCTATTACTGCTGGGCTTAGGGGCTGGCCCTGTGGGCCGGGGACTTCTCAAGCTGGGCTGCTACTATTTCCTATTCTTTTCTCTATCTCTTATATATATATATATATATATATATATATATATATATATATATATATATATATATATATACATATATATATATATATATATATATATATATATAATATATATATATATATATATATAAATATGTATATATTTATATATACACATATACATAAATACTTATATATATTCTAGATATATATACATACACATTAATATATTATATATATATATATATATATATATATATACATACATACACATTAATATATATATTTTATATATATATACACTACACATTTATACTTATATATTTTAGATATATATATATACACACATAAACATTTATATATATATATATATATATATATATATATATATATATATATATATATATATATATATAATCTCTTACGTATTTGTATATATATATGCATATATACACATATAATATTTATATATATACACACACAAAATATATAATAATAACAAAAAAAATAAGAATAATATAATAATAACAATAATGATAATAATAATAATAATAATAATAATAATAATAATAATAATAATAATAACACCCATTGTATAAATAACCAAATATTTAGGAAATATCGTTAAGTCTACCCAAAAAGCTAGAAATATTTGTACATACCAAAAAGTATGTCTACGTAGGCTTGGGCTTGGTTTGGGTCCAATTTGTACTAGTATTGGTACAACCGGGTACGCTAAAACTAAATATTATAATTAATAAATAAATAATCTGCGATAAAGGTTACGTCGCAACTTGGCCTGGTTTTCCTAGTTAGGACATCACTATGGCTCGACCTTCTCTACCAGGGCTAATACACAAGTCAAGGCACGTCACTGCACTAGCCGTGCCGTGATTCTTGGTCGTCTGGCGCTTCAAAACTAAAGCATAGCTAAAATCGTCTACCATAATAATTGACTAAATAAACATTTATAAAAATTCTAAAATCACTATTTAAATCAAATAAATAAATAAAATATTTCAAAAAAAATCCGGGAAGGGGAGCTACAAATCTACCCACCTAAAAAAATATTTTTGTCCTCGAAATTCCAATTCGTGACCATGTCTTAAAATCAAAGTCTGCTATTACCTTAATCTCCTCAGATTTAATTCCTCAAAATATTTTATGGCCTTCTCTAGTCATTTGGTATTTACGAAATCTCGAGGACTTCTACCCACCTTTGGTCATACTACTCCTCAAAATACGGTCACTAAAGTCTTATGGTCTTCTAACTAATTGCTAACAATTCTACCGACAGATATCTAGGCATATGTCAACTATAATTCCTCAAATCTATAAACAACCAATTATTTCATAGTCATGCAATATTATACTATAGTTTAAGAATTTCTAATAAATCCTAGACAGCACGATCATTCGTCACTCCGAAATAGAAAGGGACGAGAGTCAATGGTATGGAAAGCAAGGAAGTATAATCGAGAGCAAATATGGAGTTTTCAAGGATGTAGAGAATTTCTAGGAGAATTTTAAAGGCAGAGTGGATTGAGATTTCTAAGGGTTTAGTCAGTTGCGCAGGCTCGTACCGGTACAGTTACGCAACCGATACGATATGCTCTAACCTGCATGGGCCACCTAAAAAACTTGTCCTGACCCGCACCCGCTTTTCGGGCGCGAGCTCGTAAGCAAGCCAGCTACGTATCGAGCGGACTCCAGCCCGACTCGAGTACGTATAAGCTGTCAAGGTCATGGGTATCATGTCTAATCTAAACTATATCTCAATCCACATGAATCATATAAAATAAGAATGAACAAGTATGGGTCATGGTCTGCAGCCCACTAGCATAAATGTTCGATAAGACTCTAAAGGAAATAACAAGAGTCTACAACTGAAACAAGGAACATGATATCTCATGATAAGGAATGAAAAGCACGAGCGGATAATAAACACAATAGCGATACCCGAATCCCACAAGCATATCATTGCCTCCGCCATCCAGAACTACTAGCTAACTCCATACAATCGCTAAACCTGAGGAGATCGTCAGGTCCTCAGAGGACATAGCAAGATACATAATATACATGCCTATCTATCAGTTTTATCATGCACAAGAAAATAAACAAGAAAGAATAAGACAAACGACTATGAACCCGAACACGAATACGAATACGAACACGAACACGAACACTAGAACAACTACGCATAATGAACTGCCGGATGAACGAAACATGATGATCAATGGAAGAAACCAAACCCTCGTCCCGAGTGTGGACTCACTGGTTTGAACTAAACACTAACCCTCGTCCTGAGTGTGGACTCTCTAGTCAGTACTAACCCTCGTCCTGAGTGTGGACTCTCTGGTCAGTACTAACCCTCGTCCCGAGTGTGGACTCTCTGGTTAGTTCATGGCAAGGCACCCTCGTCCCGAGTGTGGACTCTCTGGTGCAAATACTACATCCTCGTCCCGTGTGTGGACTCTCTGATGTAAACACCCTCGTCTCGAGCGTGGACTATCTGGTGCAAGTCAAGTCAAGTCTACACCCTCGTCCCGAGCGTGGACTCTCTGGTGCAATAATCGACATCCTAGTCCCTAGTGTGGACTCACGGATGTAAACAGATCAAAAAAAATACCCTCGTCCCGTGTGTGGACTCTCTAGTGCCAAGGAAGCAATATCAAGGATTTAGCAGTTCACTACACGCACTCATTCTATGACACTACTCAAGCAAAGTACTGACGAGAAACTCCAAATGTGAAACACAAGGCCAAAATATGAACATGGCTATAAACAGTAAAACAACTCCACAGAAAATAACACGAAAAAGCACATGTCCATAAATAATCTAAAAGCTGGAAACTGAAATAAAATGCATGAAAATAAAACTGTAGAGGGAGGCAAGGTATACTTGCCCGGAGGTTGCACGCAGATCCAATCACAATCTAGTCCACTGCTAAGCCATAAGGTCCAAATCATCACAACTATCTCCGAAAGCTGAAACAGACAATGCCAACAGTCTCAGAATAGTCAAATTAGCTAGGATTGCCTGTCCTTAAGTCCAATTCTGGACACAGGAGCAAAACGGTAATTTTGGGCAAAAACGATGTCCGCCGTTGGACCCACTTTGCACCGAAAAGCGGGCCAGGGTCAATGGTCTCTAAAGTCGTCAAACTACATGTCTACGAATCCAATTTTCCGATACGAACCCAACCGTATGTCCAAAGTTGGATTCCGGCGGGCCGTGCACAAAATCGCCCGTCGAGTGGGACCGTGGGGCCCACAAAACAACGTTCGATTCGACTGTCTCAGATTTGGACCAAACTTGGCATGCAGGACCAGAAAAACGATACGGTTCTGTTGGCGCAAGTTTCATCTCGATCTGACGAACGTGCACAAAGTAATTAAAGAATTTGTGAAGTGCACGATACGGGGAATTTCGACGGATACACATCAATTTCGTCGCGCACACGCGACCAATTCGAATTCTGTCAAAGCCCACACGACCACGAAACCGTTACGCAGCTTTCGATACTTTCGGTTCACGACCACGTCGTCCCGATTGGCGTGACGCACGTCGTGTGGAACAATTTCAATGTTTTTAAAACAGGTTTTTGTCCAAGTTTGGGATCCGATTTCTCGACGCGTAGTCGACGAAATCAAATTCCGCAAAAAGGGATAAGAAGCCCTATAGGTTGTCTAAAAGTGTCTTCAAATAGTTTTCCTAATATGTCGCTGGATCGATCATAACCGATCGTCGAACAGGGGTTCTTGGACTGAAAATAGTGTTCTGTTTCGGACAGATTTTTTGACGAATTTTCATCGAATATCTGAGCGGTGTATTCGGTTATAACAAAATCTATCTACTGGAATGTAAACTTGGTTGTATTGGCTTCATACCTGCAAAATCCGTTCGTGAAACGGACGATCGGGTAGACGGGAAACATCGCGCGAAGTTGAGCGCGCGGCTGCTGTTGCCTGCGGTCCTTCGCACGCACGCGCGCACGCGCGGCCAACTCCGGCCGGCCTGGCGGCGCGTGGCATCGCCGAGGACGCGCGCGGGGGTCGCCGAGGGGTGGCGCATTGTTGTAGGTGATTAGTGTTTGGAGTTATCTCTCGAACGTATATATATATATATATGCTCTCTCGAACGGCTTCGGGAAAAACTCACAGACGGGCTCGGGTCTCCTGTATGGTTGTTCGGCCAATGGACTATTGGCTGGAGTTCACCTATTACTGCTGGGCTTAGAGGTTGGCCCTGTGGGCCGGGGACTTCTCAAGCTGGGCTGCTGCTATTTCCTATTCTTTTCTCTATCTCTTATATATATATATATAAATATTTTTTTATATATATATATAAATATGTATATATTTATATATACACAGATACATAAATACTTATATATATTCTAGATATATATACATACACATTAATATATATATTATATATATATATACACATACACATTAATATATATATTTTATATATATATACACTACACATTTATACTTATATATTTTAGATATATATATACACACATACACATTTATATATCTATATATATAATCTCTTACGTATTTGTATATATATATATATATATATATATATATATATGCATATATACACATATAATATTTATATATATACACACACAAAATACATAATAATAACAATAAAATAAGAATAATATAATAATAACAATAATGATAATAATAATAAGAATAATAATAATAATAATAACACCCATTGTATAAATAACCAAATATTTAGAAAATATCGTTAAGTCTACCCAAAAAGCTAGAAATATTTGTACATACCTAAAAGTATGTCTACGTAGGCTTGGGCTTGGTTTGGTTCCAATTTGTACTAGTATTGGTACAACCGGGTACCCTAAAACTAAATATTATAATTAATAAATAAATAATCTGCGATAAAAGTTACGTCGCAACTTGGCCTGGTTTTCCTAGTTAGGACATCACTATGGCTCGGCCTTCTCTACCAGGGCTAATACACTAGTCAAGGCACGTCACTGCACTAGCCGTGCCATGATTCTTGGTCGTCTGGCGCTTCAAAACTAAAGCATAGCTAAAATCGTCTACCGTAATAATTGACTAAATAAACATTTATAAAAATTCTAAAATCACTATTTAAATCAAATAAATAAATAAAATATTTCAAAAAAAAATCCGGGAAGGGGAGCTACAAATCTACCCACCTAAAAAAATAATTTCGTCCTCGAAATTCCAATTCATGACCATGTCTTAAAATCAAAGTCTGCTATTACCTTAATCTTCTCAGATTTAATTCCTCAAAATATTTTATGGCCTTCTCTAGTCATTTGGTATTTACGAAATCTCGAGGACTTCTACCCACCTTTGGTCATACTACTCCTCAAAACACGGTCACTAAAGTCTTATGGTCTTCTAACTAATTGCTAACAATTCTACCGACAGATATCTAGGCATATGTCAACTATAATTCCTCAAATCTATAAACAACTAATTATTTCATAGTCAAGAAATATTATACAATAGTTTAAGAATTTCTAATAAATCCTAGACAGCACGATCATTCGTCACTCCGAAATAGAAAGGGACGAGAGTCAATGGTACGGAAAGCAAGGAAGTATAATCGAGAGCAAATATGGAGTTTTCAAGGACGTAGAGAATTTCTAGGAGAATTTTCAAGGCAGAGTGGATTGAGATTTTTAAGGGTTTAGTCAGTTGTGCAGGCTCGTACCGGTACAGTTACGCAACCGATACGATATGCTCTGACCTGCATGGGCCACCAAAAAAACTTGTCACGACCCACACCCGCTTTTTGGGCACGAGCTCGTGAGCAAGCCAGCTACGTATCGAGCGGACTCCAGCCCGACTCGAGTACGTATAAGCTGTCAAGGTCATGGGTATCATGTCTAATCTAAACTATATCTCAATCCACATGAATCATATAAAACAAGAATAAGCAAGTATGGATCATGGTCTGCAGCCCACTAGCATAAATGTTCGATAAGACTCTAAAGGAAATAACAAGAGTCTACAACTGAAACAAGGAACATGATATCTCATGATAAGGAATGAAAAGCACGAGCGGATAATAAACACAATAGCGATACCTGAATCCCACAAGCGTATCATTGCCTCCGCCATCCAGAACTACTAGCTAACTCCATGCAATCGCTAAACCTGAGGAGATCATCAGGTCCTCAAAGGACATAGCAAGATACATAATATACATGCCTATCTATCAGTTTTATCATGCGCAAGAAAATAAACAAGAAAGAACAAGAACAAGATAAACGACTATGAACCCGAACACGAATACGAATACGAACACGAACACTAGAACAACTACGCATAATAAACTGCCGGATGAACGAAACATGATGATCAATGGAAGAAACCAAACCCTCGTCCCGAGTGTGGACTCACTGGTTTGAACTAAACACTAACCCTCATCTCGAGTGTGGACTCTCTGGTCAGTACTAACCCTCGTCCCGAGTGTGGACTCTCTGGTCAGTACTAACCCTCGTCCCGAGTGTGGACTCTCTGGTCAGTACTAACCCTAGTCCCGAGTGTGGACTCTCTGGTTAGTTCACGGCAAGGCACCCTCGTCCCGAATGTGGACTCTCTGGTGCAAATACTACATCCTCGTCCCGTGTGTAGACTCTCTGATGTAAATACCCTCGTCCCGAGCGTGGACTCTCTGGTGCAAGTCAAGTCAAGTCTACACCCTCGTCCCGAGCGTGGACTCTCTGGTGTAATAATCGACATCCTAGTCCCTAGTGTGGACTCACGGATGTAAACAGATCAAGAAAAATACCCTCGTCCCGTGTGTGGACTCTCTGGTGCCAAGGAAGCAATATCAAGGATTTAGCAGTTCACTACACGTACTCGTTCTATGACACGACTCAAGCAAAGTACTGACGAGAAACTCGAAATGTGAAACACAAGGCCAAAATATGAACATGGCTATAAACAATAAAACAACTCCACAGAAAATAACACGAAAAAGCACATGTCCATAAATAATCCAAAAACTGGAAACTGAAATAAAATGCATGAAAATAAAACTGTAGAAGGAGGCAAGGTATACTTGCCTGGAGGTTGCCCGCAGATCCAATCACAATCTAGTCCACTGCTAAGCCATAATGTCCAAATCATCACAACTATCTCCGAAAGCTGAGACAGACAATGCCAACAGTCTCAGAATAGTCAAATTAGCTAGGATTGCCTGTCCTTAAGTCCAATTCTAGACACATGAGCAAAACGACAATTTTGGGCAAAAACGATGTCCGCCGTTGGACCCGCTTTGCACCGAAAAGTGTGCCAGGGTCAATGGTCTCTAAAGTCGTCAAACTACATGTCTACGAATCTGATTTTCCGATACGAACCCAACCGTATGACCAAAGTTGGATTCCGGCGGGCCGTGCACAAAATTGCCCGTCGAGTGGGACCGTAGGGCACGCAAAACGACGTTCAATTCGACTGTCTCAGATTTGGACCAAACTTGGCATGAAGGACCAGAAAAACGATATGGTTCTGTTGGCGCAAGTTTCATCTCGATCTGACGAACGTGCACAAAGTAATTGGAGAATTTGCAAAGTGCACGATACGGAGAATTTCGACGGATACGCAATAATTTCGTCACGCACACGCGACCAATTCGAATTCCGTCAAAGCCCACATGACCACGAAACCGTTACTCAGCTTTTGATGCTTTCACTTCGCGACCACGTCGTTCCGATTGGCGTGACGCACGTCGTGTGGAACAATTTCAATGTTTTTAAAACAGGTTTTTGTCCAAGTTTGGGATCCGATTTCTCGACACGTAGTCGACGAAATCAAATTCCGCAAAAGGGATACGAAGCCCTATAGGTTGTCTAAAAGTGTCTTCAAATATTTTTTTCTAATATGTCGCTGGATCGATCATAACCGATCGTCGAACAGGGATTCTTGGACTGAAAATAGTGTTCTGTTTTGGACAGATTTTTTGACGAATTTTCATTGAATCTCTGAGCGGTGTATTCGGTTATAAAAAAATCTATCTACTGGGATGTAAACTTGGTTGTATTGGCTTCATACCTGCGAATCCGTTCGTGAAACGGACGATCGGGTAGACGGAAAACATCGCGCGAAGTTGAGCGCGCGGCTGCTGTTGCCTGCGGTCCTTCGCACGCACGCGTGCGCGCGGCCAACTCCGGCCGGCCTGGCGGCGCACGGCGTCGCCGAGGACGCGCGCGGGGGTCCCCCAGGGGTGGCACGTGGTTATAGATGATTAGGGTTTGGAGTTATCTCTCGAACGTATATATATATATATGCTCTCTCGAACGGCTTCGGGAAAAACTCACAGACGGGCTCGGGTCTCCTGTATGGTTGTTCGGCCAATGGGCTATTGGCTGGAGTTCACCTATTACTGCTGGGCTTAGGGGCTGGCCCTGTGGGCCGGGGACTTCTCAAGCTGGGCTGCTGCTATTTCCTATTCTTTTCTCTATCTCTTATATATATATAAATATGTATATATTATATATACACATATACATAAATACTTATAGATATTCTAGATATATATACATACACATTAATATATATATTTTATATATATATATATACACTACACATTTATACTTATATATTTTAGATATATATATACACACATACACATTTATATATCTATATATATAATCTCTTACGTATTTGTATATATATGCATATATACACATATAATATTTATATATATACACACAATATATATAATAATAACAATAAAATAAGAATAATATAATAATAACAATAATGATAATAATAATAAGAATAATAATAATAATAATAACACCCATTGTATAAATAACCAAATATTTAGGAAATATCGTTAAGTCTACCCAAAAAGCTAGAAATATTTGTACATACCTAAAAGTATGTCTACGTAGGCTTGGGCTTGGTTTGGGTCCAATTTGTACTAGTATTGGTACAACCGGGTACCCTAAAACTAAATATTATAATTAATAAATAAATAATCTGCGATAAAGGTTACGTCGCAACTTGGCCTGGTTTTCCTAATTAGGACATCACTATGGCTCGGCCTTCTCTACCAGGGCTAATACACTAGTCAAGGCACGTCACTGCACTAGCCGTGCCATGATTCTTGGTCGTCTGGCGCTTCAAAACTAAAGCATAGCTAAAATCGTCTACCATAATAATTGACTAAATAAACATTTATAAAAATTCTAAAATCACTATTTAAATCAAATAAATAAATAAAATATTTCAAAAAAAATTCGGGAAGGGGAGCTACAGATCCTATTTGTTGGATCCTATTCTATTTGTTGGTTGTGTGTAGACTTTAGTTATTTGGTTGTAGACTTTGTTATTTGGTGTATTTGGATGTTATTATTCATTTATGTTATTATTCGTTTCAATTGGATGTTAATGTGCTTCTGTGGTTTACGTTTACCGGTGTTGAGTGCTCCACCGAAGGGGTCGGCGAACCCAGGGAGAAAAGAATATCTGTTATACTGTCTTTATGGTTATATTTTTAAACTGCAGGGAGAAAAGGACATTCTGTATTTTATTTTTTTTATTTTTTATTTTTTATTTTTTTCAGATTTACCGACGTTTGCCGACGTCCACCGACGTACGTTTGCGTCGGTAAACGTCGGTAAATCTGAAAAACTTTCCAGGGTACCGACGTTTACCAACGTCCTTATAAGTCGGAGACCGTCGGTAAGCGTCGCTACACGTCGGTAAAAATATCAGGAATTATCGACATTTAGTGACATTTTAAACGACGGTAAACATCGGTAAATTCCCAGGATGTTACCGACGTGTAGCGACTTTATAAACGTCGCTAATACACCGACGATACGACGGTATACGTTGGTAATATACTGACGTATTTATACGTCGGTAAACGTCGGTACTTGCGACGTTTGGCGACGTTTTAAAGATCAGCGACTTACGTTTCCGCGACAAGCCCAAAACGTCGGTAATTGCGTCGGTAAATATTTTTAGCGACGTAATTTGTCATTTTAGCGACGTCTTTGGGCGTCACTAAAACGACTTATTTTGGTAGTGGTAGGAGCGATCGTCCTCGCTAAGGCGTGATGCCGCACGAGCCTAGATTGCGCTCGTGCGAGGCGGTTTCCATAACTGCCAATTACAGCGGCTGCGACGGGATCGTCGCAGAGAAGTCCCAAGCGGAGACATTGAATAATAGCAGCGGAAATTTGAAGCAACACACAAGTTATTCAAAAGAAGCTCTTTATTGATATTGAAACAAGGATTACAATGGGGCGCAAGGTCAAGATTACAATCACTCAAGCTCACTCTGTCACGCCCCGCTCCCGTAGGAGCGATCGTCCTCGCTAAGGCGTGATGCCGCACGAGCCTAGATTGCGCTCGTGCAAGGCGGGTTCCATAACGGCCGATTTCAACGGCTGCGACGGGGTCGTCGCACAGAAGTCCCGAGCAGAGACATTGAATAATAGCAGCGGAATTTGAAGCAAACACATGAACACAAGTCATTCAAAGGAAACTCTTTTATTGATACTGAATACAAGGTTACATTTGTGGGCGCAAGGCCAAATTACAATCACTCAAGCTCACTCTCCTCACATTTACAAGTTCACTCTGCTCTCTCTCATCTCTCAATACAAATGCTCGATCCAGCGGAAGCTTCGGAAGGCGATGTCCATACATTATGTCCCGTATAAGTCTTTTCTCCATGCGGCCGCACGCTTCGAGTCGCCAAGGAACTTCGTGCCTCGACGCATCCAAGCGAGCTCCGCGCCACGAGCTTCTACCTGTGCCTGCACATGTAAACTATGTGGGTGTCAGTACCACTGTACTGGTGGAATGAGCTCCTCGCCCACCCATACAAAACCTACACGTTTTATTTACTTTGTGTAACATAAACCCTCTTTCGATTGTCTTTCTATTCTTGCCTTAGGATCAGTTTAGGACCGGCGCCTTAGCGCAACTTGTGTATCAGAACCATCCCGTGCTTGCAATGTCAACGTTAACTCATACTTTGTCGCTAGACCACTTCTCGTGCCAACAACGTTAACTATCAAGTCGTGTTTGCCTTACGGCCATAATCAGAGACGCAACTACATGAAGGACTCCATTTTCTTGCCTCTAGACCTTTCTCGTGCTTGCATTGTCGACGCACCGACTTATACTTATCTTTTGTGCCAAACTCTGGGACGTAATGACTCGGTCGTGCCATAACTCTATCCGTGCTTCAATATCACTTCGCTTAGTCTCGCATACACTTGTGTGCCTCATAACTCAACGTAACTTCACACAATATGTCCTACGGCCCTTTTTGACTTAACTCGCAACTTAACAGTCGACGCCACATCTCGTGCCGAAGCACGTCGCCTTCGCTGTAGCCAAATCTTAGGCTCAGACATTGTGTCTATTTAACTCATACATATTCAACTCAATCCAAGGGCACCCACGCGGATTGCCGCCCGTGCCGACACATCTATATGAAAGGTCACTGGCATTGACTAGCCATAGTGGACATAGCCTGGTACTCGGGACCCTTGCACCGCCGGTTGCGATCCTCGATGCAAGTCCCCGACATACCGGTTGCTTCATACCCAGCTCGGCTATAATTTTGTTCTTCCTAGGCCGGATCGGTCCCTGGCCCAAGGTTTCTGATCCGAAGAACCATCGCCCTTGTCGACAAGTTGTCCATGACCACGCGCCTACGCTAACTTCTAGACTTAACGTAATGCATGGTCTCATTATTATCACAGTTCCTTTGCTTTACCTTTTTACATACTTCCTTTGCAGAGCCCAAACCAGGGTTGCCTCGGCGACTGAACCGCAGTCCCGATATAATTTCTTCTCGGCGACTAACCATCGCTTAGACTTAACATTCTTTTTGGACTCGGGGATCGGCTATCGCATAGCCTACCCGCTTTACTTGAACATATCGTGTTTCTTTATGGATCGACCGACCGTGGATAAGTTTCCACTGAACCAACCGTGGCTCGTGCCTTAGACCAACACATGTTCTACGCAACACTACCATCCTGAGTTATACCTCATCCGACGGGACTTAGGGTCGCGGGACTTTTAACTTGACAACCGCAGAATGAGCGGGACAGCACGATAGGATAACTTAGGTTGACCGGCATCACTTTGCCTAACTCACTCAAGCCTACAACTTAACCCAAGGGACGAGCAAAGGCTATGCCAAGCCTTGCGGGACAGGACCGTGCATGCTTTAGCAAGCATTTGTGCGGGCGACGCCTATGACTTAGGCTAACTCTCAACTTTTGCACCGAAGACCAACTTTCTTTCTCCCAAGCCACGGGACGAAGGACCGAGTGTCATTTTCAAAGCACGACGTGCACCAACTCTAAGCCGACCGTGGGACGTTTTCCATGTTCTAACTCGAATCAAACCGTCGGGATTATTCCCTTAGCTATGTGGATGCGTAGCTTTTATTATCAAGCCTAACTTGTGCGAGTTGAAAACACGATTTATTATGTGAAGGCAAAGATGAGGAGAGTTCACCGAAACTACCCCACCTGAGCGATGTCTCCGAGCAAGCCGTTGCAAGGCTAAGACCGAACGCCGTCGGCGTTTCGATTCCTCCGATTGACTTTGCGGGACGGGGCACTACACTCTTCTCACATTACAAGTCACTCAGCTCTCTCTCATCTCTTAATGCAAGTCTTGAACCAGCGGATGCTTCGGAAGGCGACGTCCATACATTATGTTCCGTATAAGTCTTGACTCCATGCGGCCGTACCTTCGAATCGCCAAGGAACTCCATGCCTCGACATATCCAAGCGAGCTCCGCGCCACGAGCTTCTACCTGTGCCTGCACATGAAAACTATGTGGGTGTCAGTACTCAACTGTACTGGTGGAATGAGCTCTTGGCCCACCCATACAAAACCAAGACGTTTGATTTACTTTGTGCAACATAGTCCCTTTATGATTGTCTTTCTACTCTTGCCTTAGGATCAGTTTTAGGACAGACGCCTTGGCCTATTCTGTGTCTCTAGACCATCCCGTGCTTGCACCAACAACGTTCACCTGTCAAGTCGTGCTTGCCTTTCGGTACATAATCAGAGACGCGAACTACGCGATAGTACCCCATTTCCATGTGATCGTGCTACAAATCCATTGTGTCGTGCCTCGCAACTCAGTGCGACTTAACTATATTGCCACCTCGCAGCCCTTGCTACTTTGATCACCAACTGACCCAATCAAGACTTGTGGGCTAAATGTCACTCGATCGACTTTGCCTTGCGGTAATTCCTGACTTAAACTCAAGACATCTCAAATCCAACTTATGTAACTTATATGCCGACAACTTAGGACTCGACGCCACCTCTCGTGCCGAAGCACGTCGCCTATGTTGAAGCCAAATCTTAGGTCCAACTTTTTGTTCTAACTGTACACACACATTCAACTCGACTCAATCCAAGGGCACACATGCGAGATGCCGCCATGCCGACTCATCCATATGATTTGGTCACTGACTCCCAGAGCCATCGTGGACTCCCTTAGATTTTGTTAGACGGGTGCCCTTTCAGCGCGAGTAGCGAGCCCCGCTGCAAGTTCCCGCCTAATCCGTGCCTAGCACAACTAATTACTCGTTTCCATTTGCGGCCGCAACGGTCCCGTTGCCCCCGGACTGTCGTGCGGGAAAATGACTCCCCTTGTCGACAAGTTGTCCATGACCATGCAAGACTCGACACAAACTATCATCTCACATAGTCATTCTACCTCTAGTGTTACCATCTCTTTCAGGGCCAAGTTCAATACTTCTCAAATCTGAGACCGCCTCGACGACCTATAGTCGCGAGCATTCTTCTTTTTTGCCCTATCATTTCATTCAACTCAGAAACAACTATTTGAATCCCCCTTTTCCAAACTTAATGAATCAACCGTAACCCGTGCCTTAAAACACTAAGTCCGTGCATCATGTCATAAACCAACTTAAACTCTATGCGACACCACCGCCCAAGTCATACTCTATATGACGGACCTTGAGACCGTAAGACTAGGTGGTTATACCCAGCCGTAGAACTTGTCACGCCCCAGAACCAGAATACTGGTAAGTAGGGACGGACCAGGCCAGCTACGTATACCAAAGTACTCCAGTACTCCGAAACAACGTATAAGCTGTATAGATGGGGGTCACTGCTACAAATCAACATTCAATCCTAGGTCACATGATCGTAGATATCTCAGTCTCAGACAAGAAGTAAAGTACAAGAATATGATCATCATGCATATAAGACAGTAAAGCATCCCAAACCATAATATATAGATGATCATGAAGCTAGTCATACAAAATAAAGAACTAGCAAGACTAAGTAATACATGATCAGCTCTAGCTGCAGTCTAGAAATATAACATCATGTCTAAGCCCGTAGGCCAAATGTCAAGTCCAAAACATGAGCTAAACACGTGCTCGGTGGCTAAACGCCTCAAAAGAATATGTACAGAAGAGAGTGGGTAAGAGAAAGAACACCCACTCAAGTCTCCTGGTGCTCCGGGTGGTCACCATCGAGAGGAAGGTCCGGAAGATCCTCGGGCTCCTCAACTAGATCTGGTCAATGCAAAACCAGTGGGGTCAGAACCCCAATAGCAAGTACCACAAGGAAGCCAAACTTATGAACTAAAACCAGCATGCAATTCATAGCAACGGATAGAGACAGAAATAAGTAAAAGCAAATCGAGACTCGTGCGCTACCAATGCACGTATCCCGAGAATAGGAAAGACAATGAGTAAAGCAACATGTAGCATAAGGTAAAGGACATGTGACAGAATGTAAACTGTGTACATGTAAGGAAAAAGGAAGCATATGAACATGAAAGATAAACTAGACATGTGAGCATGTTAAGTAGTCGGGACATGTAAGCATGTTAGATAACTGGAACATGTAAGATAACTGGAACACGTGAGCGTGTTAGTAACTGGAACATGTGAGCATGTTATGTAACTGGAGCATGTGAGCATATGGTGAAGCCGAGCATGTAGTAGAAAGAATAGCATGTAAGGAATGACAGGAAGCTAAGTACTACGATAAGATAAACTGGAGCAAGACTAGACTAGACAAGAATGGACTCCATCCATCAATCACGGCCAAGCAATGATTACGGCTTGATACTTTAGCTAACTAGGGTTGTCACAATCCTAATTACTAACAAATGCAAGTCTGAGAATTCCAAGTCCAGCACCTGCCTGCTACTACCTGAATGATCCAAGAAAAAAAAGAAAAGAAGTATAGCAGACACACTGCAGTAAGATACATGTGTCCTAAAGAGGTGCCCCACTCGACGGTGTGCGGGAAGAGTGCTCATCATGACAGATAGCTCCAAATCCCAAGTGTATATATATATATATATATATATATATATATATATATATATATATATATATATAGGGCCAAGATCAAAGGGGCAACAGGTAACTGGGAAATTCTCAATGATCTAAGTAATCAAGCTAGTTGTTTAGTCCTTAACATTTTCTTGTTGGATTCTGGGTGTGGCATTCCGCAGAATCTATCCTAGACATGAGACATGTAAGACTGGACAAGACAAGCAAGGTTGTGTACTACAACAAGCCACAACAAGACATGACAATATCAAGACAAGAGTGCGCTACGACGAGCCACTATCAAGGAGCAAAACATGTACTGGAATCAAGAGTGCGCCATGACAGGCCACTATCATGTAAGCAAGAAAAGACATGTTCAAGAGTACACTACGACAGGTCACTGTCAAGTAAGCAAGAAGGCATGGCAACAATTATCATAGCTTGTAAGAAAGAATCTATCAAAAGACATATCATGGCATGTGGAGAAGAATAATCAAGGCTAAGTACATTTCATAAAATGGTTGAACATGTACTAGTATCAAGTCTATATAGGGTGTACAATCATTATATAACTGAGCAAGATCATCTTATCATGTTAAAAAATCATTACAGTCGAAGAAAATATCAAAAGCGGACAAAAACGGGCCAAAACGGGCAAAAACAGACCAAAACGGCATAAAACGGCATATCAGCGGTATACTGCGGCATACCGACGGTATACCAGCCTAAAGACAGAAGGTTTCTGGTGCAAAAAATGGCATACCGGTGGTATACTGCGACATACCGACGGTATACCATTTTTCCAAACAGCAACAAAATCCAGATTTTTGTCAAAACTTGTTTCGGCCATAAAAACTTCGTTTTAAATCGAAATTCGGATTTTCAAAAGTCAAAATTGTATAGAATTGAATTTCCTACAACATGGAACTATTAGATTTCGAAAATTCAAAGATTTGATAGGTCAATATCTCAAAATACTCCAAAACAAAGGTTCTCGGAATACCGAAACGAGTCCCGATCGCCACCAAACTCAAAATCCATATATACTTGTCACGACCCGCACCCTGATTAGGGGCACGAGAAGCGGTTACGTCCAGCCTACGCCACAGAATCGGCGGTAGAAACGCTGTATATAGGGTCTGTAAATGCTACGTCTAAACAGATAAATGTACCTGTGCAGTATATACACTCCGAACGGAGGAATAGGGCAATACTGCCTCAATCACATAATCAAAACTAAGGTAGAAAGCATAGAAAAGATATGATAGGTATAAACAGGAAACGAGTCCAGAAAATATCCACAAGTCACAGCTAACACAAGTCCAAAGTCTCAGAAATATAATATAAGTATAAGATACTACAACTGAAATAAACTGCTGGCTCGCAGGCCAGGCAAACCTAACTAATACTAGGCTACTCCGGGTGGGCGAAGTCAAGAGGCTCTACTACTAAGCCCCTGTCTAGGTCAAGCTCCTCAGACTCTATCCCGTAATAAGTCGGGCAATCATCCTCTAAGTCATCTGTAAAATTTGTCAACGGTATCCTGTCAGGAAAATGAGCAAGTACAAACACCAACAGCAGTTCCATGTGAATTAAAAAATACTATAAGAGACAGTAATAATGAAATACAAGACAAAGAGTAAAGGCGACTTGGGAACCATTCGAAAGCCGAGTTACAACCCTTAAACCAAACAAGGACCGGGGTTGTAACTCTTCTTCCGAACAGAACCTAGTCCCATAATCAAGTACAGTATAAAAGGCAGGTAGAGCATATGAGAAATAAATCATAGCAGGGTGAAAGTACAGTAAGTAAAGCTGAAGCTGGAATATAAGACATGACAAAATAAAGTAAAAGTGGTTTGAATTATTAGAGTGATATGTGATCGGCTAAAAGGTAGTATGGCCGCGTTATCCACTTGGCTCGGCAATCCGCGGGAAACTCAACGGAGAATCATGCCGCCCAACCTGGATAACCGGGAATGGTATCTGCGACACCCTACGTGGAGTGAGGGTGACGCTAGCAAATATAGTTACAATAGGGTTTGATCACATACCCCCAATAATTCCCCCATTTTCCCCGAATAGTATAAATGGATCTGGTCATGGCACGTCATGACGCGAGATTCCCTAAGAGGGGAGCTAATCCTCTTCTGGAATCGGCGTCAATACAAGTACAAGAATCAAGACCAATCAAGTACCAATATCCCAAGAGATCCAGGAATGACATCTCATGACCAGAGTCCGTTAATACTAGTCCGTGAACTATCGTGTCGAGAATCAAGTAAGACACTACGACTGAATCGGATATAGTAGATATCAAGACAATGAAAACTATCAGTGAATGTACTCGCCTGTAGTCCTGAGCTGATAGAGTGAACAGATGCTCAGAGCGATCACAGACCTAAGATAAGATACTATAAGTCAAACAGGACTAAATGCTGAAAAAGGAAACTAATACAAGCCATGAATGCAAGTCTAAGTCAAAACTAGGCCAATCTAGGTCTAACTGAGTCATACTAGGTCTTACTGGTTCATACTAGGCCATACTAGGTCACTGGAAGTCATTCCAAGTCAAACTAGGTCAATCGGGATCAACGGTTGACTTACAGTTGACTTTGGTAAAAAAGTCAACTCTGGTCAACCCTGGTCAACTATGGTCAACTCTAGGTCAAGTCTAGGTCAAACAAGTCTAATGTTGACCAACTGTTGACTTTCAGTCAACTGGTCAAGTCTGGGTTGGTTTCGGTCAAATCGGGTCGCTTTAAGGCTAAGTTTGACCTTCGGTTGACTTTTGTTGACTTTTGGTCAAAACGGTCAACCGACGTCAAAACTAGTCTTAGAGTACCATATTTGATCATTACCAACCACGGGGATCAAGTTCTAACACTATCTTAGGCTTCTAACACAATATCCCATTTCTAGGCAAAAACTAGCATTTACCCTATTACCTATTTCTACGTCATGAATTTACCCTATTCTATACCACACTCACCCCACCACTCACTCTCTCATGATACCACTCTCTAATAGGCCTCTCTATAGGTTTTCTAATAGGTTTCCTACTAGTTTAGAGATAGGCTTTGCTATAGGATACTAGTATCACTCATCTAGTCCTCACACACATCTCACAACCTCACAAACACAAAGGCAATTATGTGGACTGTTTTGAATGGACTTGGGGGACTGATTTTTGGGGCTGTTATTTGGGCACCTAGCTGCTGAATTCAGCAGTAGATCCCCCCCCCCCCTTATCACTCCACAAAATCATCTCTAACACTCCTCACAACACTCATCTCAACTCTCACAAACAAACACCCAACACCACTACTACTAATACCAACACCACACCAATACCAACACCAACACCACACCAACACTCCCCTCACAAATCTGAACTGAAAACCTGGGAACACTTTCCCCCTCTAAAACACCACACAAATATATATATATATATACCCATATATAACCCCATATATATATACCAATATATATATATATCAATATATATATATATATATCTACATATATATCACTAAATGGTACCATAAAATGGCATAAACACCACCAAAACCCCTCTACAAAATTCTGGACTGAAGTTGACAGCCCCTATATGCCATGAACAACATCACAACTTCACATAAATTAATCACCATTTATATATATATATATATATATATATATATATATATATATATATATATATATATATATATATATATATATATATATATATATATATATATATACATATATATATATATATAGAATGATATAAAAAAAAAAAATATATATATATATATATATATAGAATGATATATATATAACTATATATATACCAAAACACATAGAAATAATATGATACATTAAGATACTCACATGGATCATCTCTACAACATTAAAAATCTGAGATTAAATGGAAAACCACACAAAAGCAATATTTAAACATCATTCATGGATCAAAAAGGGGTCTTTTTCCTAATAGGACACAAGCCTACAAGTGGACACTCCTAAAAATGTCTAAAGGACACAAAAATGGTTTCTAATGATGGTATCACCATGAGAATCATCATGGGGGGTTCCTACATGATCTTCATGAGAAAAGAATGAGTTTTGGGGAAGAAATCACCTTGGTTTGAGAGCAAAAATCAATGGAGCTTTCAAAAGCAAATGGAGCCTTTGGAGAAGAAGAAGAAAATGTGGATTGGAATGAAATGAAAAGTGATTTTCTCTCTCCACCCTATCTCCATGTTGTGGCCGGCCACCCCTTGGTTTTTGTCCCATTTGATTAATTACAAGTTTGCCCTCCAATTAATTAAATGGTCCAAAAATGGGAAATGGTTAAACCGGGGGTAGTTTAGTCAAACCGAAACCACTAATCTCTAACTAATAATTAACTAAAATAATGGTCTAGTCTCTAACCAAAATATCTAACATGTGGGTCATGGTTAGCTAGTGTGTGGGCCCGCTAAGGTCAAAATACCCCGGGTCCCCGAAACAAGTCAAAACAAGTCGAAACGAATTGAAATTCGAACCCGATTCAAATAACCCCAAAATAATACAAATAATAAATAAATAATTTCAAAATAATTTTTAAAGTAGAAAATTACCAAAATACCCCTATTTGTGAAAACTGGGGGTGACAAATCTATCCACCTTAAAAAAAATTTGTTCTCAAAATTGAAACAAACATACAATGAATCACATGCAGAAAAACAAAAATTATACCTCAGGGCTCGAAGAGATAAGGGAACCGCTCCCGCATGTCGTCCTCTCTCTCCCAGGTAGACTCACCTGGAGAGTGATGCCTCCATGCAACGCGAACCAGGGGGATAACCTGGTTCCGGAGCACCTTCTCCCTACGATCCAGAATCTCAACCGGCTGCTCTGGATAGTGAAGAGTAGGCCCTACCTCGATCGCTGAATGGTCCAATACATGGCTGGGGTCCGCCACGTACCGTCTCAGCTGCGACACGTGGAACACGTTGTGTACCCCCTCCAGCGTAGGCGGCAAGTCTAGCCGGTAAGCCACTGCACCGACCCTCTCAAGAATGGTGAAAGGTCCGATGTAGCGCGGACTAAGCTTTCCGCCTCCGCCAAAGCGAATCGTGCCCCGTGTCGGAGAAATCCTCAGGAACACCAAAGCGCCAGCCTAGACATAAAACAAACTCAGAACACAGGACAGACAAAACACAAACAAGCACAAACAGGAACTGAAACTAACCTCGAACTCTAACGGTCTCCGGTGGCTATCGGCCCAATGCCGCTGCCTATCCTGAGCCACCCGAAGTCTGTCTCTAATCAGCTAGACCTTCTCAGCTGCATCCACCACCATCTCTGGTCCAAGCAGCACCCTCTCGCCAACATCGTCCCAAGATAAAGGAGTACGGCATCTCCGTCCATATAGAGCCTCGAATGGCGACATCTCTATACTGGCCTGGTAGCTGTTGTTGTAAGCAAACTCTACCAGGTGAAGATGATCCTCCCAAGAACCTCCGAGATCTAGCACACACGTACGAAGCATATCCTCCAAGGTCTGGATAGTCCTCTCCGACTGCCCGTCTGTCTGGGGGTGATAAGCAGTACTGAACTTGAGCGAGGTGCCCAAGCTAGCCTGCAAACTCCTCCAGAAGTGGGAAGTGAAATGGCTATCACGATCTGAAACTATGCTCATCGGGACTCCATGCAACCGCACGATCTGACGAACATACAGCTCTGCCAACCTCTCCGTAGACAATGCCACTTTGAAAGGCAAAAAGTGGGCCGATTTGGTCAATCTATCAACTATGACCCAAATCGCGTCTTTCCCTCCTGGAGACCGTGGAAGTCCGGACACAAAGTCCATGGTGATGTGCTCCCACTTCCACTCTGGAATGGGTAGTGGCTGAAGCAATCCCCCAGGCCTCTGTCTCTCGGCCTTCACCTGCTGACAAACCAAGCAGCGAGATACGAACTGAGATACCTCGCGCTTCATGCCGTACCACCAAACGTGCTCTCTCAGATCTCTTTACATCTTGTTGGCACCAGGATGCATAGAGTACTGAGAGCGATGAGCCTCCTGAAGAACCTCCTCCCGAAGCTCTCCACTCGGAACGCACAGTCTAGTACCGTACCGCAGCGACCCATCTTCGGCAATGGAGAAATCATCAAGCAAACCCATCTGCACCTGCTCCCTGATGCTCCCCAGGGCAACATCATCAAACTGCGCTGATCTGATCCTGTCCATCAGCTCAGACTGAATCTGCAAACCCCACATCTGCACCTCCATGCCTGGAATGATCATCTCGATTCCCAAACTATCCAGGTCGGCCAAAAGATGACGGTCTGATGTCAGATACATAGCCACTGGATACCTGCTCAAGGCATCTGCGACTACGTTGGCCTTCCCCGGATGGTACTGCAAGGCGATATCAAAGTCCTTCATCAGCTCGAGCCAACGTCTCTGCATCATGTTCAGCACCTTCTGAGTGAACACGTACTTCAAGCTCTTGTGGTCAGTAAAGATCTCAACCCGCTCTCCGTACAGATAATGCTTCCACAGCTTCAAGGCAAAGATGACAGCGGCTAACTCCAAATCGTGAGTCGGGTAGTTCTTCTCATGAGGACGTAACTGCCTAGATGCGTAGGCAATTACCTTCCCGTGCTGCTGAAGTACATAACCCAGACCCCGACCAGAAGCATCGCTGTAAATCGAGAAACCACCGGTCCCAGACGGCAATCTCAAGATAGGAGCTGATGTCAACCTCTTCTTCAGCTCATCGAAGGCGGCCTGACACTCCTCAGTCCAGACGAACTCCACATCCTTCCTGGTGAGTCTAGTCATCGGCTCCGCGATCCGCGAGAAATCCTGGACGAACTTCCTATAGTAGCCCGCCAATCCCAGAAAGCTCCGAATCTCGGCAACTGTACTGGGCGTAGACCAAGACTCTACTGCAGCAATCTTCTTCTGGTCTACTGAGATCCCATGCTCGGTCACAACATGACCCAGAAACTCGACTTGGTCCAGGAAAAACTCACACTTCGACAACTTCCCATACAACTGCTCCCTCCTCAGCGTCTCAAGCACAATCCTCAGATGCTCCTCGTGCTCCTCTGGCGTCTTCGAGTAAACCAGGATGTCGTCTATGAAGACCACCACGAACTTGTCAAGGTACTGATGGAATACCTTGTTCATCAGGTTCATGAACACAGCTGGGGCGTTGGTCAACCCAAATGGCATCACTGTGAACTCGTACTGGCCGTACCGAGTCCGAAAAGCTGTCTTCGGAACGTCCTCCTTCTTCACCTTCAGCTGATGATAGCCGGATCTCAGATCTATCTTCGAAAACACCTTGGCACCGCTCAACTGATCGAACAAGTCGTCGATCCTCGGCAATGGGTACTTATTCTTGATAGTAAGGTTGTTGAGCGCCCTGTAATCAATACACATACGTATCGTACCATCCTTCTTCGGCACAAACAGGACTGGCGCTCCCCAAGGCGATGAACTGGATCTAATGAATCCCTTGTCCTGCAGCTCGTCGACCTGCTTCTTCAGCTCCGCCAACTCGCTGTTGTTGACTCTATAGACGTGCTGCGAAATGGGCTCAGCACCTGGCACAAGGTCTATAGAGAACTCAACGTCTCTATCCGGCAGCATCCCAGGCAACTCCTCGGGGAAAACATCCATGAAATCAGCAATCAACGGATGCGGCAATGCCTGCCCCGCCAGTAGAGCTCCGCAGAACCCATCTACCGGCTCAGCTGCTCCTCTGGAAAACTCAATCTCTGGCTCTCCTGGCGGCCTAAACAAAATCCTACCACCTCTACAATCTATAGTAGCATGGTGCGTGCTCAACCAATCCATTCCGAGTACCACATCGTACCTCGGAAGGGGCATTACGAGCAAGCACGCACCCAAAACTTGGCCTCCTACAGTAACTCTCCGTCCCTTGCAGATATTGTTCACCAGGATGATGCCTCCCCCGGTCAATATCTTGCAAGTCCTACCCAAAGGTTCAGCAATAATATTGTGTCTCAGAGCAAAAGAGACAGACACAAAGCTATGCGAGGCACCGGAATCAAATAAGGCAAATACAGGAAATGAATCGAGAAGGACATGACCTGCCATAACATCGCCTACTGGCTCTGCCTCCTCCTCTGCTGTCAGGGCAAACACTCTGTCCGCAGGGGCTCCCCTCTGATGCTGCTGAAAACGCTGCTGCTGAGTCTGGAGTGGAAGACCCCTCTGCGGAACTACTGGTCCTCTAGCTGGCTGTCCTCTGTCCTGAACTCCCTTGCCTCCGCGAGTACGACAGTCCTTCAGCTGGTGATCGGGCGCCCCACAGTGTAAACAGGTGCCCAATCTCTTCCTGTACACCTCTACAGTGTGCCCTGGCCTCCCGCAGTAACTGCACTGGGTAACTGGCCTCCGGCCCTGACCCTGACCCTGATGCTGCTGGGCACGCGCCGGTGCCTGCTGGATCTGCAACTGAGGCTGATGCTGCTGGAACTGCCTCTGCTGGAAATGTGGGCGCTTCGCTGGCCCTGCACTCGAACTGGATCCCAAAGCATCACTGCTCCTCTTCGGCTTGAGGCCGAAGTCCTCCTCAACAATCTGAGCCTCCATCAAGATCTGCTCAAATGTCGCGTCTCGTCGCCCAGATGTGCGAGTGCGTACTGCATGGATGAGACCCCTCCTGAACTTCTGGGCCTTGCACCCCTCATCCTGAATCAGACTGGGTACAAACCTGCGCAGGCGGAAGAACTCCGCTGCATACTCGTTCACTGACGAGCTCCCCTGTACCAAGCTAACAAACTGTCCCTCCAGAGCCGTCAAGGCTACATCTGGGTAGAACTTCTCCTTAAAGAGTTTCCTGAAGTCCTCCCAGGATATACCTCGAACCGACGTACGCGGATCCGTACGGTACCATGTCAATGCAATGTCGAAGAACTGGCTCGCTGCAGAAGCCATCCATAGAGCTCTCGAAACCTCAGCCAACTCCAGACACCGCTGGACGTCCTCTAGCCAGTCATCCGCATATAGGATACCCTCGGTACCCCTGAAATCTCGCGGGTTCATCTTCCGGAAGTCGAGATGTGTACCGGGCCTCCCCTGGCCCTGCTGCTGTGCGGGTGCTCCCTCAGCTGTAGTCGGTGCACCCCTCTCCACTGCTGCCATGGCTAACTGGTGCGAGTTCTCCATCGTCTGTCTCAGCACCTCTGTCTGGCGCTGCTGTGCCTCTGCCTGAACTCTCTGCATCTGCAACATCTGCTGCAGAAGGGCCATCATACCCTGAGTGTCTGCCGGTAGCTGAGGCGGCGGTGGAAGAATGTCTGGAATGACCATAGACGGTCCCGCTGCTGGAGGTGGAAGACCTCCTGGGATCGTCGCTGCTGCTGCTGCTGCTGCTCCCGCCGGAAGGGCAGGAACTGATGTGGCTGCTCCCTGAACTGCAGCTCCTCCAGCTGGAGGTGGAAGACCTCCGGGAACTGCCGCTGCTACTCCTGCCTGAAGGACAGGAACTGATGCTACTGTACCCTCGACTGTCGGTCTCGTAGCCGGAGGTGGAGGACCTCCCTGATCTGACCTCCCTGGAACTGAGCTAGGGCCCGCTGCCTGAGATCGTGTAACTGTCATCCTGAGGATAGGTTGAAAACAAGGAATCAATATGGCACATGATAGGAATATCAAAGACGGACAATTAAATTCAATGCAAAAAGAATTTGTCATGGTAATCAAAAGATCAGAATCTCCTAACATGTGATTGAGTAACTCCTATCATACCCTAATCCTATATCCTAATCGCAGGCTCGTAATTAGCACTCTAAGTCGAGCACCATTACGAGTTCGCACTAGTTGCGACACTGACCTGCATGGGCCACCACAAAAATGTGTCACGACCCGCACCCTGATTAGGGGCACGAGAAGCGGTTAGGTCCAGCCTACGCCGCAGAATCGACGGTAGAACGCTGTATATAGGGTCTGTAAATGCTACGTCTAAACAGATAAATGTACCTGTGCAGTATATACACTCCGAACGCAGGAATAGGGCAATAATGCCTCAATCACATAATCAAAACTAAGGTAGAAAGCATGGAAAAGATATGATAGGAATAAACAGGAAACGAGTCCAGAAAATATCCACAAGTCACAGCTAACACAAGTCCAAAGTCTCAGAAATATAATATAAGTATAAGATACTACAACTGAAATAAACTGCTGGCTCGCAGGCCAGGCAAACCTAACTAATACTAGGCTACTCCGGGTGGGCGAAGTCAAGAGGCTCTACTACTAAGCCCCTGTCTAGGTCAAGCTCCTCAGACTCTATCCCGTAATAAGTCGGGCAATCATCCTCTAAGTCATCTGTAAAATTTGTCAACGGTATCCTGTCAGGAAAATGAGCAAGTACAAACACCAACAGCAGTTTCATGTGAATTGAGAAATACTATAAGAGACAGTAATAATGAAATACAAGACAAAGAGTAAAGGCGACTTGGGAACCATTCGAAAGCCGAGTTACAACCCTTAAACCAAACAAGGGCCGGGGTTGTAACCCTTCTTCCGAACAGAACCTAGTCCCATAATCAAGTACAGTATAAAAGGCAGGTAGAGCATATGAGAAATGAATCATAGCAGGATGAAAGTACAGTAAGTAAAGCTGAAGCTGGAATATAAGACATGACAAAATAAAGTAAAAGTGGTTTGAATTATTAGAGTGATATGTGATCGACTAAAAGGTAGTATGGCCGCGTTATCTACTTGGCTCGGCAATCCGCGGAAAACTCAACGGAGAATCATGCCGCCCAACCTGGATAACCGGGAATGGTATCTGCGACACCCTACGTGGAGTGAGGGTGACGCTAGCAAATATAGTTACAATAGGGTTTGATCACATACCCCCAATAATTCCCCCATTTTCTCCGAATAGTATAAATGGATCTGGTCATGGCACGTCATGACGCGGGATTCCCTAAGAGGGGAGCTAATCCTCTTCTGGAATCGGCGTCAATACAAGTACAAGAATCAAGACCAATCAAGTACCAATATCCCAAGAGATCCAGGAATGACATCTCATGACCAGAGTCCGTTAATACTAGTCCGTGAACTATCGTGTCGAGAATCAAGTAAGACACTACGACTGAATCGGATATAGTAGATATCAAGACAATGAAAACTATCAGTGAATGTACTCGCCTGTGGTCCTGAGCTGATAGAGTGAACAGATGCTCAGAGCGATCACAGACCTAAGATAAGATACTATAAGTCAAACAGGACTAAATGCTGAAAAAAGAAACTAATACAAGCCATGAATGCAAGTCTAAGTCAAAACTAGGCCAATCTAGGTCTAACTGAGTCATACTAGGTCTTACTGGTTCATACTAGGTCATACTAGGTCACTGGAAGTCATTCCAAGTCAAACTAGGTCAATCGGGATCAACGGTTGACTTACAGTTGACTTTGGTAAAAAAGTCAACTCTGGTCAACCCTGGTCAACTATGGTCAACTCTAGGTCAAGTCTAGGTCAAACAAGTCTAATGTTGACCAACTGTTGACTTTCAGTCAACTGGTCAAGTCTGGGTTGGTTTCGGTCAAATCGGGTCGCTTTAAGGCTAAGTTTGACCTTCGATTGACTTTTGTTGACTTTTGGTCAAAACGGTCAACCGACGTCAAAACTAGTCTTAGAGTACCATATTTGATCATTACCAACCACGGGGATCAAGTTCTAACACTATCTTAGGCTTCTAACACAATATCCCATTTCTAGGCAAAAACTAGCATTTACCCTATTACCTATTTCTACGTCATGAATTTACCCTATTCTATACCACACTCACCCCACCACTCACTCTCTCATGATACCACTCTCTAATAGGCCTCTCTATAGGTTTCCTAATAGGTTTCCTACTAGTTTAGAGATAGGCTTTGCTATAGGATACTAGTATCACTCATCTAGTCCTCACACACATCTCACAACCTCACAAACACAAAGGCAATTATGTGGACTGTTTTGAATGGACTTGGGGGACTGATTTTTGGGGCTGTTATTTGGGCACCTAGCTGCTGAATTCAGCAGTAGATCCCCCCCCCCCTTATCACTCCACAAAATCATCTCTAACACTCCTCACAACACTCATCTCAACTCTCACAAACAAACACCCAACACCACTACTACTAATACCAACACCACACCAACACCAACACCAACACCACACCAACACTCCCCTCACAAATCTGAACTGAAAACCTGGGAACACTTTCCCCCTCTAAAATACCACACAAATATATATATATATACCCATGTATAACCCCATATATATATATACCAATATATATATATATCAATATATATATATATATATATATCTACATATATATCACTAAATGGTACCATAAAATGGCATAAACACCACCAAAACCCCTCTACAAAATTCTGGACTGAAGTTGACAGCCCCTATATGCCATGAACAACATCACAACTTCACATAAATTAATCACCATTTATATATATATATATATATATATATATATATATATATATATATATATATATATATATATATATATATATATATATATATATATATAGAATGATATATATATAACTATATATATACCAAAACACATAGAAATAATATGATACATTAAGATACTCACATGGATCATCTCTACAACATTAAAAATCTGAGATTAAATGGAAAACCACACAAAAGCAATATTTAAACATCATTCATGGATCAAAAAGGGGGCTTTTTCCTAATAGGACACAAGCCTACAAGTGGACACTCCTAAAAATGTCTAAAGGACACAAAAATGGTTTCTAATGATGGTATCACCATGAGAATCATCATGGGGGGTTCCTACATGATCTTCATGAGAAAAGAATAAGTTTTGGGGAAGAAATCACCTTGGTTTGAGAGCAAAAATCAATGGAGCTTTCAAAAGCAAATGGAGCCTTTGGAGAAGAAGAAGAAAATGTGGATTGGAATGAAATGAAAAGTGATTTTCTCTCTCCACCCTATCTCCATGTTGTGGCCGGCCACCCCTTGGTTTTTGTCCTATTTGATTAATTACAAGTTTGCCCTCCAATTAATTAAATGGTCCAAAAATGGGAAATGGTTAAACCGGGGGTAGTTTAGTCAAATCGAAACCACTAATCTCTAACTAATAATTAACTAAAATAATGGTCTAGTCTCTAACCAAAATATCTAACATGTGGGCCATGGTTAGCTAGTGTGTGGGCCCGCTAAGGTCAAAATACCCCGGGTCCCCGAAACAAGTCAAAACAAGTCGAAACGAATTGAAATTCGAACCCGATTCAAATAACCCCAAAATAATACAAATAATAAATAAATAATTTCAAAATAATTTTTAAAGTGGAAAATTACCAAAATACTCCTGTTTGTGAAAACTGGGGGTGACAATACTAGCTAGGTAAGGACTCCATATATGTATATGTGACCAAGATCCATGATGATAACTCTAGTATCACTCTTGATACCATGTTTTCTACTAAGCCACTATTGGATTTTAACAGAAAATTAAGTCTTGCTTAAATAAATTTTTGGAAACATGCACATATACGAGAATCATCAGGAAAACACATTTAACAAAATGAGTTTAGGAAAATTCTAAGCATTTAATACCAAGAAAAACAAAAATGACAATAGATTACTATTGTTCAAGAATTTGGCAAGATGTACTTGCCTAGGTTAAGCTCCAAGCCTAATCTTCTACTCCACCACCAAGAGGGGCACGAAACCACACTCTAGATCTCGAGGCCAAGCTCTTGGCAAGCTCCAAGGGAAGAGAAAGGAAGAAGAAATGAAGAGAGAGTGAAGAGCATGAAAAGAAAGAGGAGAGAGAAAGTGAAGTGGTTTATATAGAAAGGGGAATTAATCTTAGCCGTTGGATCATGATCCGTGTGAAAATCTAGGTCAATCATGGCCATTCAAACAAAACCAATTGTCCATTGGATAATAGAGTGCATCTACACTATTCACGAAAATATCTAAGCACTATTCATGAAAATATCAGAAACCAAAAATATCTAAAGTGTAGAAAGCATGTCCGGACGGTATGCCGTAGGTATACTCCGGTATATCGGCGGTATGCCGATCAAGGAGAAACCTATAGTTTTGGGAAAAATTTAAAGCATTCCGGAAACCAAAAAAATACGAAATACAGTACAAAATACGTATCCATATATAAATACCAATACTGTGAGACGAGTCTCACAGAACTCATAGGACCGTGCTTGGAATGACTTAGGTCGACCACCATTACTTTGCCTAACTTAATCAAGCCTACAACTTAACCCAAGGGACGAGCAAAGGCTATGCCAAGCCTTGCATCATGGAAGCGTACATGCTTTATCGAGCATTTACACGGACGACGCCTATGACTGAGGCTAATTCATGGTTTGTGTCGAAGACCAACTTTTCTTTCTCCCAAGTCCCGGGACGAAGGACCGAGTGTCATTTTCAAAGTAGGCCGTGCACCAACTCTAAGCCGACCGTTGTACCTTTCCATATTCTAACTTAATTCGACCCGTCGGAATTATTCTCTTATCTATGTGGATTCATCTCTTTTATTTTCAAGTCTACTTGTACAAGTTGAAAACATGCAATTTATTATGTGAAGGCTAAGATGAGACAAGTTCACCGAAACTACCCCACCTGAGCGAGGAGTAGCCTCGACCGAGCGATGTCTTCGAGCAGCCGTTGCAAGGCTAAGTTCGAATGTCGTCGGCGTTCCGATTCCTCTGATTGACTGGGCGGGACGGGGCACTACATCTTTCCTCAGTGTTCATCTTATGATTAAATCCTAATAATTCATAAATAACGACTACCGTCATAGTGACTGTACAACCTAAATTTACTACCACAATCATAGTCAAGTTTCCTATATGATGATGCAATTTAGAGAGCACATTTGGATCACGATCACTCTCTATTTTTTTTCGTCAATAATCCCGTTTACCTGGGACCAGGTGGTGTCTAGATTGGGTACGGTGCCTTAGATCCGCCCCCCACATCTTGTGGGAAACTTGTATGCATTAACTTTTTAAATTCCGATTTTATTCTCAAAATTTACTGGACTGTTCTAGGTTGGTGAACTAGGCCTCACCCCCGACATCGCAAGTCCTTACAGATGTGGGACTACTGATAAGCTTTTATTGTTGTTATTATATTGCAGGGATTTCGATAGATATGATCCAATTGTTCTCTCCCACCCCATGATGCAACTACAAACACATACAATAGTCTACTGAATCCTAGGTCTAATATTCGGTTCCAACTTGATTACCATCTCGTATGTCAAAGACAATACGCCATACAATAATTTTTTATTGACAGGAGATTATCCAACTCATTACCATCTCGTGTGTCGGAACAACACGTCATATGTTAATAATCGTTGGCAATGAATTGTTCAACTTATTTTCCCATCTCGTGTGTCAAAAACAATACACCATATGGTAATATATTGTGACTAATAAGCTGGATATAACTTAGATTATTCAATTAGGTTTTTCTAATCCAGGAATTCTCTAACTTTGGCTAAATCCCAAAATTATTAAAAATTTCGGCAGACTCCTTTGTATTTGTTGACCCAAAATTTTTACAATAGACAATATATATATCAAAAGATCGGGTAAGCCGACCCCTTCGGTGGAGCAACTCTACACCGGTCACACGCAGTCAATATAGTAGATAATAATTATATAAAAACATAAAACTAAGTTGTCCAGAATCCCAAACATGTATCCTCTACTTGCAAATAGCATAACTCCTATCATATAAATCTGAATACCATCATATTATATATCGTTGGAAAGCTTATCAAATTTTCTACGAAATACGTGTTTACACATTTTTGGATTTGATAAAGTTTAATAGATCAAAATTAGGATAAAAAGCTGATGTCTTCTTAAATTACAGAAATTATTTCCAGGTTTCGACGATGATATTGTACGGTTAATAATTCCTAATATATAATCTAGATACTATCATATTATATACCGCTGAAAAGCTTATCGAATCCTCTTCGATTTCTGTTCATACATATTCTCATTTTGACAGGGTTTAATAGGTCAAATCTGTCGTACAAAATTATGTGTATACTGGATTCCTGATTCAATTCCAGAATTGTACCCTATGTTGTACGACCCATAACTTCTACCATATAAACTCAAACCCTATCGTATCATATATCATCGGAAAGCTTATCGAGTCCTCTTCAATTCTCATTCAGATATATTTTAATTTTAATGGCGTCTGCAGATCAAAACTGATCCGAAAAATATTGTAAAATAAATTCCAGAATATGCTTGCAGAATTTTTCATCCATGTTGTACGGCCTGTAGCTCCTAGTACATAAATCATAATACCATCAAATTATATGTTTTAGGAAACGGTGTCAAATTTTCTAGATAACTCATTTAGACATATTTTTATTTTAGTAAAATTTATTAGGTCAAAACAGTCTCACAATAAAACTGTGCAGGAAAAAAATTCCAGATTTACATTACTTAAGTGTAATCATTGTGTTATAGCTTCTATAACTACATTAGAAATTATATGTAATTAATATAGGTAGGGGAGGACTTGCCTTGGGAAAATGATTTGGGTTTGGAATTGAAAATTAGGGCTTACTACTTCTCCATTTTCTTCTTCTTTACTCCATCTTCTTCTTCATCTTCCTTCTCTCTTTTTTTTAAGAGGGGGTTTGGGTTTTGATGATGGGAATGAAGGGAATAAGGAGAGGAAAAAAATAACGGAGGAAGGAGAAGAAAGAGGGTGAGGTGGCTCATGAAGAGAGCCCCTCTTCATGCATCCAACCCATGGCATTATTAAGTGCCACATGTCTTAAAAGATGCCACCTAAACATATATGAATGTCACTTACTCTCTCATATTGACATCTAACCCAATGAGTTGGTAAGTCTAAAAATACAATTGCAAATTTAATTCATGGACTTTTTTAAAAATTCATCTAATTAAATTATTAAATCCTTTTCATTATAATAAATATTAATAATTAATTAGAGAAATTTTTTAAGGAACGTACAATTAATTAAAATAAATAGTATAATTGGATACGGCTGTGACACTCTACCCACCTTACAAAATTTCGTCTTCGAAATTTAAAATTTTGAAGATAAACTTTTCAAAACAAGTATAAAGAGAATCAAGATATTCTACCCACCTTACGGAGATGCAGTAGTAATCTATATCAAATGAATTATTTTGAGACATATATATCAAAAGATTCATGGAAATAAAGACAATTCGAAGATACTTGATATCTTAAAGATTGTTGGAATTCCATATGATCAAATAAAATGGTCAGCCACCATATTGTTTCAACCTATAACCATGTATTCTTCAAATTCAAAATCATACTCCTTATTCTCATTTCTTGACGTGATATGATAATCTTGTAACTCGCTAATCCGGATAACTGCAACAATTTCTTATTTCATGATTCAACTATTAATTTTTTTCCTTTTTTTTTACTGTCTCGTCAAATCTGTAAATGTAAAAAGTTGTATACTCAATCACAAGAAATTCAATTAACAAATACTTCATCTTATTAGGAAATTAAATCCACAAACAGTGAGTAATATAGAGATATCAAAATTCTCATATCTCAGTCACCAATCCAAATAATAATTCTAAGTCACCAATCATAAGTTATATATACAACATAATTTCTCCAATCATAATTTACTTTCAATTCCAATCTTGCTCGTCCCTCGATTCATGCATTTAGTTTTACTTTTATCTTCAAACCAACTTAATATCAATCCCCAAGTCCGAAAAATTTTCGTGGCTACCAATCACTTCATTTTACATATTAATTTCATCCAAGATATATCGACTTAAGATTTCTCTAAGTTATCAATTTTGTCCTTCTGAATCAACAATTATTCACCAAAATTTTCAACATCCATCAAATCGAGTTCGACTAATATTTATTCATTTATGCTCATGATTAATTCAATCATGTCATCCAAAATTTCTATACTGTTATTCGATCCACCATTAGTCCACAAGTTAGCATCAATCGAGATAACAAAACTTGATGATTTACTATGCAATAAACTCATTGTTCATCCAAACAGAATATACTTGAGTCGACGTTTATTAATTTTCGATATACCTCAATATCATCAAATATTCGTATAACCGAGGAAACATCCATTTACTAATTCGAATTAGTTCAGCCAAATGCTATCTTTTGAACCTGATGCAAAATTTACTCATCCATACTCAAGATCAAATCAGTTTTTGTCTATCTTAGAGTATTGAGCAATATAATTCTCACATCCTCCAATTCAAACTTTCGATCGTACTATCTTGTAATATCACCGTCGAGTCTTCTTACACAATTCAAAATTCAATCACATTCAATTCAAGTCACAACATTCCATACACGATTCACATAATTTTTTTTTCCAGGCCATCCGTTTTACTATCCCAAATCCTATCTAATATTATCTTAATCCTTCAAGAACAATTCTCGATCATCAAAACCAATTCCAATAAGAGACCCTTAAAAATTACATTAATTGGGCACAACATAAATAAATATTCCTTCACAGGAAATTCAATCACAAATATTCAAATGAAAATATTGTTTTACAAGAAATCCAGTAAACAATTAATGAGTAATGCCAATATGGTATTTAGAAGGAGAACACTTACTGAAATCAGGAATACTGTTGAAAAATAAATTGATGGAGAAACTAGGATATAATTTAGGATTCTAAATAGATAAGATAAGGATGAAGTAAGGAGAGAGAAAATTTCAAGTAGGTTAGGGATTTGAAAAATATATATATGAAAATCTAGCAAGAAAATGGGACGAGTCGGAATTTAAGAACTTATAAGATTAAGATATCAAGGGATCATACTCCATTCAATAAACTGTATACTATACAATATATATTATGCCTATACCTTAAGCAGGATATTGCTAGTAATAGCTTACCTAATAATCCTTCCAAGCCATATTTATATCTATGCTAATCCCACAAGACACATTATACTCATTCTAAAACCGCAAATCATTATCGGCTATTGGCTACGTGGACATTGTTTTCTTACTATTACAATCTATATAACAGTTCTAGATATAACCAATCACAGGTTTACTAATGTCGTCAAACTCGAGATCCTCAAGATATTTTCTACAACCCTCTACAAGGCCATTCTAATAAAGATACTTGTCAAATATTCTTTGAATTACTTGACCTATATTTCATATCATGACTATACTTTGATTCTAACCGAATATCATCCACATCATAATAACAATCTCAATTTAGGATTCTCAACTATATTGGAAAATTTCTTATCCTAGAGTTCTTCAATTTCTCAAACGAGATGTTTATCCATCAATATTATCCATATAATATTAATATGCTTACACCAAATTAAACCAATAATTTTATTCAAATACTCAAGTATTTTATCTTATATCATCCAATCCCTTTTTAGAAAATCAATCAATCTTTTACCACCATATAACTCACCAAGCTAACTACATTAGAATTTCAGTCTGTACCTCAATCTTTTGTTATAAAAGAAGCCAGCTAGACTCAAAATTATTCTTGTATTAATTCATTTGCTATTTTTTGAGAACTTTCAGTCGAAAATGTAACTCATCAAGTCTGAATCTCCTTATTCCATGTGATCTAATCATGTCAAATGTCATTCTTGATCATCCAACAATTTCAAGACATTCAATATTGTCTTTACCATATTGCTTGCGTGGAGTTAGTTAGCAGTTCTGGATAGCGGATGATTATGACACTTGAAAGTTCAGATGATTACTGTGAAACCCGTAATTATTCAGTCAATTATTTGAATATTTTAATTAGCTAATTATTAATATAAATTATTTATTTAGGAAAATGTTATTTTTAGAAAATTATTATTATTGAAATTTTAGAGTTTAAGTTAAAACCCGTAAAATTTTATTTTATAAATTATTATTAATAAAAAAGCATATATATAATATATATTTTTCTGGATTTTTGTGTTTGACCAGACCTATCCCGAACCCATTCCCGAGCCCAGGACCTGTTTCCGAACCCAAGTCCTAATCCAAGCAAATATTGTTTTTTTTGAAATCATTATTTGATATAATATTTTTGAGTTTCATAAAGAAAAAAAAATTTAATATTTTTTTATTTTAAATTTTTTTTCTTTTAACTCTTATGTTCTCTCGTTTCATTCACCAGCATTAGAGTAAGGAATATTTATTCCTTATTATAACTCATAACTCCTTTTCTCTCTCTCTATTCTTATTAACTCACTGTAAAGGAAAAAACCTTTCCTTTCGTGCGACCAAACGGCCGCAGCCGATCCTCGGCCTCCACAAACCGCTGAAACCCCCTTCTCTTCCCCTTCCGTAACCTCTTTTTCCCCTATCCCTATATAATCCCCTTCTCTTCACCAACCCCATCACCATCTTCTCACTTACCATTTTCCCCAAATCACTAACCCCAATCCCGAGCCCTAGCCAGAGCTCCGACCGCGCCCCCTCGGCGACCCCGCAGTCGCCCAGGCCAGCCGAGTCCGGCGGTCCCCGACCCAGGCCGACCGCCCAGCGGATCCGCCAGATCCCTCCGTGCCAGCCCTTGCTGACGGCCCGCTCCCCGGCGCCGATCCCGACCTGTGTGCCGCCGCCGCACCCCGAATCCGATCTGACCGCTGTGCCTGGTCCAGCGACATCCCGTGCCCGACTTGTTGTTCGATCCGAATTCCCGACCCCGATCCCGCTGTCCAGCATTTTCGTTTCATTCCTGAGATTTAATCCCGCGGCTCCCCGACCAACGGATTTGGGTAAATTCTGGATAGTCACAGTAGTTCGTCCCCTGTCATAGTCTGTGATGATTTGGTCCCCGAATTTTTCTTAGAAAATCGATAATTCTTAGACGTAGCATCCTGGGACTTTTCCGAAGTTCTTTCGAAATTGTTCTGTTGGTTTCGGATTGTTTTGTTGGTTTCAGATAATGTTTATGTGGTTTTAGTATTATGTTGGATCGTAAAATTTTTCGAGAATCTCTCGGAAAAGAGTTCTGGAAATTTTGGATTAAAATGAATTTTTTCCGAATATTGGTTCGGGTTCTCTGAATAAATATCGGAAATAATTTATGGATGTGTTTTTATATAAATTTGGGTTCCCTGGTTTGGGATTATTTGCAGGAAATCATGGCGCACTTTCCCAGTTTTTGGATTGACCAAAAATAGAGAAAATGCTGCCGGATTTTCCATAAAATTTAGTTATATTTTAAAATAATTTTGGAAAATGATTTTGGAAATAAAAATAATAATATTATTTTGGATTTATTGGGCGACGACCGTATTGGTCAATGGGCCCTGACTAAGTGCAAACGAAACCGGTTTTTACCGGACGTTGAGGCATTAGCTATTTTTGACGATTGGACCAATATCTGAGACTCATAAAATAAATTCAATTTAGTTTAAATTATTATTTTATTTTATTAAATTGTAGGATAATTTTTAGGACTAACCAAACTTTTATTCTTATTTAAATTTATGTAATTGGTCTGTAAGGGAATAAGCCCATTTATTTATTCTGGTTGTGAGAAATTGTAATAGCTTAGAATTTTGTTTTGCTTTCTTTTATATTTCTGGTTATCGTTTTGTCGTAAGAACGTAGTAAAAGATAATAATTATTTATTAAAGAAAATGAATATTTTATCACATAGAAATTTAAGTTGTAAATAATGATTCACGTATTTCTCACTTAAAGAAAAGTTTTAGTTTTATATTTATAAATATGAAAATACAAAGTTTTGTCAATAAACTGGTAAACACAAAGTTTTTTCCAAAAAAATTAGTTACAGAGTTATCTTTCTTAATTAATTGTAACTCACTAGATAAATTGTGGTGTTTGTGATAACGTAGTCAAAGACTAAAATTGACTAGGACACAACTAGATATTGCAACTAGTATAGTAACATTGGCAACTTTGGTTTTCTGAGACAAGTTTCCCGAATATAGGATTTCAAGGAAGAACCTGATTTCCCATCCCGACATATCGACCCGTCCAGTCCAATCAATTTGAGGCAAGTACATTTTTGTGGTAGATTATAATTAGTTAATAATTGTTTTAATGCAAGTTTAAACCACGATACAACACGGAACTCTCTTTGAGAGCATTGACTGTAACTACTGTAACTATTAGGCATTGGGGGAGTAGTGTAGTGGATATGACCACATCCAATTAGTATAACTGAATGTATTAGCTTACCCCTCAAACATACGGGGATAAGTCATACCATATCACTAGAATATTACTGTAACAAACCCAATCCGGTCATATTCATTACCTATTCATATCACACTATTTTTAACTACTGGAAAATTATTTATTTCAAATTGTTTAAAAGTGCATAATTCCATTATTAATTTCAATTGTTAAAATATCATGAATTTGTACTTTGCTACCTCCTGACTGGAGACTATATTTTTAGGTCCTTATGAGGATGCAGAGCTACTGATTAGTAGCTACTATGACCCTGAGCTATACCCTGCTGTGCTTCCTGAGGATGGCGTACCTGATGATGATGTTGCTTCTTTTTAGATGCTATTTTCCAGTTTGATAGTTTTGTTTAAAAATAATGTTCTTTCAGTTGGTGGTTTTAAGATTGTACTCTGTACTGAACAAGTTTTTATTTATTCGAATATTAAAGATTGTGGCAAATTATATTGAGTTGTTGATTACCTGCATATGGAGATACAACTTACTCCGTCTCAACAACGGTGCATGCTGGGCATAATCCGATTCGACCCAAGTAATTGGGACCGGGTAGTGATAATTACGATATTGCTTGCATGATTCAGGTATTTGTCAGTGATATTATATTGTTATCCTCTCATGCTTTATATTCCTTATCATGAGATATCCTGCTTATTGATTAAGTTTAGAGACTCTTGTTATATTCCTTGGAGTCTTATCGGACATATATGCTAGTGGGCTGCAGACCATGGCCCATAGTGTTCATTCATGTTTCGTACACTTATTGTGGATTTGAGATATAGATTTGTTTTACCATGATTTGGCAGTATACCATAGCCTTGATAGCGTTTACGTATTCAAGAGGGGCTGGAGTCCGCTCGATATGTAGCTGGCTTGCTCATGTGCTCGCATCTGAAAAACGGGTGCGGGTCGTGACATCTCCACATAGGTTGGGAACCCCACCTACTCCAACAGTGGGAGCTCGCGCAAACGAGGTGATACTGATTCCCGCGACGCATGGTTGGAGCGATGGGGGCTAGACTGAAATCACTGCCTCTAGCAGTGCAAGTCCTCGGCATTAATGCAGCAGCTCGCGAAAGGTCGCAGATTTTGCCACTATGAGGCGGGGCTAGCTTCTCCATGTGTGGAGCTGCAGTGCAGTCTCGACGGAACTGCACAGCATGGCTTCAGCGAACCAGGTGTCTACTACGGTTCGACGAGCAAAGGGATGGTGTCAACGGTCTAGACGACAGGTCCTTCTCGTCGGTCGGCGCAAAGAAGTTTTGGGGTGAGCTCGGCCTGCGCGTTGTGCACCGGTCAGCTTGGTGCAACCGTGGCATTCGACCGGTAAGCCTGCAGCACTGCTCGACCACCAGGATCGTATCCAAGCTTTGCTTGGAGTGAGCTCTAGTCCACCCCAATTTTTTTCATATATATATATATATATATATATATATATATATATATATATATATATATATATATATATATATATATATGGAAATTCTTCAACACATTCCATGTAAAAATTTGTATCGATACATTCCAAATCTGAATCATTGGATGTTGATCCAATGGTTCAGATTAAAGCCGAAGTCAAATTAACAGGTAAAATCAAAGTCAAAGTAAACACCTTTCACAATTTTCAATGCATTTTTAATACAATTGTTTGGGATGTATTAATACATCCCATGTATTGTAGAATGACCCATATATATTTCAATGCAATTGTTTGGGATGTATTGATACATCACATGCATTGTAGAAGGACCATATATATATATATATATATATATATATATATATATATATATATATATATATATATATATATATAAATTTTTTATATGGGTTAGTCCACCTTTAGTCCATCCCAATATATTGTATCTTACCCAATTTTTGATTTCTGGATCTGCCCATGTCGACCATGCTCTACGATCTCGAGCAGGGGCGGCCCTAGCCTAGGACAGGCTGGACGACATGGGACACCAACATGGTTACCTACATTAGAACTAGTATGTATCAAGTGTCACTGTTAACAAAAAAACTATAGTGTAGTGGTTATAATGAAGTTTTTTTATTTTAGAAGTCCTTGGTTCAAAACTTGGTGTTAACAATTTTTTGTTATATTTACACTTTTTTAGGAGGGTCCATTTTGAAAGTTTCGTCTTGGGCCTCCATCATCTCAGGGCCGGCCCTGAGCTCGAGGACCTACGTCTGAAACTTGCCGGGGGCAGCTTGGGCGCGGTGACGAGGTCCGGTGTAGGCGGTGAGTCGAAGAAGAATAAGATGGAGAGAATGATTGTGGAGTGGGAGTTGGTGTGTGCAAACGGAGAGGAAGACAAGGACTACATAGGGAGTTGAGGGCAGTCGGTTACTTCTCTGGGCAGGGGAGTAGTGTCGCGTGGACAGAACCCTATTATCTATGGCCATGGGTTAAACTAATGAGGGGTGGGGAAAAGAGAAGGTGGTTGCTCTTTCACTTTTGGAGGGGAAAAAAGTTGGCTGGGCTTTAGGCGTTTGGTTCGCGGAATCGAAAGAAAATCAATTCCTTTATATTTTATTATCTTTGAAAAATTATAATTTCAAATATTTTTTTTTTTGGTGTTTGAAAATCTAAAAAAATTGGGAAGGAAAGCGAATCCTTAGAAGGAAAAACGAATCCTTGAGTTGGTAGAATGAACTATTTTCTTCCATATTTTTCTTCCACTTGGAAATCAAATTACTTTTCTGTTCATTTTTTTTTGGCATCCAAACAAAGAAAAGGAACCACTTTAATTTTTCGAGACTCCAATTCCACGAACAAAAGGTGGCTTTAAAACGTTATTCTAGGAAGAGAGGGAAAGATAAATTATATGGGTTGGGCCTGAGTTTTGTAGCTGGTAGGAAGCCCATTATTAATTAGATTCTAAAAAAATTAGGGCCAAAGAAATTAATTAGTACTATGGCCCATCCGATTTGATTGATTATTTAGGAATATGGCCTGTTTGATTTTTTGCTAGTTGGCCCATTATAAACTAAGTTTTTACTTAAGATTTAATAAATGCCATTAATTTAAATGGATAAAATAACTAATGTGTATAATTTCATATTAACTCATGGATAGTATTAGGAATTCAATTGCTCCTTTAGGAATCGAATTCGAGCGGCTCTTGTGGTTACCAAGAAGAGATATAACATCCTAACTGGTGGCAGAAGATCAGTGGATCGAGCCACAATTGTGTATTATTCCTTCCATTTATAACAATGGTGAAAGTTAGGATATAGTGGACCCGAAATATATCCAATGCAGTGTGCACAAAGAAAGTTTCGTACGTATCGTCGGGTATCTCTCTAAAAAAAACACTTTTAGGAAGTATTGTTCTCACTCGTGGCCAATTTTGGAAAATTTGCCAACTGGATGTCAAAAATGTGTTCTTGAATGGAGGCCCACAAGAATAGGTCTTTATGAGTCCGCCTCTGGAATTAGTTACAAATGGAAAAGTGTGTAGAGTTCAAAAAGCAATTTTATGGACTGAAGAAGTCACCAACAACATGGTTTGGTAGACTGAATAGCTCTATTTATTGTTTGGCTATCGACAAAGCAATGCAAAAAAGCATACTCTCAGGTCCGGACTTAATATGAGGCCCATGAGGCAAGGGCGCCCTCAGGCCCAAAATTTTAAAGGGCACCAAAATTTTCTTCTTCTTTAGTATATACAATATATAGCTTAATCTATGGTAGTTGATCCTGGCCCGGTGTATATGTAAGTAGCAAATGACCCAAAAAAAAAGCCCAATGGATCCAAAATATTTTCTAGGTAAGGAATTTTTTTTTAGGTTTTTTAAGATGGTGGCCGGCTGGTCTTTGCTCTTTTTTTTTTGTTCCAATAAACAAAGTTTCAAGTTCTACGAACCGAATAGGATTGGCTAATTTGGCTGCTTTGCTCCAAGCAAGAAAAAGAGCATCTTCTTTTTCTTTTTCGTTTTTTCCCTTCCATCCCAGGTGACGGGTGAGTGAGGTGAGTCGCTCTTTATTTTATTTTATTATAATATAGCTTAATCTTCACCATGTATATATATGTTCTTATTGTTGTTGTAGGTTATATTTTTTTAATGATTAGATTTATAATTTATTAATATATTTTTTAGAATATTGATGATTCTATTTGTTTGTTTTTTGTAATTTATTAATATATTTTTTCCTCCAAAGATGTGCTCTAATTGTTTTTTTTTTTGCATTTTTTAGAGAAAACTCTTGTGGCCGACTCCTGGAGTTCCTAAAAGATCTACCGAGTACCGTCCTACTGAAATCAGACCCTCTACATAAGGTGAGCTTTACAATTTATTAGTATTTTTTTATAAATTGTTGTTGGTTATCTTTAATTCTTTATTTGTGAATCTGTGACTGACTAATTTGTTAGAAAATATATTTTAGCAGTTTGATTACAAAATTATTCATATTAAGATTGAAATAAACTAATAAAGAAACTGAGAAAGAAAATATTTTTATATTTATAATTAATTTTTAATTGTCATTCATTATTATTATTTGTTGAATAGATTATGATAAGGTCATTTGATTGCATAGTATTCGTATCCATATTATCAAATTGAAATTTCATGTGATATATTCTTATAATATGTTTATTTTTTTGTGCAATAACAACAATAAGAACAAAAAAATTATCTCAAAATTAATAAAATAATAAAATAATAAAATTATGTTTTGATATATTTAATAGATTATTTTATTTTTAATATTATTTGATTTTTTGAAAGCAAGAACTTCAATTTGTCAAAACCGTTGGCACCTGTACTTATTATTATCGAAAGTCTAAAATTGATTCGGCCTCTCCCATCTCTTATTCATTTATTTTCTAGAGAAGCAAACATGCCTTCAACACGAAATCAATTTGGTGAATTTTTTTTTCCATTTGCAGAGCACTACTACACTAGAGAAACAAACATGCCTCCTATAAGAAAACAATTGCCTGGAGCAAAAAAAAGAAAAATAAAGCAAAAGAAAGAAGCATTAATTCAAAGTCAAGCCGGGAGTCTTAATAAGTATTTTACTAGCAACCAAGGGACAGATATGACAGAAGTCACAGAACCAGTTAAAATTTTGGTGAATGAGGAACAACAAAATCAGAATGAGAGTTCTGGAAATTTTGGATTAAAATGAATTTTTTCCGAATATTGGTTCGGGTTCTCTGAATAAATATCGGAAATGATTTATGGATGTGTTTTTATATAAATTTGGGTTCCCTGGTTTGGGATTATTTGCAGGAAATCATGGCGCACTTTCCCAGTTTTTGGATTGACCAAAAATAGAGAAAATGCTGCCGGATTTTCCATAAAATTTAGTTATATTTTAAAATAATTTTGGAAAATAATTTTCGAAATAAAAATAATAATATTATTTTGGATTTATTGGGTGACGACCATATTGGTCAATGGGCCCTGGCTAAGTGCAAACGAAACCGGTTTTTACCGGACGTTGAGGCATTAGCTATTTTTGACGATTGGACCAATATCTGAGACTCATAAAATAAATTCAATTTAGTTTAAATTATTATTTTATTTTATTAAATTGTAGGATAATTTTCAGGATTAACCAAACTTTTATTCTTATTTAAATTCATGTAATTGGTCTGTAAGGACATAAGCCCATTTATTTATTCTGGTTGTGAGAAATTGTAATAGCTTAGAATTTTGTTTTGCTTTCTTTTATATTTCTGGTTATCGTTTTGTCGTAAGAACGTAGTAAAAGATAATAATTATTTATTAAAGAAAATGAATGTTTTATCACATATAAATTTAAGTTGTAAATAATGATTCACGTATTTCTCACTTAAAGAAAAGTTTTAGTTTTATATTTATAAATATGAAAATACAAAGTTTTGTCAATAAACTGGTAAACACAAAGTTTTTTCCAAAAAAATTAGTTACAGAGTTATCTTTCTTAATTAATTGTAACTCACTAGATAAATTGTGTTGTTTGTGATAACGTAGTCAAAAGACTAAAATTGACTAGGACACAACTAGAGATTGCAACTAGTATAGTAACATTGGCGACTTTGGTTTTCTGAGACAAGTTTCCCGAATGTAGGATTTCAAGGAAGAACCTGATTTCCCATCCCGACATATCGACCCGTCCAGTCCAATCAATTTGAGGCAAGTACATTTTTGTGGTAGATTACAGTTAGTTAATAATTGTTTTAATGCAAGTTTAAACCACGATACAACACGGAACTCTCTTTGAGAGCATTGACTGTAACTACTGTAACTATTGGGGATTGGAGGAGTAGTGTAGTGGATATGACCACATCCAATTAGTATAACTGAATGTATTAGCTTACCCCTCAAACACATGGGGATAAGCCATACCATATCACTAGGATATTACTGTAACAAATCCAATCCGGTCATATTCATTACCTATTCATATCACACTGTTTTTAACTACTGGAAAATTATTTATTTCAAATTGTTTAAAAGTGCATAATTCTATTATTAATTTCAATTGTTAAAATATCATGAATTTGTACTTTGCTCCCTCCTGACTGGAGACTATATTTTTAGGTCCTTATGAGGATGCAGAGCTACTGATTGGTAGCTACTACGACCCTGAGCTATACCCTGCTGTTGTCACGCCCCAGAACCAGAATACTGGAGAGCGGGGGAATGACTTAGCCAGCTACATATTACGGGTAGATGAATACCGTATAATACGATCAATGCTGTCTAAAAGACGAGGGGGTGCATACTACATGAAAGTCTCACTATGGTCATTTCACATCTATTGTCTCAATCATTCAAATAAGAAACAGAAATAGAGAACATGTAAGATAAGCAGTAAGGCGTTCCAAACGCTCAGTCAAAATGTTCTTGATATCTGGCTTTACAAAACATAGCCAGATGATGTAGCAAAGTATACACAATTGTTATCAGCTGTAGTCTGACTTAATTACAATTATGTAAAAGTAAGTACAAGATAATTCGACTAACATGTCGGTGCCAAACGGCAAGGTATTAAGTAAATAACAAAACGAGTGGGGAAGTAAGGAACCCACTCGAGTCCTCCTGCGATCATCCCTCTAGTATTGACCATCTTGGAGGTGGAGGTAAGCTGAGTCCTCGGGGACCGGCTCTAAATCTGGCCATGCAAAACCAGAGAGGTTAGACCTCTAATAGCAAGTACCACAAGGAAGCACGATATGAGAAATTAAAACCAGTAATAAGAGAATATGATAAGTAGATCTCTGCTTGCCACTGGGATTCACATAACATCACGACACTTCGAACCAACCTCCCAACCAAACAAGGACAGAAGTTGGCCCGTCATGTCCTGACATTCTGATCATCTCAGTTAGGTAACAGAGTAGGTACAGCACACAAACAAATCAATTTAAACGGCCATGCAACTACTACGGCTTGCTACTGTGAGTTCCAAGTTATCCTGGAATTATGCAATAAAGGATTCCTCAGTTCTTACTATGTGCAAGCAAGGCTAGTTTATCCAGTCAATCAATTGCGCCAATCATGAATTAGACGAGTCCCAGTGGGACGTCCGTCATCAATATACAATATACAATAGATAATATAATCAGATACCGTTTCCTGCCCGTGTGGCAGATTTGTAGTATCTGTGGGGACCAACCGGCCTGTCGGGCACTACTAGTCCCAAGAGGGCTGCCATATAAGAACTCGGGAATCCATTCTCTCCATGCAATCATTATTTTATTTAACTTAATTGTCTCTACGTTGAGTAAAATCACATGCCGTGGATCATGGTCATTCAGAATGAGTACTTTCGTACGGGGTACGATATGCACAACCCTACAACGATGCCCGTACGGTTAGGTTGTAGGTCTTACATAGCGTAATGCAACAATCCAAACTAACCACGGAATAATCATGCCTTGACCATAAAGTACACATGCTTCTTTTGTAGAAAAATAAATAGATAAATAAATTGAAGCCTGCATGTGTGCCTGTATGTCAATATTCGTGATTGGCCAATCGATTAAAATAATTCATAGTTAATATGAACGTGTCTCATTCATTCAATAAGACGACTAGCCAGTCTCTTAGTTTCAACTAGGAATGCATGATTAATTATTAGTCAAGTAACAGTCGGGGTCAATTCATGACAAAGCATAAAAGTCAAACTAGTATTAAGCATGGTCGAGTCCATAACTAGTATAAAATAGTTGGTAACATATTTTTGAAGCCAAGAAAAAGATCAACAAATTTCATGTTGGGAGTTGAAAGAAATTCTAGCCACAATTCAGTCAATTAGGACATATAACAGTCAGAAACAACCAAATTATGCATATGCGGCCTATTCTGCGACATGCATGCAATCGCGACATGATATGCGCCTACTGCGACATGCGCCTCATGCGGCTCAACTGCGACATGATATGCGCCTACTGCGACATGCGCCTCATGCGGCTCAACTGCAACATGATATGCGTCTACTACGACATGCGTCTCATGCGGCTCAACTGCGACATGATATGCGCCTACTGCGACATGCGTCTCATGCGGCTCAACTGCGACATGATATACGCCTACTGCGACATGCGCCTCATGCGGCTCAATTGCGACATGATATGCGCCTACTGCGACATGCGCCTACTGCGACATGCGCCTCATGCGGCTCAACTGCGATATGATATGCGCCTACTGCGACATGCGCCTCATGCGGCTCAACTGCGACATGATATGCGTCTACTGCGACATGCGCCTCATGCGGCTCAACTGCGACATGATATGCGCCTACTACGACATACGTCTCATGCGGCTCAACTGCGACATGATATGCGCCTACTGCGACATGCGTCTCATGCGGCTCAACTACGACATGATATGCGCCTACTGCGACATGCGCCTCATGCAACATGCGCTTACTGCGACACTATATGCGCCTACTGCGACACGCGCCTCATGCGGCTCAACTGCGACATGATATGCGCCTACTGCGACATGCGCCTCATGCGGCTCAACTGCGACATGATATGCGCCTACTGCGACATGCTGTTCGTGCTGCAGATGAATATAGGAACGAACCAAAAATACTTTTGCCATAACTTCCACAAAATAAATCGAAATCTAATTTTTCAAAAGCCAAACTTTAGTAGAATTAAATTCTCTACAACATGGAACCACTTATTTCCGAAAACAACAATGTTTTATAGATCAAAACCCCAAAAATTTATAAGAAAAACCCAAAACTTAAAACTTAGATCTACACCCAACCATCCATGAAAAACAAAAACTTCAAGACCTAAACTTGTAGAGGAAGAAAAGATGAACAACATAAACTAAAAATAAATGAGGATGCATAAAATCACTCATGGTGTGCAAGATGTACTTGCCTCTCACAAGTGGGTTAGGGTTTGGTGGAGGAGTAAATGTGAATGAATGAAGAGAGAGAGTGGAAGAAGAACTTTTATATCAAGGTTAAGTGGATCTCCACCATTCATTCTCTCCACCAAATCCAAGCCATCCATTCCTTTCCATGTTGAACCAAACCAAACCAAGTTGGTTTCCCATGAACCGAAATGAACCAAGAGCTAAGAAAAAGCAGAAAATAAAATACAAAAAAATTAATAAGCACAAATTTGAAGAATTTAAATACAGAATAAATGCGTGATAAATATTGAATAAATACATTCAAGAAGTACACGTATAAAATACTTTATTCTGGGAACGGGGAGTGACATCTCTACCCCCCTTAGAAAAATTCCGTCCTCGGAATTTCAGATCCAAGCAGGACAGAAATGTCAGAGCTAGACTAATCTAAGTACAAGTAATTTGAGTAAGTGGCTATTCTACAATGTCAAATAGCAAGTAATATATCTTTGTTTAACAATCTACGACATTAAGCAATTCTACTCATAAGGTGGCAAGCATGAGGAGTTAAAACAATCACGGTATATAGAGAGAGATATACCTTGTGAGTCAAACAGGTACGGATACCGTGATCGGATATCATCCTCACATTTCCACGTTGACTCTCCTAATGAGTGATGACCCCAAGCAACCCGGACAAGGCTAATTGTTCGGTTCTTGAGTATCTTCTCTCTTCGGTCCAAAATGGACACAGGCTGTTCCTCATAAGACAGGTTGGTACCAACAACCAGCTCAGAATAATCAAGGACATGGCTTGGGTCCGATACATACCTTCGCAACTGAGATACATGAAATACGTCATGCACCTCTCGTAACGAAGGTGGAAGGGATAAACGATAAGCAACATCGTCTATCCTATCAAGAATAACAAAGGGCCCTACGTATCGCGGACTCAACTTCCCGCGAACCCAAAATCTAATGACCCCACGGGTAGGTGAGATCCGCATAAACACGTGGTCCCCAACAGAAAACTCTAGCGGCCTACGATGCTGGTCCGCCCAATGACGATGCCGATCCTGCGCAACTCGAAGTCGCTCTCTAATTCCCTTAACCAATTCAACTGTCTGAACAATCATTTCCGGGCCTAATATCTTCCTCTCCCCGATATCATCCTATGCTAGTGGTGACCTACACTTCTTACCATATAGTGCTTCAAATGGCGCCATCTGGATACTGGCTTGATAACTGTTGTTATAAGAAAACTCAACTAAGTGCATGTGGCTCTCCCAAGATCCTCCAAAATCTAGGGTGCAAGCTCGCAACATATCTTCTAGGGTCTGAATTGTTCTTTCTGATTGCCCGTCTGTCTGGGGATGGTAAGCCGTACTAAATCTTAACTTGGTGCCCAGACTATGATGTAAGCTCTTCCAGAAATGTGATATGAAATGGGTATCTCGGTCTGACACAATGCTGACGGGGACTCCATGTTGCCTGACTATCTGCTGCATATACAACTCTGCCAACTTTTCTGTAGATTGCCCTACTCTGAAAGAAAGAAAATATGCCACCTTTGTAAGCCGATCTACTATCACCCAAATAGCATCTTTACCACTTGGTGATCTCGGTAAACCGGTCACAAAGTCCATTATGATGTGTTCCCACTTCCATTCCGGGATAGGAAGTGGTTGTAATAACCCAGCTGGCCTCTGCTGTTCTGCCTTCACTTGCTGACATACCAAGCAACGGGAAATGAATATAGCTATCTCCCTCTTCATCCGTTCCACCAAAAGTGCTGCTTGATATCTTGGTACATCTTGGTCCCTCCAGGGTGTATAGAATATTGAGAACTGTGAGCTTCTGTCATAACCTCTTGTCTGATATCTCCACTAGGCACACATAGGCGTAATCCAAACCTAAGCGTACCATCTTCATGAATTTGCATCTCCTTTCTGAGTCCTGACTCACATTCTTCTCTAAGCTTCTGAATCCTTGGATCCTGTGTCTGAGCTGCCTTGATCCTGTCTACCAAGTCGGATTGAACCTGTAGACTCGCCAGAATTCCTATATCACTAGGAAGTATAACTTCGATGTCCATCTCCTGTAGGTCTTCTAAAATGTGCTTCTGGTTTGTCAACATAAATACGCCGCCTCTCCTGCTAAGAGCGTCTGCTACTACATTAGCCTTGCCTGGATGATACTGAAGCTCCACGTCATAATCCTTGATCAACTCCAACCATCTTCTCTGTCTCATGTTCAGATCCTTCTGAGTAAAGATGTACTTCAGACTTTTATGGTCTGTGTACATGTCCACTCGGTCACCATATAAGTAATGCCTCCATAGCTTCAAAGCAAATACTACTGCTGCCAACTCCAAGTCATGAGTTGGGTAATTCTTCTCATGGTCCCGAAGCTGCCTAGATGCATATGCTATCACCTTTCCATGTTGCATGAGGACACATCCAAGTCCTTTACCTGACGCATCGTAATATACTGTAAAACCTCCGGGTCCAACTGGCAATGTAAGAATAGGCGCTGATATCAATTTCTGCTTCAGATTTTCAAATAATGCCTGGTATTCTATCGACCAGACGAATGGTACTTCTTTTCGTGTCAAGCGGGTCATAGGTGCTGAAAGCCTTGCAAAGTCTGATACGAACCTTCTGTAATATCCTGCCAATCCCAAGAAACTCCGCACATCAGCTACGGTCTTGGGTAGGTTAATTCAGTTAAAAATAACTGGGTTATTTAGAACAGGAATTGATACTCCCATACTAGTTGTGTGTATGGATGAACGTATCATTAATAGCCCTCTTAATAGTATTATTGGAGGTGCTAAATCAAACTTAGTTAATAGGTTATTTGGTATTAATATTCATCCCAACTTTTCTATAAGTCTTGATGATGATAATATTGAAAAAACCTGTACTTTGTCAATAAACCTTCAAGGCATTGAACTTATGCCTGGATCTAAGGTTTTAGGAATACAATGGGAACATTGTATGGCTTTAAACGATACTCCTACGTTTAAATCCATTACTCCTAAACATCTAGTTAAACTCTTTGAGGTTGGTATGGGTAAAACTATACAACCTAGATTAGTTAAACTAGAGCACGGCAGCTTCGGGACCACGAGAAAAATTACCCAACTCATGACTTGGAGTTGGCAGCAGTAGTATTTGCTTTGAAACTATGGAGGCATTACTTATATGGTGACCGAGTGGACATGTACACAGACCATAAAAGTCTGAAGTACATCTTTACTCAGAAGGATCTGAACATGAAACAGAGAAGATGGTTGGAGTTGATCAAGGATTATGACGTGGAGCTTCAGTATCATCCAGACAAGACTAATGTGGTAGCAGACGCTCTTAGCAGGAGAGGCGGCGTATTTATGTTGACAAACCAGAAGCACATTTTAGAAGACCTACAGGAGATGGGCATCGAAGTTATACTTTCTAGTGATATAGGAATTCTGGCGAGTCTACAGGTTCAATCCGACTTGGTAGACAGGATCAAGGCAGCTCAGACACAGGACCCAAGGATTCAGAAGCTTAGAGCAGAATGTGAGTCAGGACTCAGAAAGAAGATGCAAATTTATGAAGATGGTACGCTTAGGTTTGGATCACGCCTATGTGTGCCTAGTGGAGATATGATATGACCCAAAAATGAAATATGATCCGACCAAAACTCACACTTGCTGAGCTTGGCATACAACTGGTTCTCTCTCAGAACCTGTAACACTTTCCTGAGGTGGTCTTCATGCTCCTCTTTACTGGTAGAATATACGAGAATGTCGTCAAGAAATACAACGACAAACTGATCTAAGTATGGCATAAAGATGCGGTTCATCAAATCCATAAATATTGCTGGAGCATTGGTCAAACCAAACGGCATTACTAAGACTTCATAATGCCCATACTTCGACCTGAATGCTGTCTTGGGAATGTTCTCCTTCCGAACCCTCACTTGATGATACCCTGAACGAAGATCTATCTTGAAAAAAACTCTAGCTTTGCTCAACTGATCAAATAAGTCGTCGATCCTGGGTAGTGGATACTTGTTCTTTACTGTCGCCGCATTAAGCTTCCTGTAATCAATGCACAATCTGGATGACCCATCCTTCTTCCCTACAAGTACCACTGGTGCTGCCCACGGTGATACGCTAGCTTGGATGAACTTCTTCTCCTTCAGTTCCTCTATGTGCTGATATACCTTGGCCTGCTCTGAATCCGCCATTCTGTAAACTCGATCTGATATTGGTTTAGTTCCAGGTGCCAATTCTATACTGAACTTAATATCTTTAATCGGTGGTAGCCCTGAAAGTTCTTCGGGAAATACGTCTAAAAATTCTTCAACTACCCTCGGAACCTGAACTTCTTCCATTGCCGTTATTACTCCCTGCTCTTGTTAAGTTGCCTCTGATCTGACTAAGGTAAATCTCTTCATGCCTGGAATATCAAAAGATACACTTCCTCTACGACAATCTATCGTCGCATGACTGTCTTTCAGCCAGTCCATGCCTAAGATAACGTCAAAATTTCCAACAGAAAATTCTATCAACCGGGCGGGTAAGGAACGCCCACAAACTACAACGCTACACGCTAGAATAACTCTACTAACCCCTACGAGCCTATTGCCAGTGAGTATATTCAACCTCCCTGGCAATGCCTCGAACTCCATTCCTAGCCATGTCGCAAATTGTGCAGATATAAATGAGTGTGATGCTCCTGAATCAAACAATGCTACTGCGGGATGTGAGGCGACGAGAATGTTACCTGCCACAACATCTCCCGATGCTAATGCCTCCTCTAAGGACAGAGTGAATGCCTGCCCTCGACCTCCTTGTTGGTTTCTATGTTGCGGCCTAGCCTGGTGCTGCTGCTGGCCCCTGCCTTGGTGATGCTGGGGTGGTCTATGCTGGTGTTGCTACGTCGGTGGTCCCTGCTGCCGAAACATCTGAGCCTGTGGCATTAACGGACGCTGGGCCAATGGTCTTACTGCTACTGCTGGTCCTCGATACTGTCCTGCCCCTGGTGCTGGCAGAGCAGGAAACTGCTGCACTGGTCCTCCTGACCTCGAATTCATGGGACATGTGGTAACCCGATGATCTGGATTTCCACATATCAAATACAGCCCGTTCAATGCCTGACACACATCTCTAGTGTGCCCCATCTTTCCACAATAAGTGCATCCCGCTGGGGGTTGCTGGTTCTTCTTCTGTTGCTGTTGTTGTTGCCTTGGTGGTGGTGCTGGCCCTCGCATTGCTACATCGTGAATGCGAATGCCAAGGGATGGTGCTGTTGTTCGGGGCGCTGCTCTCCCTCCTCCTTCAATCTGACTGTGAGATCTCTTCTGACCTCCAGTCCTTGCCGTGATCCCCTGAATAGTAATCTCATGCCTTCGGGTTGCCGTCAATACTTCATCAAAAGTCTGATAATTGTGCCCCTCTATCAATTGTAATAGCTCAAGGTGAAACCCTTGCTGGAACCTCATAGCCCTCTGGCTCTCTGTTGCTACCATCTCTGGGGTGAACCTGCTCAATCTGCAGAACTCCGCTGCATAAGCATCTACTGTCTTGCCGGCCTGCTTGAGGTTGATAAACTTCTGTTGTAGCTCAAACTGCACCACAAATCCATAGTACTTCGTCTTGAATCTTGTGGTAAAATCATCCCAAACAATAAGACGTCTGATACCTACTTCCTCTGATTTCCACCAATCACGTGCGAGATCCTGAAGTAACAACTTCACTTGATCCACACGTTCTTCTGCCGGCACCTTAGCTGCTGTCAGAATAGCCTCAATATCCTTAAGCCATGCATCTGCTGAGATGGCATCCTCCGTTCCTTCGAAACGGCGGGGGTTAAACTTACAAAATCTGGTTGATGCTCCTGAATCCGACCTTGCCCCTCTTTCCAAAGCTGTCTGCAACCCTTGGTTGAGTAGTACGTTCTGCTCTCGCAACTGAGCATGCATGCGCTGTTGGGCTAACATCTGATGTTGCTGAGTAGCCATCATCCCTCTTATGATCTCCAGAAGAGCCGGTGTGTCCATTTTTGCAAGGGTAGGTGGAACTGTTGGTGGTGGTGGAACATCCGGATACTGCGACCCAGCTGCTGCTTCCACTATCACTTTTTCTTGGATAGTCTCTTGAGTTAATACCGGCCCTTGTTGCTGACCAACCTGGTCATGTTGTCCATGTTGCTCTTGTTGTTGTTGTCCAGTCCTGGCAGATGCGGACGAAGTGCCCCTAAGAAAAGGGACAAGAGAACAATCAAACGATCGGACAGGAAAGATCAATGAAGTCAAGGGATACTGGAATGTCAAGCTGGAGTTGAGAAGCAACAAATTATGAGATCAAGGGGAAATATGTGTGATTGAGACATCCTATTAAAACACCCCACAAGTCTGAAATCAGACCTGCATGGGCCACCACTAAAACCTTGTCACGCCCCAGAACCAGAATACTGGAGAGCGGGGGGAATGACTCAGCCAGCTACGTATTACGGGTAGATGAATACCGTATAATACGATCAATGCTGTCTAAAAGACGAGGGGGTGCATACTACATGAAAGTCTCACTATGGTCATTTCACATCTATTGTCTCAATCATTCAAATAAGAAACAGAAATAGAGAACATGTAAGATAAGCAGTAAGGCGTCCCAAACACTCAGTCAAAATGTTCTTGATATCTGGCTTTACAAAACATAGCCAGATGATGTAGAAAAGTATACACAATTGTTATCAGCTGCAGTCTGACTTAATTATAATTATGTAAAAGTAAGTACAAGACAATCCGACTAACATGTCGGTGCCAAACGGCAAGGTATTAAGTAAATAACAAAACGAGTGGGGAAGTAAGGAACCCACTCGAGTCCTCCTGCGATCATCCCTCTAGTATTGACCATCTTGGAGGTGGAGGTAAGCTGAGTCCTCGGGGACCGGCTCTAAATCTGGCCATGCAAAACCAGAGAGGTTAGACCTCTAATAGCAAGTACCACAAGGAAGCACGATATGAGAAATTAAAACCAGTAATAAGAGAATATGATAAGTAGATCTTTGCTTGCCACTGGGATTCACATAACATCACGACACTTCGAACCAACCTCCCAACCAAACAAGGACAGAAGTTGGCCCGTCATGTCCTGACATTCTGATCATCTCAGTTAGGTAACAGAGTAGGTACAGCACATAAACAAATTAATTTAAACGGCCATGCAACTACTACGGCTTGCTACTGTGAGTTCCAAGTTATCCTGGAATTATGCAATAAAGGATTCCTCAGTTCTTACTATGTACAAGCAAGACTAGTTTACCCAGTCAATCAATTGTGCCAATCATGAATTAGACGAGTCCCAGCGGGACGCCCGTCATCAATATACAATATACAATAGATAATATAACCAGATACCGTTTCCTGCCCGTGTGGCAGATTTGCAGTATCTGTGGGGACCAACCGGCCTGTCGGGCACTACTAGTCCCAAGAGGGCTGCCATGTAAGAACTCGAGAATCCATTCTCTCCATGTAATCATTATTTTATTTAACTTAATAGTCTCTACGTTGAGTGAAATCCTATGCCGTGGATCATGGTCATTCAGAATGAGTACTTTCGTACGGGGTACGATATGCACAACCCTACAACGATGTCCGTACGGTTAGGTTGTAGGTCTTACATAGCGTAATGCAACAATCCAAACTAACCACAGAATAATCATGCCTTGACCATAAAGTACACATGCTTCTTTTGTAGAAAAATAAATAGATAAACAAATTGAAGCCTGCATGTGTGCCTGTATGTCAATATTCGGGATTGGCCAATCGATTAAAATAGTTCATAGTTAATATGAACGTGTCTCATTCATTCAATTCAATAAGACGACTAGCCAGTCTCTTAGTTCCAACTAGGAACGCATGATCAATTATTAGTCAAGTAACAGTCGGGGTCAATTCATGACAAGGCATAAAAGTCAAACTAGTATTAAGCATGGTCGAGTCCATAACTAGTATAAAATAGTTGGTAACATATTCTTGAAGCCAAGAAAAAGATCAACAAATTTCATGTTGGGAGTTGAAAGAAATTCTAGCCACAATTCAGTCAATTAGGACATATAAAAGTCAGAAACAACCAAATTATGCATATGCGGCCTATTCTGCGACATGCATGCAACCGCGACACCATATGCGCCTACTGCGACATGCACCTCATGCGGTTCAACTGCGACATGATATGCGCCTACTGCGACATGCGCCTCATGCGGCTCAACTGCGACATAATATGCGCCTACTGCGACATGCGCCTCATGCGGCTCAACTGCGACATGATATGCTCCTACTGCGACATGCGCCTCATACGGCTCAACTGCGACATGATATGCGCCTACTGCGACATGCTGTTCGTGCTGCAGATGAATATAGGAACGAACCAAAAATACTTTTGCCATAACTTCCACAAAATAAATCGAAATCTAACTTTTCAAAAGCCAAACTTTAGTAGAATTAAATTCTCTACAACATGGAACCACTTATTTTCGAAAATAACAATGTTTTATAGATCAAAACCCCAAAAATTTATAAGAAAAATCCAAAACTTAAAACTTAGATCTACACCCAACCATCCATGGAAAACAAAAATTTCAAGACCTAAACTTGTAGAGGAAGAGAAGAGGAACAACATAAACTAAAAATAAATGGGGATGCATGAAATCCCTCATGGTGTGCAAGATGTACTTGCCTCTCACAAGTGGGTTAGGGTTTGGTGGAGGAGTAAATGTGAATGAATGAAGAGAGAGAGTGGAAGAAGAACTTTTATATCAAGGTCAAGTGGATCTCCACCATTCATTCTCTCCACCAAATCCAAGCCATCCATTCCTTTCCATGTTGAACCAAACCGAACCAAGTTGGTTTCCCATGAACCGAAATGAACCAAGAGCCAAGAAAAAGAAGAAAATAAAATACAAAAAAATTAATAAGCGCAAATTTGAAGAATTTAAATACAGAATAAATGCATGATAAATATTGAATAAATACATTCAAGAAGTACACATATAAAATACTTTATTCTGGGAACGGAGAGTGACAGCTGTGCTTTCTGAGGATGGCGTACCTGATGATGATGTTGCTTCTTTTTAGATGCTATTTTCCAGTTTGGTAGTTTTGTTTAAAAATAATGTTATTTCAGTTGGTGGTTTTAATATTGTACTCTGTACTGAACAAGTTTTTATTTATTCGAATATTAAAGATTGTGGCAAATTAGATTGAGTTGTTGATTACCTGTATATGGAGATATAGCTTACTGTCACCGTCTCAACAACGGTACAGGCTGGGCATGATCCGATTCGACCCAAGTAATTGGGACCGGGTCGTGACAATTACGATATTGCTTGCATGATTCAGGTATTTGTCAGTGATATTACATTGTTATCCTTTCATGCTTTATATTCCTTATCATGAGATATCCTGCTTATTGATTCAGTTTAGAGACTCTTGTTATATTCCTTGGAGTCTTATCGGACATATATGCTAGTGGGCTGCAGATCATGACCCATAGTGTTCATTCATGTTTCGTACACTCATTGTGGATTTGAGATATAGATTTGTTTTGCCATGATTTGGCAGTATACCATAGCCTTGATAGCGTTTATGTATTCAAGAGGGGCTGGAGTCCGCTCGATATGTAGCTGGCTTGCTCACGTGCTCGTATCCGAAAAACGGGTGCGGGTCGTGACATCTCCACATAGGTTGGGAACCCCACCCACTCCAACAGTGGGAGCTCGCGCAAACGAGGTGATACTGATTCCCGCGACGCATGGTTGGAGCGATGGGGGCTAGACTGAAATCACTGCCTCTAGCAGTGCAAGTCCTCGGCATTAATGCAGCAGCTCGCGAAAGGTCACGGATTTAGCCACTATGAGGCGGGGCTAGCTTCTCCATGTGTGGAGCTGCAGTGCAGTCTCGACGGAACTGCACAACATGGCTTCAGCGAACCAGGTGTCTACTACGGTTCGACGAGCAAAGGGATGGTGTCAACGGTCTAGACGACAGGTCCTTCTCGTCGGTCGGCGCAAAGAAGTTTTGGGGTGAGCTCGGCCTGCGCGTTGTGCACCGGTCAGCTTGGTGCAACCGTGGCATTCGACCGGTAAGCCTGCAGTACTGCTCGACCACCAGGATCGTATCCAAGCTTTGCTTGGAGTGAGCTCTAGTCCACCTCAATTTATATATATATATATATATATATATATATATATATATATATATATATATATATATATATATATATATATATATATATATATATATATGGCAATTCTTCAATACATCCCATGTAAAAATTTGTATCGGTACATCCCAAATCTGAATCATTGGATGTTGATCCAATGGTTCAGATTAAAGCCGAAGTCAAAGTAACAGGTAAAGTTAAAGTCAAAGTAAACACCTTTCACAATTTTTAATGCATTTTCAATACAATTGTTTGGGATGTATTGATACATCCCATGTATTGTAGAATGACCCATATATATTTCAATGCAATTGTTTGGGATGTATTGATACATCACATGCATTGTAGAAGGACCCATATATATATATATATATATATATATATATATATATATATATATATATATATATATATATATTTTTATATGGGTTAGTCCACCTTTAGTCCATCCCAATCTATTGTAGCTTACCCAATTTTTGATTTCTGGATCAGCCCATGTCGACCATGCTCTACGATCTCGAGCAGGGGCGGCCCTAGCCTAGGACAGGCCGGACGACGTGGGACACCGACATGGTTACCTACATTAGAACTAGTATGTATCAAATGTCATTGTTAACAAAAAAAACTATAGTGTAGTGGTTATAATGAAGTTTTTTTTTATTTTAGAAGTCCTTGGTTCAAAACTTGGTGTTAACAATTTTTTGTTATATTTACACTTTTTTAGGAGGGTCCATTTTGAAAGTTTTGTCTTGGGCCTCCATCATCTCAGGGTCGGCCCTGAGCTCGAGGACCCACGTCTGAAACTTGCCGGGGGCAGCTTGGGCGCGGTGACGAGGTCCGGTGTAGGCGGTGAGTCGAAGAAGAATAAGATGGAGAGAATGATTGTGGAGTGGGAGTTGGTGTGTGCAAACGGAGAGGAAGACAAGGACTACATAGGGAGTTGAGGGCAGTCGGTTACTTCTCTGGGCAGGGGAGTAGTGTCGCGTGGACGGAACCCTATTATCTATGGCCATGGGTTAAACTAATGAGGGGTGGGGAAAAGAGAAGGTGGTTGCTCTTGCTCTTTTGGAGGGGAAGAAATTTGGCTGGGCTTTAGGCGTTTGGTTCGCGGAATCGAAAGAAAATCAATTCCTTTATATTTTATTATCTTTGAAAAATTATAATTTCAAATATTTTTTTTGGTGTTTGAACATCTAAAAAAATTGGGAAGGAAAGCGAATCCTTAGAAGGAAAAACGAATCCTTGAGTTGGTAGAATGAACCATTTTCTTCCATATTTTTCTTCCACTTGGAAATCAAATTACTTTTCTGTTCATTTTTTTTGGCATCCAAACAAAGAAAAGGAACCACTTTAATTTTTCGAGACTCCAATTCCGCGAACAAAAGGTGGCCTTAAAACGTTATTCTAGGAAGAGAGGGAAAGATAAATTATATGGGTTGGGCCTGAGTTTTGTAGCTGGTAGGAAGCCCATTATTAATTAGATTCTAAAAAAATTAGGGCCAAAGAAATTAATTAGTACTATGGCCCATCCGATTTGATTGATTATTTAGGAATATGGCCTGTTTGATTTTTTGCTAGTTGGCCCATTATAAACTAAGTTTTTACTTAAGATTTAATAAATGCCATTAATTTAAATAGATAAAATAACTAATGTGTATAATTTTATATTAACTCATGGATAGTATTAGGAATTCAATTGCTCCTTTAGGAATCGAATTCGAGCGGCTCTTGTGGTTACCAAGAAGAGATATAACATCCTAACTGGTGGCAGAAGATCAGTGGATCGAGCCACAATTGTGTATTATTCCTTCCATTTATAACAATGGTGGAAGTTAGGATATAGTGGACCCGAAATATATCCAATGCAGTGTGCACAAAGAAAGTTTAGTACGTATCGTCGGGTATCTCCCAAAAAAAAACACTTTTAGGAAGTATTGTTCTCACTCGTGGCAAATTTTGGAAAATTTGCCAACTGGATGTCAAAAATGTGTTCTTGAATGGAGACCCACAAGAATAGGTCTTTATGAGTCCGCCTCTGGAATTAGTTACAAATGGAAAAGTGTGTAGAGTTCAAAAAGCAATTTTATGGACTGAAGAAGTCACCAACAACATGGTTTGGTAGACTGAATAGCTCTATTTATTGTTTGGCTATCGACAAAGCAATGCAAAAAGCATACTCTCAGGCCCGGACTTAATATGAGACCCATGAGGCAAGGGCCTCGGGCCCAAAATTTTAAAGGGCACCAAAATTTTCTTCTTCTTTAGTATATATAATATATAGCTTAATATATGGTAGTTGATTCTGGCCCGGTGTATATATAAGTAGCAAATGACCAAAAAAAAAGTCCAATGGATCCAAAATATTTTCTAGGTAAGGAATTTTTTTTAGATTTTTTAAGATGGTGGCCGGCTGGTCTTTGCTCTTTTTTTTTTGTTCCAATAAACAAAGTTTCAAGTTCTATGAACCGAATAGGATTGGCTAATTTGGCTGCTTTGCTCCAAGCAAGAAAAAGAGCATCTTCTTTTTCTTTTTCGTTTTTTCCCTTCCATCCCAGGTGACGGGTGAGTGAGGTGAGTCTCTCTTTATTTTATTTTATTATAATATAGCTTAATCTTCACCATGTATATATATGTTCTTATTGTTGTTGTAGGTTATATTTTTTTAATGATTAGATTTATAATTTATTAATATATTTTTTAGAATATTGATGATTCTAATTGTTTGTTTTTTGTAATTTATTAATATATTTTTTCCTCCAAAGATGTGTTCTAATTGTATTTTTTTGCATTTTTTAGAGAAAACTCTTGTGGCCGACTCCTGGAGTTCCTAAAAGATCTACCGAGTACCGTCCTACTGAAATCAGTCCCTCTACATAAGGTGAGCTTTACAATTTATTAGTATTTTTTTATAAATTGTTGTTGGTTATCTTTGATTCTTTATTTGTGAATCTGTGATTGACTAATTTGTTAGAAAATATATTTTAGCAGTTTGATTACAAAATTATTCATATTAAGATTGAAATAAACTAATAAAGAAACTGAGAAAGAAAATATTTTTATATTTATAATTAATTTTTAATTGTCATTAATTATTATTATTTGTTGAATAGATTATGATAAGGTCATTTGATTGCATAGTATTCGTATCCATATTATCAAATTGAAATTTCATGTGATATATTCTTATAATATGTTTATTTTTTTTGTGCAATAAAAACAATATGAACAAAAAATTTATCTCAAAATTAATAAAATAATAAAATAATGTTTTGATATATTTAATAGATTATTTTATTTTTAATATTATTTGATTTTTTGAAAGCAAGAACTTCAATTTGTCAAAACCGTTGGCACCTGTACTTATTATTATCGAAAGTCTAAAATTGATTCGGCCTCTCTCATCTCTTATTCATTTATTTTCTAGAGAAGCAAACATGCCTTCAACACGAAAACAATTTGGTGAATTTTTTTTTCCATTTGCAGAGCACTACTACACTAGAGAAACAAACATGCCTCCTATAAGAAAACAATTGTCTGGAGCGAAAAAAAGAAAAATAAAGCAAAAGAAAGAAGCATTAATTCAAAGTCAAGCCGGGAGTCTTAGTAAGTATTTTACTAGCAACCAAGGGACAGATATGACAGAAGTCACAGAACCAGTTAAAATTTTGGTGAATGAGGAACAACAAAATCAGAATGAGAGTTCTGGAAATTTTGGATTAAAATGATTTTTTTTTCGAATATTGGTTCGGGTTCTCTGAATAAATATCGGAAATGATTTATGGATGTGTTTTTAATATAAATTTGGGTTCCATGGTTTGGAATTATTTGCAGGAAATCATGGCGCACTTTTTCAGTTTTTGGATTGACCAAAAATAGAGGAAATGCTGTCGGATTTTCCATAAAATTTAGTTATATTTTAAAATAATTTTGGAAAATAATTTTCGAAATAAAAAATAATAATATTATTTTGGATTTATTGGACGACGATCGTATTGGTCAATGGGCCCTGACTAAGTGCAAACGAAACCAATTTTTATCGGACGTTGAGGCATTAGCTATTTTTACCGGTTTTTACACATCTAGACATTTTCTTTTCTTTCAAAGCAAAACCATAAGCTACTGTCTGCTGTTGCTGACCTGTATGTTCAATTCTCTGCTCTCTGCACTTTGTTTTTATTTTCAATTTCTACCCTATAATTGTGCTTCCACTAAAATGTAATTCTAGATCTGCCACTCTACATAATATCATGTGGTGCGTACCTCTTAATCTCATCATGAACTTCAGCATCTCGCCTTCAAATACCTTGACCGGACCTCTTTCAGCCACAAGATTTTGACGCCTTTTTTACCAGATTCTGATGCCTGTGAGGTCCATTGGTCCACCGTCATTCTTCTTCACTCATCGTGTATGTTTTGACTTTGAACCACAAGAACAATCTGGAGCAGTAGCGGATCTACATGTAACATGGCGGGCGACGTGGTGTCCGGTGAATTTTTTTAATATATTATTATACTTAAAAAATAAATTTGGAGACAGTCTCCGAATCCTTCTATAATTATGTCTCGAGTGATTTTCGAACTTTTTGATGCGTGCATCTCCACAACCACAAGGCGCCATGAAAGTGGAGTAACGTGGAATCCATCCTCTTGGCTTTTATACATATGGTTCGATGCTGTTTGTGCCTTCTCTTTTCATGTTGAGCTTTGCTATATCTACAACACGTGTCGAACTTCAATTGGAGGAGAGAAGAAGTGGTAGAATCGGATGACGTCCATTCAACGTAGGGGTAAAAGGGGAGGTGGGGGCTTGGTGGGACTCATGTGTAAGGAGTGTGAGAAAGAGGTTATAAGAATTTGGTAGTAGACTTGGCATTTTCCTTTCATGTTTTGGCAAAATATGTAGTCCTTGACGTTGACATTATGCAAAATAATTAGTCCACCTTCTGACGGTAGTTAAGGGGTTGCATCAAGAGCTTGACCTCAAGTTATTTGGGTGGCTGTTCATGCTCGAACCTAGATGGGTTCAACTCAATAGGGGTGAGCATTTAGTTTATTCGATTTCAACCGAACTAATCTAGCCAAAATCGAATAAATTAAAATTTTAAAAATTTAAAATCGAAACTCAACTGAATTAGCCAAAGTCGAAATCAAACCGAACCAAATAATAAATTCGATTATTCGGTTTATTCGGTTGGACTTTTTAAATTGTTTAATGGATCGGATCCAAAGTTGAGATCCTAGTTAAATTACATTAAAAATTATAATTTTTATTCACACACACTCGTTGAATTTTAAAATTGTACATAAAGTTGGACTAATTGTTAAATTATCAAAATTAAAATTCAATATACATACATATAATTGTTGTTTTCAAAATACATATACTTTTAACCAAAAATATGCAAATAATTGAACGTATTTATATAATGATATAATTTTCATTCGATTTTCGGTTGAACCAAAATCAAAATAAAAAATCTAAATCGAATATTATTATTATTATTTCAAAAATCAAAATCGAATTGATTTTTTTTATTTTAAATCGAACTAAATCTCTTATTCGATTTTTGATCCAAAAATGAAAAAAAAAAAAATGCTAAGTCTACTTCCAAATCCTTACAACCTTCTCACAATCTCTCTTCTCCACCCCTTACACCAGGTCCCACTTTCTCTCTCACCCCTCCGTACTACATGGGCTCCGTCCGATCCTACCATTTTTTTTCCTCCAATCGAATTTCGACATGTGACAGTTGTAAGGAGGTTGTAAATATTTAGTTGTAGGCATAGCAAAGCTCAAACGAATAATACTTACCCCTACAACTTAGGTTGATGGCTGTGGATATTGCTAGGTGGAAGTGGCTTCACATCAAACAGTCAACTGGTATCTCTCTTAGTGGGATGTAAAATCATAATCATAGATAGCTATATATAATAATTTGTTTCGGGACCAGGCAACAGGAGCTATCACTGAAGTTAGTAGTATGTGTCGGTTCGTGTTTGGCAGTGTTATCTTTAGACAATCGGATGGTATTCGTGTCAGTAGGACAGGCATGATGATTTTTTAATCAAGAGTTATATCTCATTTGGTACACTGTAATATAATAATAATCGTAATATAATAAAATAAAAATATTTTTATTTGTTTATATTAGTTTTTTATTTGATTACATACAATTACAATTAATTACAGTGTACCAAACGGGTTAGTTGTTCTTAAGTAGCAACATGGGTCGCTTTAAATGCTATCTCTTTCTCCAAGTTATTATTTCTCATATTATAATTGATAATTGACATATTAAATAATATTATGTATCATCTAACATAACAGTTTTTTTTTTTGAAATCCCACTCACACACACAACTGGGGGGCTCGAACCTTGCCGGCCCCTCCGGATGTCCGCTCTAATACCATTAGGCTAGAGAGCTCGGACATCTAACATAACAGTTAAAAAAATAAATTTTAACCAAAAAAATGATTATTCATTTTTTAATATTAATTTAGCAAAAAATTTCGTATGTGGTAAATTTTTACCCAAATTATAAAAAATAAGAAGTTTAGAAAATTTGCGCTTTGGGGTAGTGACACTACATTGCAGATTGCGCGTGTGATGCATGGATATTGGGAACCGAAGGACACGCCAGCAGAAGTGTCGCGCGACTAGGGACGCGCCATCCTCCATGGCGCGTGGCGAGGGAGCGCTATCCACCGTGGCGCGTGGCGAGAAGCGCCATCGACGGACGCGCGATGGGTGGGATGGGACGCATCCCCGTGGAGCGCGCTTGGTTTTTTCCCTAACAACTATATTCTAACACGTCTATTTTCTTTTCAACGCCTACATCCTAACGGCTATATTCTAACGTCTATTTCCTTTTCCTATTTATTGCTAAGTTTGACTCACCCCCTCCCACCCTCCCCTCCCCCCCCCCCCCCCCCCCCCCC